>WBMW01004352.1:35615-54455 GCA_013396635.1 Penelope pileata | reverse complement strand
TTTTTTTTTTTTTTTAGTTTAAGAAATATCTTTGAAATTATTTGTAATTAAAGGCACGTGTGTGACGTCTGAAATTTGATGTCTGTCTGTTTTTTCCAGGGCAAGTGAACGTTTGCACCATCCTTGTGTTGGCACCGATGAGGGTGAAAACCCCCTTTGTGTACACAGTGGGGAAAGGATAGCTTTGTTAATGCCATTGGTCTGTTTGGCTGCTAATAACACTCACTTTAAATTAGTGAGAATACCAGATCCTAATAGCAGACATTCCTGAAATGTCTGTGCATAGTTTTCTAAAACCTTACACTACCCCAGGCCCTGCTGTGGCTGCTTTAGAAAGGTCCATCATCTTTTCTCCTGAATAAATATAAATGAAGAGGAAACGACTCAAAAAAAAAAAGTCCTCTAATGGATGACAGGAAGCCCCATTAGCAGGCTGCCTTCAATTATTAATAACTTTTTAGATGAGAATATACAGAAAGTTTGAACAAAAGAAATGATCAGGCTAGTACTGAGGGCAATCTTATTCCTTTGTGTTCTTCAGGATTTTTTAGCCTCTCGCTTCTTGTAAGACTTCAAAGTACCACTGTGGCCTTTTGAAAGATTTAGTCATATTCTACATGGGGGATTTTTTCTGTGACTTTGAATCCATGGGGTTGAGGGAGGGCAGTCTGCTCGCGGTCGCTCCACTGAGCCAACAGATGCTTTTATTTCTGCATGTCCTCCAAAGTTGGAAGCAGAACTGTGTAAACTGAATGTTCCATCTTCAGATGATGCAGAGATGGTCTGCAGCAGCTGCCGAAGTTCGGTACACACTGGCAGCACAATTGTTTCCCAAATGTTCTGCAGTCCTGTTTATGAGACTACAGTGTCTTTCTCCTGTTGGAGATGAGAACAAAGTGTTATTTTTCACTGCCAAAACAAAAATGCCATTTTTAAACAATATGTTAACTCCTTGGAATTATTAATTTGCAACAACCTTCTATACTCATCTTCTGTGAATAAAATGCACGCATTTTATCCTTTGTGTTAGTAGCAGTTGAAGTAATTTTTTTTTTTTTTCTGAAACAGCCACAGTTTGGAGGTCGTGGTACTGTGTTGCATTATCAGGGCTGTTCAATTTTAAGAAATTTACATGTATCAGTTTAGAAAACAATGGTTTTCTTGACTGCTTCATTAGGTGATTTAAACCAAGTATCTTCTGTCCCAGAAATCAGAAACTGCTTTCTCCAACAGTGAGATTCTGCTTGGTTTGGGTTTGGTTCCCCTAACGAGCTCTGTGTATAAAAATTGATAACAAAGCTGTGCTCAGTTCTGAACGTACAGATGTGTTCTGTGTTTGCTGTAAAGCTGTTCCTGCCTTGTTGGATACCTGAGTGTCAATGCAGAGTTTTGTAATAGTCTGCAGTACCCTGGAATACAGTAAGAGAAGTTAGTAGTGAGAGCATCTCTGATCGTACGCTGTGCTGGGATGATGCGCACAGTCCTGGTGCTGCAGGAGTTCTGGCTTTGATTGGGCTGTCTGGTTGCATATACATGTGCTGGCTTTCAGAGGTTTTCATACACAGATTTAATTTTTGCAGTTTCACAGAAACAATTCAAGTGTTGGGTTTTTTGGAGTAGTTAAACACAACATTTGTATTGGCTAGCTTGCCCGTGAATTTCTCAAGTTTCCTCATCGTTGGTTTGACTTGCATAGACTTTGGTGTGATTGTTTGTTTAAGTAAAGTTTGAAAATTCTTCTTTGAAAAGGAAAAGAAGGCATGTCTATGGTAAGCTCCTTGAAATCGTTCCTTTTCTGAGTTAACCATTAGCATCTCCTTCCTTCCCTGTGTGACTTCTCTTAGACAGAAAATAGCACTAGCTGCAAAGAAAAATCTGAGCCAACGTTCCAGCTGCAAATGTTGCTTGCTATGGGAAAAGACAAGGTTCAAGTTGGTTTATTCCAAGGTATTACAGAACAGGAATATTTCTGTAGATCCAAGAATTTCTTTCGAAAAGAGTGACCCTTAGCATCTGTGATGAAGACTGTAATTCAAGAAAAATCTGAGCCTTTGTTATGTAATTAAAATAGGAAATAGTTAACTCTTATTTGACCAAGCCGTTGGGAAAGAGGAAGGTCTGACTTCTGTATGCATCTTCTATTAAAGGGGAGATGTCTTCATTACAGATAACTCTGCACTACTCAGTCACAGAAATGTTTTAACCTGTATTTCTGGTAAGTGAACATATTTGGGAGAACTTGGAATTTTAATAACACTTGCCTTAAACATGTCCGTACTTATATTTTTAACACCACTAGGTTGGAGGTATTCCTTCAGGACGCTCCAGAGTTCATTTATTAACTTTCCTAAAAATGCTCCTTAATTATTCAACAGGTTCATGAACCACCCAGCTCCAGCCAACAGCCGCTACAAACCCACTTGCTACGAACATGCTGCTAACTGTTACACACATGCAGTAAGTACAGCTCCTCTTTCTTTCAGTAAACTTGTGTGGTTTTGCAGGGCTAAATACTTACCTTAGCCCTGGCGTATTCATTATTACAACCTCTCTGGTTTTCTTATGTAAGCTTCAGCTGTAACAGCCCAGTAAATGTGGCACTGACTAGATGGCTGCTCACCACTAGTCTCTATTCTGAACCTCTAGAAGTTCCAAACGCTTCTAAGATTCTTTTCACCAATGTTAGTTATGTGGTTTTACCAAAACTTTTTTAGGAAGCTTTCCCTTGTTCCAGTGAAAGGACGGCTGAAAATGATTGTAGGTCTGTCCTAGTTAGTCTTGCAAGGCACATTTCCCTGTACTGTGCTCAGGTGGTATTGTGGGAATTGTATACTGGAAGTAGAAGAGTTTGTCACATTAGATGGGGAAAGATTAATAAAAAAACAAAAAACCTATACAGTGGATATTAGGTAGAGGAGCTAGAATGCCCTAGTTCTGATGCTTAGTGTCTATCAACTGATGCTTTGATTCTCTTCAATTTCCTGTTTTAAAAGAGGCACTAATAGTGCTAGTCATATGCTAGACAGCCCTGTTAAAAATCCTAGTTTGTCCTTATTTTCATGATGTAAGGACCCAGACTAGACTTAAATGTGATAGATTCAAAATAATGAAACCAATCCCGTCTATATAATATTTTTTTTGATTGAAGAAGACTCAAAAATCCCTTTTACATAGCAGCCTATGTTTCTCATCGATCCCTTGTTTTGCTCCAAACATTTGAGGTATGTTTGACTTTGGCCTCGTTCTTTTGTCTCCATTCTGTGTGTTGAGTGAGCTGCAGTTACAAATGCTCGAGGTACTGCACCGAACCCTTCAGCTCTGTAAGAACAGAACTCTTTCTAGATCCTTCACATGCCTTTTATAAATAACCAATCTACACCTCTTTGTTGCTGGTAAAAACAGAATCACCTTGGCTTACATGTAGAAAAGCTACCTGAAGCCTGTGTGTGTTTTTAAGCCAAGGATCTCGTGTATGGCGTTGGATAAACATGTTCTTGTTTGAGCAGAGAAATGAAGCAATGTTCAGTTAGTTAGCACAACTGTGTCATTTATCTCCTAATCCTTGTACAAATCCTGACCAAAAAGTTGGATTTCAAGATGCTTGGCAGGAGCTGCTGTGTTCCTTATCAATTGTAGGCTTCATCTAGTTGAAAAACAAGCGTGTCATATTCCTGCCTGTTAGCAGCAGGTTACAACCAAGGTGTGTATCAGTATTTCATGGTTTGCTGCTGTTTGTGGTGGATTTGTCTAACTACTTTCTGAGCAGTTAAGCTATGTGCTGCAATGTACCACAAACTGTGATGTTAACATACACTTCGTAGGAAAATAGAATGCAATAGAGGGTTTGTTACTCCTTAAATAAAATTATATACAATAAACAACCTTTAATCAAATTTTAAAGCCTTGAAATAGGAATCTAACCTGGGGAACTGTTCTAAGCTGAAGGAGGGAAGGTTTGGATTGGATGTCAGGGGGAAGCTCTTTACTGAGAGTGGTGAGGTGCTGCCATAGGCTGACCAGAGAGGTTGTGGATGCCCCATCCCTGGAGGCATTCAAGGCCAGGTTGGATGGAGCCCTGGGCACCCTGATCTGGTGCCAGATCTGGAGGTTGGCGGTCCTGTCTGTGGCAGGGGGGTTGGAACTTGGTGATCCTTGGGGTCCCTTCCAACCCGGGCCGTTCTATGATTCTGTGAAGGCACAATGGATTATACAGAAAAAGCTGGAGACATGCTTTTCTCTTTTTCGTGTTACAGATTGTTTTAGTAAATGTTAGAAGATCAAGTGGTTGAGAGTTTGCTGCTAGACTACAATGTGGATTTTCAATTAGACAGTGATGTGATACCTACATAACAGCACTTAGCAATGGTTCTCCATATATCTTTCACAATTTTACTCATAATTCAGAAAGTAGTCAACTTGTATTTTAAGATCATGGCTGTACTCCTCAGATAGGTATCACTTCTGTTTTTTTACTTAAAAATGCACAGTAGTCTATTTAAGCAGGTGCTTCAAAAATATCTACTAAATGGGAATACAGGATCTCATGTAGAGCTTTTTGATACAGTACTTAAGCTAACTTTGTGTAGCATGGTAAGGTGTCTTCAAATTCCTAACTAGAAAGGCTATTTAAAGTGTCTTGAAATTTTTTTAGCCTTAAATGAAGCACTGACTTGTCTTTAGTCACTAGGAGACAGGAAGGGCAGCTAAGCAGTTGAATGTAGAGACAGAAAAGACTGCTCTCTGTTCAGAAGAACAGGAAGGAAACTGTGTGTGAGAAGCAGGAGCAGTAAGCGTTTGAGTTGAAAGGTAAGTTAAATGTCAGTGTTGAGGGGGGTTGCTATTTCATCGTGAAAGGTAAGGTGTGTTAGGCACAATACAGGCTCTATCGGATTCAAACCTCAGGATTTAGGCACGGCTTTCTTTATACTGCTCAAAAAGCTTCTTCCATTGCCTTGTAAGGAGGAACTAGTCCTTAAATTGAGACTCGATTTGTGCAGTTCCTGGAAAAATAAGTGTAAATATTTCAAAAATGAGGCTTGGAGCGTTTACCAGGCCATGGGAATACGGAAGGAAGAATCTTCAAAATTTAGGAAGTGCTCTTATGATGAAAATCTCTCTGTTCTACCTGAACATTATTAGCAATTCTCTGTGTAGTGCAGAATTCAAGTTGCCAGTAGGCTTCTGCTCCCATGATGCTTGTCTCCTTATTTGTGAAGAGAAAATTCATGAGTAGAGAGAATTGTACTTGGTTTCAGGGCTACAATTCTGGAGCAGGAAGCTTGAAATGGACACAGTCTTTCATGTTCCTTCTATGTATCACATGATTTTTATATATATGTATGTTTTTGAGGTCTGCTTTGTCACTCTTTCTGTCCTCTTCCTTTCCAGAGAGGAAGTGTAGGGACTGTCTTGATGCTGTTAGCATTTCCTTCTCAATGAAAGGCATGTGAGAGAGCAACGATAATACCATGCTTTACCATGTTGCTAACTGTATGACCTGTGTAGCTTTGTGTGCAAAGAAAATAAATTATTTTGGCATTAATATTATATACAAAAGCAATTTTTAACAGTTTTTGAGCTTTTCCGTGGGAAAGATTGTCTACAGATATATGGAAAGAATACAGATAAAATACTGACTGAAGTACCAGTATTCCCAGCAACCCCAAATAGATGGGAGATAGCAGATAATTTGCTACGTTATTCATTTGCAAGAATTGCACTTCTTGATGAAATAACCCAAACTTGTTGTGACTTCAGCTGATGTATAACTAGGATTGTTGGTGACTAAGAAACGCCCTGTCATTCCTCTAAAATGACACAGCACAACCATGCTAATTCTATTAGTTCTGATTCTTGGACTTATCTGTTAAATATTCCTCCTTTTAAAGGACTGATTGCTTCTCCGTTCTTAAGATCAAAATACCATTCTTGCGCTAGAGTTTTTTCAAATGAGAATGTCCTGTTTTGTTGACTAGCATTTTTTTTTCTCTTAGATGGATGTTAGTGAAGTCCGTTGATGACATTAGAATCTAAAGAAGTTTTGCCCAGTTGACTGGAACAGCACAGTGTCACTTCTGGATTTTGCTTTTAATCTAGCTGTCTCCTGCAAATATGAAATGAAACAACTGTCACATCTAATCAGCTCCCTGCTGTCTCAAGGGCTTCAGCCACACTTTAAACTGTGTGCCATATGTGGAAAACAGGAGTGACTAATCTCCTGGGGAGTGAAGCACTTTAACCTTCTCTGAATTTGAGGGCTGTCCAGAATATATATGTGTATATATATATATGGAAATGTATGGTTTGTGATAAATGAGTTGCCAGGCTGGAAGACTATTTCTGGCCTTAAAGCACACAAGGTCAACTTCCAAGACTCATTGCAAAACTCTGATAGCATTTTTACCTCTGGCCTAAATGCTGTAGGTTTAGGAATGCCATACCCCTCATTTTATGGCTCTACAGCTTTTGGCTTACATGTAGTTAAGTGCTGTGAAAATGAGGATATCACAGTGATGAAGCTACAACTGATATACTTCAAAATCCATAAGAAAAAATATTGTTTAGTCTTTTTTTAGCTCTTTCTCTTGATTAGCCAGCTGCTTTATGCATTCATTCAGTGTACTCTCCATCTTCTGAGCTGTAGCTGTGATGAGAGCTTCAACTTTTTCTCATCTGCAAGTAGATAAAGGACAGATAGTACAGGCTAGACCAGAACTTTGCACTCTAAGCTCACAATCCTGCAATGCAAAACAGAATTGCCGCATTTGCTAAACAAAGCTAGGAACCAGTAATGTTTAAACATGTTAAGCTATGAAGAATTCAACCTATGAAGTGTCTGAAAAGGAACTTGTACAGAATTTTGAAGTTAAAGGCTGCTAAAGATTCTTCATAGTCGGAGACAGGTGGAAGTGTCTGAGTCTGCAGGCTCTTCAAATAATTTCTGGTGTGGTGTTTTCTTTCTGAATGAGACAAAGGCAGGTGATGTATCTTAACCTGGAAAAGGAAAGGAGATTTAAATGCACTTTCCAAGTAATATATGAAGCCAGCAGCCTGTTTCTTTTCTTAGATACTCCACAAGCTCATGCTAATTCCATCATGATGTTATAGCAGTGATTGTGTTGGAAAATGTGAATTAAAGCTGCTTGAGGGGCAATGTGGTAAAGAAAACAGGATGGGATGTGGAGCAATACAGTAACTTCATCTTTGTGCATTAAGCATCTCTATGAAAGAACTCTGCAGCTAATTTGTTTGGTATCCAAAACCCCAGTTTTGCAAAGCCTTTGCTTAATTCTATTACCATCTATTTAACTGCATACTTTGAAATTATTTCTTTTTTCATTTGAGATTTAAGTTTCTTTTGGTCTGTGCTGTGCTTAGCCTCTGTGCATAAGAGGTGGTTTAGAGCTAAGCTTAGAGTAAGATCAAAACCGTTTTAGTAATACAAAGCAGAATGTGAAAATAAAAATGTATCTTGGCTAGAGGAGCTAGTAGCCTGTCCTAATCTCATAGGAGAAGGTTGTCCCAAGCAGGTATAGTGTAGTTGTCTGAGACACTGTTGGAATTTTGACCCGTGTGTCAACATGCAACTAAATGAAAAACTTGTTCCAGTGGAGAGGCTGCCACCAAATGTCATACATGTGTTCTTATATGGCATGCTGCGGTGTTAGCTGTCCTGCTGGTGCAATGCTGTGGGTGGTAGCTACATTTGCTGCAAGTCTTTATGACCTTCTTCATTTTTTTTTTTTCGTTTTAGTTCCTCATTGTTCCTGCAATTGTGGGTAGTGCCCTTCTCCACCGACTTTCTGACGATCGATGGGAAAAGATAACAGCATGGATGTATGGCATGGGGCTCTGTGCGCTCTTCATTGTCTCCACAGTATTTCATATCGTTTCTTGGAAAAAGAGTCACCTAAGGTATCACTACAGCTCTTGTCTAGGTGTTTTATTTTCATGTTTTGTGAACATTGTTTCTCAAGTAGTCAAAAACTACTGTGCACGGTGCACAATCCCACTGTAGACATAAGAGCACTATCTGGGACTAAGTCATACCCAAATACTTGGAGTAACATAGTTTGCCAAGAGAATTAACATGTGATACATGGCAAACAGCCTTGGAGGAAAAGCAGCAACAGTAACACTAAGATGCGATGTATTTTATTTTATTTTTTTATGACACCTATATAATTCTGAGCCGTATGTTGGATTTAATTAGTAGTCACTGGATAATAGTTTCTGGATTAAGCAGAATTGATGCAACAGCTTTCTGTCTCCTTGCCAGTGAGCAGAACATACAGTGAGATGGAGAAAGGGATGGGAGTGGAAGAATCCTTGTTTCCTACTTGTCTTGCTTACGACCTTGTGAAGTTGAAGTCAAGTGGACAGTCTTGCAAATTATTTTAAGAGATTATAATGGCATTTCCCCTAATGTAGTTCCAAAACGTGTCAGGAAACTACAGTGATGCAAAAATCTTCCCAAAATCTGTCTCAGTGACTTGTTCTCTCTCTTGCTAGGACAATGGAGCATTGCTTTCACATGTGTGACAGAATGATGATCTACGTCTTCATTGCAGCATCGTATGCACCATGGTAAGAAGTCTGGGGAAAAGAAACTTGAATTCTGGAGCTCTGCTTCAATCTAAACAGTTTATCCTTGCAACTTTCCAGTCTTCATAGATGCAATTGACTGCTTTCTGCATTGTGAAACACAACATAATAATTTCCTGGGATTTGCTAAACAGAAAGTAATTAGAAAACACCAGGGAGCAGCTCATGTATATCCCCCATATCCCACTTGGTACTTTCCTGACCCCAACATAAACACCCCTTCTACCTCTGTGTGTGTGCAAATGTCTTCTCCCCCATCATGCCAAGTTATAGCTCTGAACATTTATTTATATCAAGCCCCAATATTCTTGTGTCAGTATGCTCCATTCATTAATTTGTTCAAATCTTTGTGCTTCCAGGTTAAATCTACGTGAGCTTGGGCCTCTAGCATCTCACATGCGTTGGTTTATCTGGCTGATGGCTGCTGGAGGAACTATTTATGTATTTCTCTACCATGAAAAGTAAGGATTGCTATTTGCATTTAGCTTTAAACTGAGGCTTTTTTTCCTCAGTGTTCTGTATCTGGCCTTTCACACATTGAAATGAGACCTTTGAGATGGTGGAAATAAGTGATGAGGATGATGCAAAGTTGTATCTTGTCCAAAAACAATTGTATCCATTTTGTCCTAACGTGTCTTCAGGCTGTTATTGTTTCCTCTTAAAGTGAGGGAGGGAAATATCCAAATGTAAAACTTGTTAACTACTGCAGGAAAGCAGGGATGAGAATGGATAAGGTAAGGAAAAAAGTTCAGTTGATGTTTTTTCAAGCTCTGATTTATCTATCATTATGCATAGATTGTACTGCAACATAATATTGTGTATGCACTCAGAGTTTCTAGTTTGAAATGTGTGTCCTTCAGTTTCAACACTGAAGTTCTAGAGCCTGATTTCATTTCGTCTTGTCAGTGGGCAACGCCAGCTGTTTTTTGTTTTGGTGATGAGCTACTGAACTTCTTAAATAAGAGAATACAAGTTGTCTGAATGTTTTATCCTCACTAGTACTTAATGGAAATTAATGCATCTAGGCAGTATTTAGTGAAGAAGGCATTGCCTGCAACTGTAACATGCAGAGATAAATATTAGCTTTATTTTTGTATTAAAATGTAGCTATCTGTGCAGAAAGCTTTTTGTAAAGTTTAATGGCCTCATGCTAACAAAATCTAAAACAGTTACTGTTGAAAGAAATGTTTATGTTTTTGTACATCACCTTAAATGACTCACTTTTGTTCCATTTTAGGTATAAGATTGTTGAACTCTTTTTCTATTTAGCGATGGGATTTTCTCCTGCTCTGGTAGTGACATCCATGGTAAGGAATTGACTGATATTACAAATACCCAAACTTTTCTTTTATGACTAGTTTTAAGTTCTGGTGCAACTCTGCTTCTTCTGAAAAGATCTTAATTTTAGTCCACCATAATTATAAATCTTCTCTGTAGAAGAACCAAGTACAGCCAACTATATTCCGGCTTTATAGTTTAAATGCTACCTTCTTTTGTTGAATCGGGGCCACAACCTAGGTAAGAGCTTGAATTCCAGACTTCATGAAGATCCCCATGTTATGCATGAAATGCTCTTTCCTTCCTTTACACCCCACCCCTAATGTGTCCTTGTTAATTGTCAGAGCAACACCGACGGACTTGAGGAGGTTGCCTGGGGAGGCTTGATATACTGTCTTGGTGTGGTGTTCTTCAAGAGTGATGGAGTCATTCCTTTTGCCCATGCCATCTGGCACGTGTTTGTGGCCACAGCAGCTGCTGTTCATTACTATGCCATCTGGAAGTACCTTTACAGAAGTCCTGCAGACATCATTCGTCACTTATGATATATACGTATGTATCGGGGTGGGAGGGAGATCTGCACTCGGCCTCTGTAACAGTATTATTTGACTTAAGGAATTCGGGGAAATGGGAAAATTGCACAGAAAAACTGCACTGACTTTGGTAGTTCTCTGAACACAGTTACTGTGAACCGATGTTGTGTGTGTCCTGGAATTGCCCTCCGTATGGCAAGTGCTGTAAATAACGAAGATACTGTACTGCAGTACTGAGAGTCCATTCCATGTTGGTAGAACTGGCTACCTGATGTTTACAAATAAATTTTGTATTCCAGTTTAACTTTACAATTTTTAACTACGTGAATTTTTCTAAATTAGTGATTCAAATGAAGTCAGTGCAATAGTGAAAATACAACTCTTGATTGGAAATTGGTTTCTCGCCTTTCCACTAGTCATTTATTAAACATAAATCACAGGTGAATAATCTACTTTTACCACCCATCATCTTGATATAATGTGACTTTTATAGAAACTGTTTTTTGTAAACTTTGAAAGTACATTTCTTGAACTGAAAACACACAACTGTCATCTATGCAGTTACTCATGTTGCAAACTCTTGCAAGAAATGGTTACATTCCACATACTGTACTGACAAGCAAACATTGTACCTCTTCAAAGGGTTGTATTATAGGTGTGATGATAACCACTTTTACAAGTTAAAATGTAAATGCTCTTCTGCTGACTTTTAACATGCTTCTCTATAGTACCACTTAAACAGCACCTTAATTTGGCTTTGTCTGTGATGGAAATGAAGAAAGAACTAATTAATGCAAGTTCCTTCTCAAGATTCCAGTTTGGGCAGCAGTTTGGATGGAAGCTGACTGAAAGCTATCAGACCTTGGCAATATTAGGGAAGGTGGCCAGCTAATATTTGTCTATCCAAAACAAAGTAAGTTCTCCAGAATATGTATATTGGTGCTGTAATGTTAAGGTTTCAAATTCTGGTCGGAGCAGTAGATACAGAGCAATTGCTGGCCACTTCAAGTCCATGGCTGTTGGTGCTTCAGAAGCACAGCCTTTCAGGGAGGAAAGGTGAAGGAGCTCGAGACGGTGTCACTTGTCATTCTGGGGCTTAACACAGAGTAAAACCGGTCCTTACTTGTATTGCTGTCTTTCTGTACAGAAAAACAAAGTGTGGTAGCAAGTCATGATTGTAGAATGTGCGTTAAATGACCAGATGTAGAAGAGTCATTGTAATACTGTTTATCTGATAACTGTAATCTGTCCCACTGTATAATGAATGTCTTATATTAAGATTGACTTGATCCTTTTTCTAATTTACTCGGTTTTTCATGTCAGTATTTAAAAACAAAACGTGTTGCCTTTTTCAGATTTTTTTCTGAATATTGCCTATCTTCAAATGATGAGTAGCAAGATAGGGGTGTTTTTCAAAGAACCATTTAATATTGCACCTAGATTTGCCAGCGGGTTGCATATTTTAGATTATATACATTTGTAAACAGAATTTACAAGAGGGACAAACTTTAGATTCAAGGCATTGAAGAGTTGCTGTACAGTGTTAGCAGGTGGCTGGAGAAAAAACACCACTACAGCAGACCAAGAACTGCCCCAAGAGTGTGAACAGAACAACGGGGCAGGTAACTCCTGGTACAACAGTCCCACACATTTGGATGCCTCAGTTTTTTAACATTGTGTCTATTTTAGTATTTTCCACTGTGTGATTTCATATCTTTTGTTTAAATGCAGTGCTGTTAAAACCACTAAAACACATGTAAAGGTTTCCTGTAGTCAGAAGTGAAACTATTGCTTGAATGTGTTTGTTTTAATTCTAAGTTAATTTTTCATGGCATTGCTTTTTGGAGTGTTTGAAATGGTTTTTAAAAAATTTCAATTCGCCAAAAATATTTTGAATTACTGTGTTCTAGTCAATATGATATTGAATGTACTAGAGTAACAATAAACATTTTGTGCAATTTGGAAGCCCTTGTATTCTTGTATTTCCTTGTTTTTTCTCCACCACATTTATACAGGCAAGTACGGGGCTAACACTGCTGCTCCTTAACAGCGGATCCGGATTTGAACATAATGACCATCATGCTTGCTCAGTCATCTCTTAAAACTAAAAATAGCCGGAAGGATTACAATCCAAAGGATTCTGTTTGTGGTGTAGGTGCGGGAAAAGACTTCATTTTCATGTGAATTTTGATCAATGCTGAGACCTTGCTACTGCAGCTTTTGCTGTTCTAGATTAACTTTCTCATTTATTCTGGTTTTTTGGGGATTTTTTAAGTATAAACACTAAAATATATATCTTTCCTTTTATCCTTGCAGGTGTATCATTACATAAATCGTAGACAAGCTGAGCTAAAAATGCATTTCTGTCTGCAAAACAGATGTTATGTCAATTGGCCTTTTGTGCCCTGCTCCCCACCCCCTCCCCATGAGCTCTCCAGGCTGATTCCTCCCAGGAGTAACAATGGTGCTTTTCCTGGTAATGCTTTCTGCAGTAAGAGATGTGATTTCTTCTTCTGGAAGCAGATGTCTTTAAAAAATGTCTTTAAAAATGCTTGCTCCTGTAGTTTCTATGCCTCTAGGTTTTATAATTTGCAACAAGAGCGCTGAATTTAAGTGAAGGAGCGATAACAAGCTTTTGGGGTTTGTGGATGGGATCTTTTCAGAGATGCCCAGGATGCAGCAGGCACTTTGATACTGGGGAGCACTGCTGCTGCTTGGGGACAGGTGTCTGCTGGTGAATGGCACCCTCGGCCTCTGGCGTGGGAAGGAGAACAATCTGGCGCAGATCTGCAGCTTTCAGCTCTTGCAGTTCGATGTGCTCGCAGTAGCTGTCCTTGAGTCTCCGTTAAGCCTGAAGCTTTACAGTCTTCACAGGACATGCGGTCTGCTGCTCTGCCATGGGGTCTGAAACAGTGAATTCATCCTGAGACATTCAAAGGGATTCATAGAAGGACTTACACTGAAGTGCGCTGCTGGTTTGTATTGGTTTTCTTTCAACAGCAACATAGAATGAACAAAGAAAGAACTACATTGTTTTGTGTGTGTGTTATGAAAAACAGTCATAAAAGCAGGCTTCTTTTTCAGCTGTCTTCCCTACATCCCTCTTAATGACTGCTGATTATTTTAAGGAATTGGACGGATGACTGTCTCCATGACTTCTTCTAATTGTCGTTGTGGGGTTTGGTTTTCTGTTGTTGTTCTGTTTGTGTGTTTTTTCCTAGTTTGAAGTGCCAGCCCCGTGTCTGGCAGGCAGCACTCCTGCAGTTACATGGCCCAGCAGTGGCAGTGCACTGGATGGATAACGAATGCACTTCTGGGCTGGGGGTTATCCCTGTGGGAGACGTGAATTGCATTCATGGTTTCCTCTGTGATCCTCATACCGAGGAGCTAAACTCCTACATGCTGACATTTGAACTGTGTAAATGGGGCAGGTGTGACAGCATTTCTAGCACTGCCCCTTATTGAAACGTGTGTGTGCAGGGGTGAGGGAGTGGAATGAGCGTCTTGAACAGAAGATACAAAGCTCTTTGTAGAGGATTTTCTCCAAAACCTTTTGCTCAAATTCCTCACACTCAGGACCTTGCCTCTTTTGAAAAGTCTTTGCGTCACCTACACAGTTCCTTATTTAACCACACGATTTCTCTGGAGGCTAAGGCTGTCATGTTCACATCATGTGCTTGACTAAGTCTTTTCTCCATGCTTTGCTATTTTTAACAGAACGCAGGATGTTAGCCTCTGCCCGTTAATTGCTTTCACTGTCAATAGGTGTCACAAGATTAAATCTAAAAATAGTTAACAAAAGAATGACCAGGAAGACCAGGCAGATGCTTGCCTGCTCTGTGCCTTTCCTGTGGAGTTAAGCAGCTTGATTATCCCGTGGCACGGACAGTTGTTCTTCAATAGCTAGAGGCTGTTTGCTGTCATTCTTCTATTATTTAAAAAATGTTTGCTTTCCATTTTCATCACTTGTCTCACTGAACACTGTCATAGTCTGAAAAGGGAATGTGCATGAAGTGTCTGAAATACTAGTGGCTGTTTGGAAGTGTTAGGATGTTTTTATTTGTTAGGGCAGGTACAGCCCAGCAGCAGCACCTGCATTGCAGCAGCAGTTCCATGCCCAGGGCTAAGCTCAGTGGCAGCTGGACATGCTGTGCAGCCTACGTCAAAAATCCAACACAAAGATGAAGGTGAAGCCCCTAGAAGAACTCCTGTACCATGTGCAGTCTGAAGTAACACAGTATTTTGGTCTTAAAATCTCTAGGGGAAAGTGGTTTCTTTAAAAGAAAGTTTTTGAGATTCCTATATGAGTAGTGTGTTGCAGTGAGCTTGCTTTTTGTTGCTGAACTGGGTGTCTGATGGCTCGTGTCACAGCAGACATCCACCTTCCTGTGTGGTGATCTTGGCTGTCTGCAGTGTGGTAATATTGTTCTCTGCAGAGCCAGGGGGGTAGATAATAACCATAAGCTGGGGAACCAAAATCCTCTTGCAAGAGGCTAGCAGTGAAGCCAACGCCAGTTTTGTAACAGAAGTTACATCACTGACTCTAATGAGGCTGGGTGCTCTCGGAAGGATATATGCAGATGTCTTTGTTGCTTAGCAGCAGGAGCCATGCTGGCGGTGGATTTGTGCTCCCAAATCCTTTAGGTGCCTTTGAAAAATCTCCCTTAAATTTCCACATATGTGAAAAGCCATTAGCAGGAACCTCCCGAGTTAGTGGCTGTAGCTCCAGCAGGACTCTCCTTGCTCTCTGGTTCTTGCTCATGACGCAGAGGCTTGGTGTGCAGGCAGTGACCAGTGACAGCACGCAGCTTCCTTGGCCTGGTCAGCCAGCGACCGAGCCTGGTCTCCGGCAGAACACTCAGCCCACGGGCTGCGTGGATGGAGAGCTCCAGGTAGCAGTGAATAACTTCTCCAGCAAGTAACACCAGTGTTGACACGCAGCCCACAGCACCCAGCGAACGTCATTGCTTCAGCCAGCACTAAGTAGCACAATACACAGTAAAGGGCTGCATGTCATTGCTCTGGGAGCTCAACCATCCTCTCAAATTAAAAACCACATGGTTGGGAAGCTAAGGATGAGTTCAGGAAGGGAATACAGATTTTTTTTTTTTTCTTTTTTAAATGCAGGCCTTCATCTAGGAACATGTTTGACTGAATGAAAATGCCCTTTGTCTTGGAGCTGATGGTGTTGCTGAGCAGCTTAATCAGCCTTCTGCTAAATCACTGAAAATAAAGCTCGAAGGGACTCTGAGATATTTTTATCCCATCCTCTGCCTGCAGGCAGGATGAACTCTGCCTGTCGTTCCTGATGGGCTCGTCCAACCTGTTCTGAACAGCCTCTAACAATGGGGAATTCACGATCCTCCCAGGCAGTTTATTTCAGTGTTTCACCCTCTGCCCTCCTCAACTTTTTTTCTGCTATCTAAGCTCTATTTATTTTCTTGGCTATAATTTAAGCCCGTTACTCCCTATCCTGTCTGCAGTGTGCTCAGAGGAGAGACCTCACAGCGAGCTTTTAAACATCCACAGTCACATCTTCCCTTTCTTTATTCTCCCTTAGACTTAAAACCAACTCCTTCAATCTTTTTTCACAAGTCACATTTTCTATACCTTGCACACTGTCCCCAGTGGTCCTACTTCTCCTCTGCAGCGCAGAGCAGGAGGCCCTCACCCGATGGAGGGGGCTGCGGAAGAGAAAGGCTTGAACACACCCACTGGTGGGCAACCTCCATTGTTGCCCTCTGTTGTCAGATCTCCCAGGTGTGCCTGTCTGCAGGTGTTTCCTGTTCTGCATCACTCCACCTGGCCTGCCCTCAGGAGCTTTGCAAACTGTGATGATAAAAATGAGCTAGTGAATAAAATGTAAAGGGCATCCTCTACCCACACATTTCTTGGGCTGGAACTTTGGGAGGCCTTCAGCTCTCTCCCTCGCCTTGCGATCAAGCTGTGCGGCTCTCATCCACCCATGGAACAAAGCTCAGATCCTAGTGACACCTGGCTGCTGGGGACAGCTTTGCTGTTTGTGCCTGCGCAGGGCAGCAGGATTGGGATCCCCATCAGCACTGGGGATCTGTGCTTGTCTCACCCACTATTTGCGTGGTTTAGAAGCAGTTCAGGTAAGCTATCTGATGTGTTTGTTTGTTTGCATGCTGTATGTTATGCTGTTTTTCCTTTTCCTTTGGGCCTTTGAGTTCATGTCTCAAGCTGTGCTGAATCATTAGAGCTTGAGCTCTGACCCAGCAATCAATGGGAGGCCCAAGGATCACCCCTACACCCCACCTTTCCTCAGTGGGCAATGTAGTTCCTTGCATTATGGCACTAAAACCCACGCACAACTCTTGCTCAGACCCTTACACACAATCCTTGTGTGTGCATGTGTACTTAAATACATACACACACTCAAATATGTACCTAGGAATGTATATATCTATAATACGTGTATGCTGCAAGACCCTGGATAGAAATGCAGAGAGCACACCCACCACTTACCACCCCAGGGTGCGTTGCCAGCCCTGCGCTGGGCTGCGTACAGGGATCCCTCACGCCCCGGCTGACGCCAGCCCTGACCTCGGGGCCGCCTGCACCAGCTGCAGCCGTCCCACCCGCAGCCGTCTCCTGCTCAATGCTGCTTTGTCTCCGTGCTTCGGCTGGAGCCTGGCTCCCTGCTTCAGAGGGCGATGGGGAGCGCTGTGCCCGTGCTTCAGGAGGGCCCTGGTGTCAGCGCAGGACAAAGCTGTGGTGCCAGTGGGGTGATGCTGTGTTTGTCCCCCATTTTGGCCTTTGGCTCTGCAGGACCTGCCAGGCAGCCTTGTCCTGCTGCAGCATCACAGAGCAAGAAATGCATTAGGGAGGAGATGATAGCCATAAACTAAGGAGAGAAAAAAAAAAAAAACACCAGAAGAGTGGTTTGGAGCTGAGCCCAGCGCTCAGAGCTGAGCACAGCTCGTGTGTGACCCCTCGTGTTGGAGCCAGCAGGATCCGGTGCTGCAGGACACAGCCCTGGACAGGCACACAGCGGGGCGAGCCCTGAGGCTCCGTGCCAGGACAGCAGCCGCTCTGCAGTGGGTTTCTCTGCAGTTGTGGGTGCAGTGCAGCTCCACATCCCCCCTGCAGTACCTCCCATTTCGCTCCTGTACTCTCATTTGCAATATGACTATAGGTAGAAATGAAATGTAAACATGCAGCAGGAACCCAGAGGTCATTTGGTCATTTTCAATCATGTCAGCGAGTCCTGCTTCTTTCTTTCAAGTCCCCCTTTAAGGGGGTTTTTTTTTTTTTTTTTTTTTTTTAATGGCCTGACTTGTGGAAAACACAGCTGCCAGGCACGCAGCTACTTGTTTACTTCCCTCCTGAGTAATTCTTTTTAAGCAGAAGGACAAGCTTGCTTATTAGAGGGTTAAAAAGCCTTAAAGTGTTTAAATTGCTAAGGGTTTCATGAAAACTGAGACTTTGGTTAGGAAAAAAACAAGAAGACCGGTTATCCCCAGTGCTCCCCATCATGGGAGTGGGCAGGCACCAGGGGCGATGGCAAGGCCCAGGGCTGCAGGGCCACCGCTGCCTCCAGGCACAGGGACAGCCCCGTGAACCAGTGACAGCTGCTGCTGATGATGATGATCAGGACTCATTCTTTGCACCTGGTAAAGCTGCACTTTCTCTGTTTCTCCTGGGCTTTGGGGAAGGGGATGAGCAGGATGAGATGGGCTGAGGCACTGAGCCTGTCCATGGTTGTGGGTATGGCCAAAGGAAACCATCCGACCCCAGCACGGCACTGCTGGGTGCAGTGTGGGTGGCAACGGTCCCTCTGCAGGACCTGGGCTGGGCACTGAGGTAACGTTAGCGTTGACAGGAGCCGGGAGTGCGACCGTTCTCCTCGGGAAGGCCCCGCTGCGCAGCGCGGGGACCCCTGACTGACTGACGGCACGGGGGCTCCTCCTGGAGCGCATTTTTATAACCACGACGTCGTGTTTCGCGTGCGGCTTTTCTGCCCCTGAAACCGCGGCGGGTTCCCGCCGGCCTGCAGAGGGCAGCAGGCACCGCGCCGTGAGGCGGCGGCCGCAGGCGGGGCCCGGCCCTGCTCGGGCGGCCATGTCCTGCCCGGCGCCGGGGCATGGCCCTCCGCTCACGGCCGGCAGCGGCGGGTGTTAATTCCCGCTTCGGAAATCCCTGCTCTCGTGGGAGGCTGTGAGAAGCCATGGGCCCTATGGGGCGAAGTGAGAGCCCTGGCGGCACCTCGGGCCAGGAGGCTGTGCTCACGGGCAGTGAGCATGTATGTGTATACGTGTATTTATGTCAGTGAGTGTCAAGGGGCACCATTTTTTCCACATGGGGGAATTCAGTCCCACCCCTTTGCTCCATCCACACTCCCATGTCAGGCGCCATTTGGTCACAGTGCCCCTCTGCTGCCATCTGTCACACAGCAACAACC
>WBMW01004352.1:0-34832 GCA_013396635.1 Penelope pileata | reverse complement strand
AAAAAAAAGATTTGGGTTGAACAGCATACAGGATGCAATCCATTTCATGTCATACAGTTAATTTGATCTTATTAAACTTGTATTTAAACAGATGCTGTCTTGTGGTGTTGCCAGAAATACGATGGTTGATCACTTGATTTAATACATATATATTTCTTTCTTCACATAAAAAAAAAACCTCAACAAAACAAAAATAAACTGCACATCTCTATTGTAAATCACATGCAAAAATAGTTTTAAAGCAATAATTGGGGTTATTACAAACCCACAGAGGCAAGATACTCCAGTGGCAGGGGTCCTTCAGCACTGCCCAGCTCCCAGCTTGCAGCTGCAGCCTCTGTGCTGCTCAGTGCAGGCACAGCTGAGCCGTGTCCAGCAGGAAGCCCACCTCAGGCACCTCCCTCACCTTCTGAATTTCTTGCTTTTGTGGATTCAAGTCAGAACGTTACTTCCATGGTGCTAGGTTTAGTGACTTTTTAGCACCATTCAGAAAGAAAAAAAATACAATCTCCCTACCCTCTGCCACATGCTTTCCAAGCGGAGTCCCAAGGTGCTCATATTCACTAATACATCTCCAATTCAATTCATTTTTAGAGGATATTCCTTCTCAAAAAGAAAGAATTCACTTCTAAGATTCAGAGAAAAAAAATAAAAAAAAGAAGACAAGCATTTTACCAATGCTTATGTTTTTCATAGAGGTCTGTGAATTACACTAGTAGTTATTCTGCAAATATATATTTCTATTTTTATAAAATCAGAATTTCTTATGCCTGCAAGCTCCTTCAAAGCCACTAGAGGTGTGATGATCCCAGCTAAGCAGACCTTAAGACCTGAAAATGAGCTCAATTTTCCAGGCTTTTTTTTTTGATACTGCCTTGGGTTTGGGGAGAACTTTTGTTGTCTTTTCCAGATTTTCAGCCGTGTGTATTTTCTTTTCAAATGAGTCCTGTACCAAGCTCCCAGGGCAGGAGGTGTGTGCAGAAGGCTCCTGTGCTCCCTCAGGCTCCTGTGAGAGCCCCCAAGAGGTGCCTGGGACCCAGTGGTGTCTCCGGGCTCTGAACAGCACAGGGCTGCTGTGCCACTGCTGCTGAAACTTCTCTGCTCCTCTGTGGCCACGACTTAGTAAGTTTGTGACATCCAGCCTACAAAAACCACCATCTCTCACCCCTTCCCTGCCCTAGATAAACTAAATAATTATTATTTTTTATTTCCCCCCCCCCCCAAGCTGCCTTTTCTATTTTAAAGACCATTTTGTGGTCACAATGCAGCGCACCGATGGCTCTAGCCATTTATGTACCAGCTGATCTCATTTACACCATTTCTGCTTTTCTGAAGAACACTCATAGTGAGGGTGATGAGAAACTATTGCAATTTGCTATGTTGCTGCTAAAAATGTATTGACAGCAGTGGCTTAGCCCTGCTGCTGCCACACAACTCCAAAGCAAGTCCAAAAAGTTTACTTCATAGTGGCTGTGGCAGATACAGACCTGTACCAAACCCTGCCAGTCCCCTCTCTCTACCCATGTATCCAGTGCCTCATTGACCTCTAGAAGATAACTTACTACACTCTAAACTTTGCTGCAGCACATGGAAATTCAGCTCGCTGAATAAATGGTCCACAGGCATGCACTGCACGGTAAGGGACAAGCTGGGTATGTCTGAGGAAAAATACTGGGAAAATGCCACTGGTGCAAGGATATTTTTAATGCTGAACAAAATGTTGGGTCCTTTGTAGCAATCTCCTGAAGCATGAGTAATTATTTAATGGAATGAACAACCTTTTTATTTGAAAATAATGTCAAACACTGAGAAAGCTGTGAGCAAGACATGTAGCACCGTATTTTCCTCACATGTTAATAACCACGTGCAGTACGTACAACTGTATACATGAACTGAGCTAGTTATTAAAAAAAACATCTGGAAACAGATTCTAGCAGCAGCAGCAGATTAGAAATGACTACGAGATTTTTTTTTTTTTGGTATTTTATGCTATTTTTCTGCCTTTACAAATTATTGTGTTGTCCAATCATTAGTGGACTAAAATGCATATTGTGCTTTGTCCCTAATAAACAGCTTCTTTAAATGTTGCTGATGGAAAATAATAAAGAAGTCTCTCTTTTTCAGTAAGATGGAACATCCTGGAAAGCTGTACTACTTCCATAAAAAATTTAATTTAAAGCACAGAACATGCCGGTGTGCCAATGGTAGGCTTAAAATATTAAAGATTTAAAAAAAAATAAACCAAAAAAACCAACCAACAACCCCCTATGATTTCCTTTCTGTACAATAATGGAGAATATATATCTTTGCTATATATTTTAAACATGGAATAGCTTTTTCTCTTTGTTATATATAATATATGTCTTTCAAAATACATTGTCAGTATTTGTACTTGAAAAATAATGTACAAAACAAACATACTATAATTATTCTGTATAAACTTTATACATTTTATAATATCTATTCTTTTGGTCTATAGTAAACACTTAGATTGATTGGATTAACCACAGTATATGACAACACCATCCCCTCCTGAAATACACCAGTGTCTCTTACATTCATTTCTCAGAAGTCCACTTTATATTAGAACATAAGCGTTCAAGAGCAAATAGAGTTTAAAACAATAAAGTTCAGAACCATCAGTTCATGTCACACTCAAAACAACAATCACTAGGAAAAATGGGCTTTGCAAACCAGTGACTTCTTCTAACTGAATTAAAGTGATTTTTAAAACAGCAAGATATAACCCACAGAAAATATATTACACGACATGGGGAAAAAAACAACTCAATTTAGGTTATTTAATTTTTAATCACAAAATGGAACTTGAAGAAACTAACTGAAAACAGAAAAGCCCCTCTGATTTCAACGCCAGATCTGATTTGATCCTATTAATTTTGTTGTTTCAACTAATTATCCTGCTTCTTATACATGCGCTCCCTATAGCAGGGATACAGTTAGCATGCTCACATTAATGTGTGATTTTACTTTTTAATTTTTTTTTTTTGTTAAAGACGTTAAAACTCCTGTTGGGTAGGGAAACCATCCTACGTCCACTAGGAACATCCAGGCAGCATGCGCGCTAGCGTACAATAGGATTATTGCTTCAGGTACAGACAGTGCAAGAGACACACTCTGTGGTCTACCAAGAGAACTCCTACCTACCTGGGGTCCGTGGAAAGAAAAGGAACCTTAATAGCTATAGAGAAGCCATTATGGGATCTATAATGAGTATAGCTAACTCAGTCTAACAGCACTTTTTAAATCTGAAGACAATTATCACCAGAACTTAAAATACAACGAAAGCAATCTATAAATTAATATTTCTGCAGTGTAGTACTAAATTATTATTTGTGCACGTTATTAGCGTGTTAACTTTTCTGATTAGACATACTTAAACAACAGCTTGTTACTCTCAAAAAACTGAGTTCTACTTTTTTTCTTTTTTCTTTTTTTTTTTCTTTTTTTTTTTTTTTTTTTTTTTTTTTTTTTATAATTTATACTGGGATCTTTCCAAGTGAATCAGGAGGATGGAACTGGTTACAATAACATAAAAACCCTAATCTGAAGCAGCACTGAAAAAATAGAATAAAAAGCTTAACTATGGCGGTTCTCAACAGTCCAGGTAAAAATGTGGCACCCTTTGAAGAGGGCTTCATAAAAATGGGAAGTGCCGAGCTGCGTGCGCACGCACACCCACACTCACACACACATGCACACACGCACAAGCACACACGTATACAGATGTGTGAACACACGTGCACACAGACGCGGGTACACGCATACGCAAACAAAAAAAAAAATAACGTAAGTCAGTTTTGTTTCTGCTTCTGGTAAAGTGCTGAAGACAGAAAGGTTGGTTTGGGCGTGGTGCTATCAAACAGGAAACACATTGTCCATCTAGTCAAATGCCAACCCGCAACCGAAACAAAAAAAAAAAAAAGAAAAAAGAAAAAAAACCCACTCCCCTCCCTTGAATTTACAGGGGGCCGTGCCGAGCTTCGTACTTTGCAAGGACGTTCTTGCATTTGCCCAGCTCTTTCCGCAGGTCGGCCACCTCCTGCCGGAGCGCCGAGTTCTCCTTCTCCAGAAAGGAGGCGCGGATGGCGATCTGGTTCTCCTTCAGCCGGCGGGCGTCCCGCGACCGCTTGGCAGCCATGTTGTTCTTTCTGCGCCTTGCCCAGTATTTGTCATCCTGCTCATTAAACACGGGGAGAAACAAACGAGATATTAGATTTCAGCAATGGAGCAGCCAGCAGGATGTGCTCTGGGTGTAGCCCCCAGACTGCGGATGGCCTAACCCCACGGATTTTGCTGTGATTTTGGCTATTCTGTTTGCATGGCCCAACGAGCCTGGACAAGGCCAGGCACTGCTGGGACAGAAGTGACAGATTTCCAGGGCATGACCCACCCAGTCAGCGCAGAGGGCTGCCCATATTTCTGCCAACGTTTACAACAAACCCCTTCATCCCCTTGAGAATGAATTCCTCCCAAGGAAAACCAAAGCGATACTCCAGCGGTACGACCCATCGCACATCTATGCCGCCCTAGTTAGCACATCCACCTACACATCTGATGACTCTCAACCAGTTGCTGGAGCTGTACTAATTACTTCTTGTAGGGCCCTGCTCTTTGCCAGCCAACAGCTGGGTCACTCTGCTTGTTGGAGCCATCCACGTCCTCTGCTGTTCAGCTCTTTTCTCTGTCCAGAGCTCTTTCTCTGCAGCACCCCAAAGGGTTCGTGTTTGCCCACTAGAACAGCAAGTCACTGGAAGAGGATTCCTTGGCACAGCTTCGCAGCCAACTCAGGAATGGCAAAACAAGGACGGCTGCTTTGGTACCACCCTCTAAGAGATTAGTGCAATAGGCTTTGACAGTGAAGAAAAAAGCATTTGCCAGAAATAGGTCCACTCACCTCTGAAGTTTCATAAGCTAACACATTCCCAAAGTGCTGCTCCAAAAGACTTGTCTCTAAGAGATCAGCTTAGTTGCATTTGTGTATCATAAGCTCTAAGTTACTACTTAATTTCACCCGATTTCTTCAATCTTCTAGTGAAATGGCAGCTTCAGTTTTGCTATGAAAGTGAATTAAGCTCTAGAAATTTGGAACAACTCAGTAAATGTAAAGTGGGCAGAATCTCTTAGGAAAAGTGAAATTCAGTCTGCTGCAGAAAAAGAATGATACTGCCATTCCACCCTCAGACTGCCTGGTTGAGCCATACAGCTCAAACTTCCCCTCCATTTTTATATGCTTACATTTGCTTACGATCTGAGTGCAGCTTTCCTGTTGCACCAGGCATCGTAGCACAGTCCCATCTCCAGGGTGAAAGCCAGGAGCCATCTGTCCCTGCCGAGCAGGGAAATACCACCCACTCCTCTGTCTTTCTCTGGGAAATACACCAGGCCTAATACAGCTGCTCTGCATCTTCTGCCACTGCTTGCACAACGCAAAGCAAGAGCAAAGCAACAGCTAGAAGCACTCTACAATTGCTTTATACTCGTTTAGCGTAGCGAGGTGTCCAGCAATGATGGTCTGGAGCCTGTGTATCTCTAAATGCTTTTCACCTGCACTTAGATGGGACCCCCTCCAAAATCCTCTTAAAAACAAGCATGCAGCAAAAAGCTATGACCCAAATCTTGTTTATAATTTCCCATCTCATTCCACTCCAAAAAATCAGCTTTAAGCAATTTATTAGTGTGCCACCTAGGCTTCATCCATCTTTATTTTAACAAATTGCTATGGCAAATCCCTTAATCCAGGCCCGAAAGAGGTAAGGCTGGCATTTCAAAATCACATGCAACCCAGAGACGATTGACTGGTCTAATCTGCTTACCCTCCCCGAGAACTCAACAGCCATTCCACATGCCAGGGCAGAAGCAGCACTTGGGTCAAGCATTCTCAAATGAGTCAAGGGCATCTGATGTGATTATCTCAGAGAAACGAGACCCTGAACTTCCAGTTCAGTCTCAGACTGAAAACTTATGTGCTCCACTGCTGCATGCAAGACACTGACAATGTTCTGCCTCTGGTATCATATCAGAGTAGTAGTCCAAAGGCATTTTTGGCAAAAGCTAACTTTGGCTAGCTAGGTTACCTAGGACATCACAAAATGCTCGATGTCACTGACAGACAAACTTCACTCTCCTCACATCTGTGTACCCATTTCTGCACTGAATGCCTCTCTGTAGGCAGACCTCTCAGTACACTGCAGTGCCAACAGAGCACCAGAAATAGTAAAATTTGCCTGAAAAAATAATGGCACGGTGCAGAGAAACCTTTCTGAATGAAAGCAGAGGACACTTCAAAGTGACAGCAACATATCACCTGAACGCTACTGGAACGGTGCTTTCTGGGCTTTTAGCTCGCACAACATTATCCTGATGGATAAAAATAGCAAACACCATCAGCTGCTTTCCCTAACGCTATCACTGTGGTGTGCACACGTGGCACCACAGCCTCTTTGCACACACAGCCAGAGATTCCCAGCACCAGCCAGCTTTCCATCTGTATCTGAGGGGCAACAGCAGGATGAAACTCTGCGCTGACTACTTCGGGTGAAAAGGCCCTCTTGGCAATCACATGCTGGGAATAGAATTTTGAAAATAATGACAGTTTTCACAGTTATTTGATAAACTGAATCAGATGATCAATTTGTTCAGCTCTCTTCTGGGGAGTTCTTTGCTCTTCACATCTCAGAAGTGGTGAGAGACAAACAAGTGTGCTTCTTTTTAAATATTATATTAAAACAAACTTACAGGCAGAATAATTTTCTTCTACTTTCCTTCAATTGGTTTAGATCTTTCACTTAAATTAGCAGTATTTAGTGCAGTGTTCCTGTTTATTGTTAAAACACAGAGCTAAAGAAACTTCCACACAAGACAAAATATATTTAATTCTGTCTCCACAAACCATACCCTGTGAGAGGGGGATCCTTCCCTGAAGACTTTACAGTCTATGCCAATGAGCCAGTCAGAGGGTGGAGGAAAAGGAAACATGATCAGACTGTTTTGTAAGTGGGAAAAATGGGACAAAGTAAGCTTGCCTAAGGTCACGCAGGAAGTTTCTGGCATACAAAGGAAATTAATATTGAGCTCATGAATTTGAACTGTTGATTAACACATCTTCCCCTCAGTCTTCTTCAGAACGGTTACAGTTTCATTCTACAACAAAGTCACATTTAGTTTGGCAGATTTACATCACATGATAAAATGGATTCATGCTCTAAACCTGTATCTGAGAGAACAGCTGTCTTAGAGCCTGTGTACGAACAATCTCGTCACCAGTTCCAATTTACCTTCAGGTCATCTGGAATGAAGACTTTGCGAGCTTTCTTAATCATTGGCTGTGGTTTCAGCTCTTCTTCAGAGAATTTGCGCTTACGAGGATCAAACATCTCCTGGCCAGGAATACTGGAAAGAGCAAGATCTGCAGGGTCAGGTTCGTAGCCAACGGGAACTTGGATAGTCTCAGGATCGATGGGACTTGGTGTGTTTCGGTTTGTTGGCAAGATTTGACCTACAGGAATAAAGGATGAATTCAGCTGTGTTACAAGAAACTATGTAAATAATATCACTGAACATGGATTTTAGAGGCTCTGTAAATACGTTACAACCAATAATTCTTTAAGCTTTCACTGTACTTTGGTCAGATTGCCCATTTGTAGGCTGCATATTCAGGTCCAGACATGCTCCTGCCATTATTTTCAAAACTGGTTCCTAATTCTGGCTGCTAATCTTACATGCCCATTTAGGATCAACGAACCCAACAGTGCTGCTCTCAAGTGCAGGCAGAGGACTTACCGCTCCAACCTGTGCCTTACAATCATACCCTCAGGAACAAATCTTAAGTACTGTAATTTAGGTCTGATTTATCCATTACACTGTAATCCTTCCTAGTTTTCTCACACACAGATTTCTAGAATCTGAGAGTGTATTATTTGCAATAGGACAAAAAAATCTCACAAAAATATACTGTCAAGCTGTGCTAAAGCTCTCCACTAAGGAGGTTGCTAACTATTTTCTATGAAATCCTACTGGCAATGTTCTAATAGACAGCGAAGAAAACCAGCAACATAACAGGCTACAATGACTGCTCAAAGATGCTCTGCAAAAATGGAAGAACACTTACACTACATTGCTCTTTTAATGGAATATAAAATCTATTTACAAGGAGCCTTCCACAAGAAAAGAACTCTATCACCTCCATTTTTCTTCAATGTTCAAGACCCCAGGGTTGCAGCCCCAATTCAGGCACCATTCCCACTAAAACTCCAATTTAAAAGCTCAACCAAAGGTTCCAAAAATAGGATCCTAAAGTCAGCTGCCTAAACATGGACTATCCCCATGGGCAGAATTTTCAGAAGTTTTCACATGCCTCAGAAGTACCAGCCTCGCAGACTTCAGAAGCAGAACTTGTGATTGAAGCAGATATTCCTTTATAATTTTGGCTATTAGCTAATTCACTTTGACTTTAGGGATATGATGGCTTTCATAGTATCTACACAAACATCCTGTGCCTGCGTAATATTTCCTTATTCGTGCCTGCATCTGCAATATTTACGGTGTAAAATGGTAAACATGAAATGTCATTTCTAATTCCAAATCAAGGCCACCGCTAACAATGTAGGTTTTATTTTAAACTAAAAGATTGCAGCAACAATATTGGAACCACGCAGAAAATGCACCGGGGAATTGCATTGTGCAAACCAGGGCTTACTAACAGGGAGCTTGTCTTTTGTAACTCCTATTTTAGAACAGCACTGATAAAATCAGCTTCCAGGAAAGGTTAGTAAGGGCCTGGGAGAAGAAAAAAGGAGGATCAAAGTTATTTGATTAATATATATAATCTGTATGAGAGAGCGAGAGGAAAGAATTCATCTGCCCGCACCGTGCCAACACAGAGCGTTTCCTCTCGTGCCGCGCGACGTGGCACGCTGCTGCCAAGACCTCGGTGCTGAAAGCACGGTGCTTCCTGGCGGGCTTCCTCACCCAGCCCAGCAGCAGCGTGGGGCTCGTGGTGCGGGGCTCGTGGTGCAGGGCTCGGGGCCCGGGCAGCCCATGGGATGGGGGTGCCTCAGCCCGCTGCGGCCCACCGAGGCCTACTGAGCCCGCTGAGGCCTGGCAGGTGCAGACCAACTCAAGGGATGTGGGTGGTGGGACTCCACTTGTAGGAAGCTTTCACAGGAAGGCTTTTTGGCTAGCCCTGGGGATAACATTGATTAATAGGTGTGTGTTTAAACTATTGGTACGTCTTTAAATGGGGCAGCGGGGGGAAAATCCAGACTATTAACTGTTTTAAAGCCAGCCCAAAAGGCTCAGTAAACCAAGGCATTTTTGTACCTTGCTTTAAATGGATGGCTAATCTCATTCCAGATACATGGGCTGGCAGAAACAGGCTTATTTAAAGGATTAAATGCAGGAAAGCTTCCTTTGATGTTAGCGTGCTTGTATCAGAGCAGCCAGATATTCTTTAATGCACACCAACATACAGATGTACGCACATACAAATCTTGCAAATTCTGTAATGCAGATAAAAATGAAGCACGACACTAGCTCTAAACACTTCATAATATTTCTAGGGTGTTTCTAAAAGTCAAGCAGATTGTGAAATCTGCCCCAGCTTTCTAATTGCCCTAAACAGAAGAACTGGTACTGCAGTATTGCCAACGTTCAAGGGACACGGTACCAGCTCACATATTATCATTTATCTACAATGTGCCATATTACACAGTTATATGAGGTTTGTAAAAGAAATTTTACAATATATCTCTCTAAAGAAGGAAAAGGCATAAAAGCTCCTTTTAAACATGGAATATTGAGGTGCTGCATCTTGCTCAATGAAAAAAAAGAAAAAAAAAAAAAAGGAAGAAAAAAACCCGAACAAACCAATAAAGCAAAGAGCACTGCATTTCCAGGTAATCTGGGAGAAGAGCCTACAGCAACCACAATCCTGCCTCGTGCCCCACCTGCATGAATTTCACTTTGCCCAGCCTAAGAGGCTCTCAGTACTAAAGGTCCTTCAGGAAACAGCCAAGGCAAGGCTCAGTCAAGGTGACTGCTATTCACTAATGCAAAGCTTGAAAAAATTATGTGCGCAGCTAAGCATTATCACCTAGGAGCCTGAAGACTGTTGTGCTGTAAGAGATTTACAGGCTCCCACCACCTGCACACCTCTGTCAATCTGTTTGCTCTCCGTTCTGGTGCGCTCTGCAGATGATCAGGAGCTCCACTGAGCACAGCAGAGTTAATGAGGGTGGATGAAACCCCAGGCAGAAAAACCAGTATTTCCTTGTCCAGTGTTTTACATTAGGCAACTCCTGGCACTCTGTATCTTTTTATTTATTCTATCAAGTTTTGCCAATAATGCAAGCCAGGAACCTGTCTTCGTTAGTTTACTGGCTAATGGCCACTGCATCTATGTGTTGCTGGAACTCATCGTAACCTAAGACGACAGCGTGGGCTGCGCTGGACTTGGCACTGCTATTACTGCAGAAGTACAGTATGTGGCCTCATGTTACACCGCTCTCCGGCCTCCTCTCCCCCTGTGTGCATGGCACTTTAGCTGTGCATCCTTCTGCCAAATTTGTTCAGGGTGTTATTTTTATGCACTAAATTCCTCGCAATCAGAGGTAGGTCAAATAAGAACAGCAATCTGAACGTCATGTGCCTAGCAGCCGACTAATCCTCACATCAGCAAGCTTCACAGCTGTCACAACATCCCGAGAGAGAGCCGGTCAGAGGCTGCGATGCGCAAGGAATTGGCCAAGGAGGAGCTTCCAGTGCCAGGCGGCAGGGCCAGGTGAAGGTAAAGCCCCTGCTGCTCAGCATCAGCAGCCAGATGCCTTCACTGCCAGTCTCGGTATTATTCAAACACTCCACACTCACAACAGCGGCCAAATTTTCACGACAGTGAAGTGGCTGGGCTGTTTAATGTGCTTAGTTTTGTTCTCAATGGGGGCTGATGATTGCCAAGTGTTTTGGAAAGATCTTAGCCCCTCTATTTAAGCTGCTGAAATGAGAGCTCTTGAGCATTGAGCTCTTTTGGAAATCCAGCTGCAGAACTCCACAGTGGTGGTGGAAGCAAGCTGGGAACAATGGTTAATGGAAACTTCCCCTCATACCACCCCAGTGATGTGTCTCAACCATGGCCTGGAGAGACCGCAACTATGTCAACATTGGCCTTTTGTCTGGAGACTTTCCCACTTGCAGAGCTCCACTCCAGCAGCACTGAGTCTGCCAGGACAGACGCAGCTCCAGGTGGCTCCCGGCAGAGAAGTCAGCAGGTTTTGGCAACGCCAGCAGCTACGGCTGCCCCAGCATCTTGCCTTCGCTAATGCTCTTGCTGTTGCTCTGGCTCGTATTAGCAATAGCAGAAAATTTTCCAGAAGGAAGGACTTGAAAGAAAGTTGGCTGTTCTAACCCTTTCAGTCCTTCTCCTCCCAGTAGCGACTGCCAGTGAGGAAGTCGAACGTAATGGCAATATTTTCAGTGTGGTTCCGTGTTCAAAGAGAAATGGACCAAAGCCATTCACTCATGTCATCTAGGTCACCGAGTGGCTGGTAAAAAACAGCAGCTTTTAATTGCTTGCAATATTTAAAATTCACAATTTGAAAGCATAGTAGCTTTTTAATACATCTTTATATACAAAAGTACTTTGTATACCTACAAAACCGAAACACAGAGGTATTGGGAGCACGATCATGGAATCCTAACTCGTAATTTCCCCCTCTTCAAACATCCTGCCTACCAGCTGTGCCCAGGAGAGTTAAGACGGAAATAACCTCTTCAACTGTACCACTACTTGACAGACTTATTATTTGTATTGCAGGAGATCCCTGATGAATAATGTAGAACTCAATTTTGAATCACTCAACTCCCATAGAAATGTGCCTGATCTTCAGAAAATCTCCAGTCTCACAGCCCTTCCACACTTTTCATCAGTTCAGCAGCTGGCTGGAAGACAGCAGCTGAGAAGAGAAAAGAAAGGGAAGTGGAGATGTCCTAATCAAAATATTTTTCCCTATTTTTCACACATACAATGTTGGAAGGAAGGCAAAGAAGAGTTTCTCATTCAATTTATTAACAGCCCAGAGAGAAAATATGTGTTTGCTAATGATTTTTCTGTATATAAACTAAAGGCACTTTGGGTACGTCAGTTACACTATACAGTGTGGTGCACTGACACATAATAGTTACCCAGAGCTGCTCGGGAGGACCCCACTGCTCTGTTGATACCATTTCCAAGCCATTTATCCTGCTGGCAGCTGGCCAGCTTTTTGGGATACTTCGCTCACTCCCAGACTAATCTGCCATCTATTTCTGCATTAACTCTTTCTGCCTCTAGACAAAGTCTCTTAATGCACAGCACAAGGCAGAGTTCAGGAATCTAGATAGGGAAAAAAAAAAACAGCCAGGTAGTAAAGTTTAGTATTCCAGAGGCTAAGATCTATCCACAGACAGTATCTTGTCAGGGCACAGTTCATCAGTTACAACATTATAAGCTACATTTTACCTTCCTACCTGTTTTCCCTGCTCTTAGGATTTCAGTGACTTTCTGCCACTGAAACATTTGCATGGCTGCTGAGTCTGTGCCTGCACTAGCACTTAGAGAAGGAGCAGCCCTATCTCCCAGCCCTCACACGCAGGGGCAGAACCGGCCACTCTGCCTGGGGTACAGAAGATACCTCACCCTTGGGTGCATTTATGTAAGCAATTCCTAGAGGAGCTTTATTTTCTTCCAAAGCAGCAGACAAGTGTATTTCAACCATTGCTCCAACCCAGCACCGATATCTTCAGTTTCTTGTCTTCCACAAACGTGATTTTGCAGAGCATGGGGCGACTGCAAACCTTCCCTGCAGAAAGAAGCAACGTAATCCAATGCAACCACAACACATTCACTGCTCCTAACACACACTAGAAGACTGGCATGTAGAATCATTTTAGAAACGTACTTTTTAAAGATTGTTTACAAATCTTGTGTATTTAATTAAGAAGGAATTGTCATTTCCCCTCTCAGCATTGTGTGCCTCCCGCTCTGGGCCTCTGCAGTATTATTGCAGGCAGGACTGGTAGTCTTATTAAGACAGCCTGACACTTCCCATTAGAGGATGCTGTCTTCAGTTCCTTAGACCTTTGCCAGATTTCAACCATTCTGTTTGGATTTCTGTGTGCCAATTTATGTTTCTGCCAGAATGGTTCCGCAGCTTCCTGAAAAAGTTTCAGCAAAAATACTTTGTTTTGAACCTGCTACAAATTTCTGGCCAACTTCTCCCTGCACAGTGCTAATGGTCTGCCCTGGACGAGAGGAACGGGGCAGGAGAGCTCTGTGCTGCCAGCCCACAGCCGCTCTGCCAGCAGCAGCACAGAACTGCTCCTTGCAGCTCCAGGGAGCTCAGCCCCGTGCTCGGTGCCAGCTCCAGTCCTGCTCAGCGCCAGCCTGCACACCACAGGGGGCACATGAGAAAATCCAGGTTGTCTTTTCAATGTGCTTTTAAAATTAAATGGAGGTGATTATATAAGAGGTGTTTTAAGAAAACACAGCCGTTGTTACAAAAATCTTTGTACTTTTTTTCCAGGTTCTTTGTTGTTCAGGAGTCACTTGTTTTCCCTATTTTCATTTACTCAGACGAACCCACACATTATTTACCACAAATTATCCTAACCTCCTGCAGAGACACAACCAGCAACTTTTCAGGACTTCTTTCCAGCATTCATAACTATCGCATCTGCATGTTTTGCTTAAACAACCTTTTTCCCCTCAATCCTCCCATGAAGGAAGGGGCAGCCTCTCCTTTTGCAGATGGAGAGGCACAGACATTTTTAATCAGCTCTCCAACGTGACGTGGCCATGTCTCCCATCAGCTGCCACTCACTCCTGCTGCAGGCTGGGCCATATGCTGATCCAAGTGAGGGCTACCAAAATACAAGACAGGGCTCACATTGTCAGTGTGACAAGTTCATGTCGTTGATTGACTCGCTGAGTTCTACTGAACTTTGTGGCAAAGGAAGTAACAACACCCATTTTCTTCAGACAAAATCACTCTGTCTTTGCTGCCAGACTTTCCCTTCTCCTTCTGTAGTTCACATCTGCAGCAAATGAGGTCAAGATCCAGGATCCTACAGACAACTGCTTCCTTCCCGGTACAGCTCTGATTCAGTCCAGAGCTGCTCTGACCTCTGCATTCAAAAGGGAAAGGGGGAAAAAAAGAGGAGATGGCGTAATTAAAGCCTGTGTCTCAGAGCAGAGGAAGGAGGGGGCTGCGCTATCTGGAGCTGCACACGTGGCCTTCATCTTAGTGTCAGGGCCTTTGAGGGCTTCACTTTGCAGCTCCCACATGTGGTTAGCATAAGGTGCGTGTAATATGCTACACCTGCTGTGCCTTCAAACGGGATAAATCAGTAACCATGAGGCATCACCAGGTGAAGCTCTCCACGATGTCTGTTGGACTTGCGACTCTGCTCTTCTGTAAGATTCATGCCCTTTAACCTGTGTGAAGGCAGCACTTTGCTCCATGAGGCCCCACTCCTGGCAGCTCCCAGGAAATCCGACTTCTCCCTCCAACCAGGATGCTGGAAGCAGTTCTCATTCTGAACATCTCCCTTGCACAACTGCTACATACAGAGAGCAAGGGGTTGATCCTGATCCTGAGGCAATGCACAGGGATTCCCCTTTTCAAATTCCTGAAAAGCCTCTTAAATGACTTTTTGAAGGGTGCTGCTTTCCTTACAAACAGATGAAAATGACATTAAGTGAGGACAGGGCCTGAAAAGAAGCTGTAGGGAAGAACTCTCAGACAGGTATTTCATTTTGATTTACACTTGGCTCAGGAGCACGTTTCTCTTGAACATGCTGGTGTTCTCTGGTGCGTTGGAGCTCCGTGACATCCTTTGGCATATCATTCGCATATAGTAAGGCTCCCAAGAAAGTACAGTTCTTTCTGTTTTTAAAAGGAAAGTTCCAGAGAAGCATGGAAAACTACTTCCAAAACTTGTCCCCAGCTTGCATTCATGTCACTGCCAATGTGCTCTGCAAGACTCCATACCATGTTCCTCTCACATTGTTCCATTTATTTGGCTAATGAACATCCAGGACAGCACGCTCCCAGTCAGTAAACAGGTCTTGCAAAGCCACCATGTAATCCTCACAGCATATGCCACCCATGAGTCATGTATCTATTACCCAGTTCTACTGCCCAAGCCCATCTTGCCTGGGTGTGTTATCAAAACACAGCTGAGGGAGATTTCAGATGGCGTGGAGAAGCCACGTGAACCAGGTACATTTCCTCTACCTCCCCATCTGCAGGTAATGGCAGACCTGAGAGACAGACAACAGATGCTATCAGCTGCTCTCTGAATGCATCCCTTAGGAAAAAGGGGTCACTGGGCAGAGTTACAGCAGAATTACAGCAATGTGAAAATCTCGCCTTCTCTTTTGATCTGTTTGTGCGCAACACAAATTTGAACTAGCTGCTCACTAGCTTTTTATTTCATCTGCATTCCTTGTTCACTAAAACAAAGTACACTCTTCAGGTGACAAAACTGAATTAAAGCTTTCCAGAGAGTGATTTGTATAATCACATTTTAAGAAGCAGAGATGTCAGAATGAGGACACGCTGTTTCCATAGCCTTCTAAGTAAGACTTCATACATTTTCTTTTCTCTCCAACTTACCTGAGGGCCTCATAACANAAAAAAAAAAAAACAGCAAAAGTTCAAAACTTGTATTTGGTTTGTTACAGCCCAATAGCTGCAGAAGCCTAGTTTGCTTTTACATACTCGTTTCCTTCTCAGTAAGCGCAGACAAAGAAAGCACAAGGGTGTGTGGATGTCCCCTTCCTGGGTACCAGAACTGGGTGACAGGTACATGACTTCCTTTAAAAGTATACGAATGCATCAGTCATCGTATAGTCTGAAAAATGGGTCAGAGGACGAAGGGAACACTTAACCGAGGCTTAGGGAAAATTCCAGGAGAACAGACTGTTGCACAGGGACCTTACCAGTGAGCCTGTATTTCTTTATAGCTGCTACACAGTATAGATTTTTGCAGCACATCAAACAAAACAAAAACAGGGAGCTACAAAAAGCAGGTCTGATTAAAAGAAATGACAACACTGAACAATGGGCAAGACGTGTCACAAATTTCCTCTTATATGTGAGAGTTATCTAGCACCAGAAAATAGCATAAAACCTACTATGCTGAGGAGTTTCACACACCAAAGTACTGCTTGCAGACACTCCTGCACCCAAGAACTGCAGTCAATTTTCATAGAAAGATGAAGGTAAAATGAGCAAAAGTGACCAATGAAAACACCACTTACCGAAATCTTCCAGTTTTTATCTTTTAAAAACTGTTGTAATGAAAAAGATAGGTGATTGAATATTTCTTGAAGAAATCCTGGAATAGTAATTCTTATTTTCCTTCTTGTGACCTCCTCTTTCCCCCAGTTCACAAGTAATAAAGATTTGAGTTTTTGCGGTCACACACAGCTTGGCCTTCCGTTGCCAAGCACTCATAAAAATATTAAATAGTTTGAGTGTAAACTTTAAGGCAACACAAATTGGCAAATCAAGTAGCAATTCACATTTTGTAGGAGCTTTTAATTATGTGTCTGATTTTAAAAATATATATAAGCAAACCGGAATCTGTTTTCTGAAAATTACCATCAAGTGTAAGCCAATGGTAACCATAATTAGAGTACATTTATTTTTAATACAGCATCTTTCTTCCAGTAGCCATAGCTGCAAACTACAAAATTAGTTGCCAACCCAGACATACCAAGCAACTTTCAAACAATGTCTTGGCACTGAGACATTTCTTTAACAGAGACACTTCTAGCCCCTTCAAATATAGTAAATTTTGTAGAATTCTCTGCCTGCCAGTGAAGAAAGCCCTCTGTGTGCAGTGCTGGGCACTTGGCAGCAGCCAAATGAGCAGCTCAACACCACCCTGATCAAAGAGGATGCATTTTCCTGCTCTCACAGGCAATGTGTCACTGCTGGGCATCACCGTTAGGGATTATTTGGGATGGAGGGAAGGGACAGCGTACTTATCTTTGACACCTTCAGTCTTGACATTTCTTACAATCTATACTGAGTATAACACTGCTTTCCTATAAGCTGACTCCCACAGTCGGATGATCTGGCACCCTTTTACAACCGTGGCTGTATTCTCTACATGGAACACCTGAGACACAGCATAGGTCCTACAGCATTTTGTTGTCAAAACCTTTTGAGAGGGTTTTTAGAGGGGCCCCAATCCCTCATGTTCTGTTCCTCTGTTCATGTGTCACGTGTGTGCAAAGCCACTGCAGGCTCCACAACGTGCCCCTGCTGAACACGGGATCGGGCTGCAGGAGCTGGCCATGCAGAAGGTACATCCGTGCCCAAGTGAAAAGAGAAACACTGGAGAGTTGGAAGGCACTGCAAGCTGAGGGCAGCAGCGATTCACAGGCTTGGAAAATTATGTGGGCTTTACCTTTTACACTCCTGTTAACTCTGATTTTCATGAAGTAGGTGGTGTTGCTACAGCAACTGTCATATCACATCATTTCTACTGTCTCTGTCACAGAGATCATCTTATTTTATCTTAAACTCAGATATGCAGTTCTTCTATACTAAAGCCTTCTGTATTCTGGATATAAAAAAATACAGAAAACAGAGCTGCACCATATAAATAATACTTTAAAAATGCAGTAAAGCCTGTAACGTTTTTATTTGTTCTCCCTTTACATACGCAGAAGGAATAAAGAAAACAGCACTGAGCAGATTGCTGGGGCTGCAGAGGTTTGGAAATAACTTGAGAGCAGGTCTCATGAGGAAGATGCTTTGTGGCACCTTGATCGTGTTCATCCTGCAGAAGCCAACCTTGTGTCCTTGTGCACTTCACCAGAACTAATCCACTCACCAGTGGAAACACCTTGCTTCCTCGTGCCCAGGCCCATTTCTGTACACACATTCCACACCATTCACACCCAGCTTAGACAGCACTTCCATCCACTGCGCACAGTATGCAGTTCAGCCCACAGACCTTAACCGTACACACTTAACCTGGGGCTGGCACAAGCACCTCCTGGAGCAGAAGCCTTATTTTCACCCATTTCAGAACACTTGCCCTACCCTGGACACGAGGTGGCCACCCTGCCTTGCAGCCCCCTGGCTCAGTAACACAAGAGCTTTGCCCAGCCTCAGTAGCCCCCCTTTTGCTGCCTGGATGAGGTCTTTGGGTGCTCAATGCTCAAGCAAAACTCAGTAGAATTCTCATGACTGGAAGGCTTTATTGAATTCTTGTTATTAATGTGCATTACAACACTTGCACTCACAGATTTTCCTCAAAAAAAATCAAAAACCAATACACATCAGTAGTAATTACTCAGCTTCGCCCTCAGGCTACTCTGGATACTTGAGAAAAACCTATCCATAGCGAGAGGTTATTTCGAAAGCTGCTCAGCAGCTAAAACAGCTCAGACCACAGATCAAGCTCTGCCACAGCCTCAGCTGGCATGTATTTGTATCTGCCTCCTTAGAAGCATTTCCAGTCACTTCCAGAACAATGAATCCAGTCTCCAAATTACCTTTCACTTCTCCAAAGACAGGTCCTGGGCAGGTGGAAGTCTGCCTGTGTGGATCTAACCTGTGGGCAAGAACTGTACCTTGTGACCTGCTTAAGGCTACGTATGCAATTAAGATATAAAACGGCCTTTACTTCTGCCAGTCACTCTGCAAGCTCCATTTCAGTGCCCTGGTACTGGACAGCTATTCTTCAGCTCGACTTCCTACAGCAAAGAGTTTTGTATGATCAGGCCGTGCACGTCTGTGGAACATTCTCCCAACAACTTTTGTAACTGTTGGCCAATTTCAAACAAATCTGGCAGAGATGTATTAGTCTCAAATACGTATTACTAACGAGCTTTGTGAAACCAATGTAAATCAAAGAAATTTGATTTCCTGAAGGAAGGCCTCAATACACGTCAGAGAGTCCACAGAGATTTTGCTGCTCATGAAGCTGATTCCTTGGGCAGGCAACAGGGAGAAAGAAAGGAATCCTCACCAATTTATTTGTTATGGCAGTCATGAAAGTCACTTAATCCTCTCGTTCTCTACTGGAATTAAGAATATCTTTTCACCTTATCCCACCCACCCATTTACTATTTCCAGTAATCACAAGCAAAATTGTTTGTTTGACAACTGCACTGTTACTTGACAATCCCTCTGAATTTGGCACAGACATATCCAGTACTGATAGCCATTAGAACAGCTGTGTACATGTCCTGTCTTAACAAGCAACTTAAGAGACAGTCAGATGTGGACAACCAAGCCATCTGGTATCACCTGAGCATGTATTTAAAATCTCTCTGGAAAGAGCTTTTTTGTAGGTTGTATTATCTGCAGCACTTATTATGTTAGCAAGTAATTGAAGTCTTCCAATCAGACACAGCAGGAGTGTTTGGGAACCAACAGATTTGTTCTGGCAGTGATGAACACTCATTATTGGGTTTGGGGTGGGGAGTGTTTTGGCTTTTTCTTGGTAAAGATTTTGTTGAAATGCACAACAAAAAGCCAGGTGATGAACCCCAGGAAGGACTCACAGCTAAGAATGACAGTGCTCTAGATTTATGCTGGAAACTGCCTGTCTCTGCCCACTTGAGGGATATACACTGACACAGCTCAGTATTTGCAGGACCGGAGATCCCTTCTAACCCTCTTCTGTCTCTCCTTGCTGTTATTTCAGTGTTACGAGCATCCACAATATCTGAAGCTCGGGGAAGAATGGGTTAAACTCTGCAAAGAGAAAAAAAACAAGCAAGAGAAACACTTTTCCTCTTTCTGCTTAACTGGATAATTGGTTAACAGGAACCTGCTTGATGAGTTTCAGCAGCTCCTAGAGATCAGGCAAGGCTGCTTCTGAGAGCTGCTAAAGCTGCTGGCTGCATAAACACCCCTAAGCCGGCCAACAGGGCACCCCTCGCTACGGCTGTGTTTTTACAACTAACATTTTCAGAAGGCAATGAAGCGTTTTGTACACCAAGGACTCAACCAAACTCAGTAGGAGCACAGAACTGAACTATTTTAGGCGGGATATTTTATAGACATTGTGGACATAAAGCTATCTTATGGTCACAATAAACAGATGATTTCAAAAATGCTGAAGCGAATGAATAAAGACTAAATAACTCTCACTGCAACAGAGAGAGTGTAAAAGCAAGTTTCTAACAAATAAGGGCAAAGAAAATTCTAGTCCTAAAGGTTCATATGACAAACCAAAGAGCTTCACTGGATCTGTACAATCCTCTGGGCTTAATACTCCACACCGTCTATGTATAATGCAGAGTTTACTCCAGTAATTAGTGCTTTAGAGCCCAACTGTCTAAAGAGAAACTACAAGAGGGTTGATTTTCACACAGGGATTTAAACTGTCCTATATAAGATGTGTGGGTAGGCACATAACATTACAAAAGACATAGATAAACCCCGGTATAAATCTTGCTATAAGTTCAAAACTCCCCTAAGCCACAAATACATTATCTCCAAAGCAGCACTTACAGCAACCAGTGCAAAATGCTGGAAAAGATTCATTTAGCGCCCTTCCATGTTGTCATCTTGACTTACACTTATTCATCCCGAAGTTTCAATTAACTGAACACTGACACTGATAAATGGACATTTGCACAAGCCAAGTTTTAACATCACGAAGGCGGCTCTCCCTGCCCGAAGCTCTGGCAGCCGACACCAGCGAGCCCCGCGCCGCGGGGTTCCTCCTCCCAGCTCTCTTCTCTCTGAGGATGGGGGAGACACTAAGAGAAGGCATCTGTAAATATGTATTTTACAGAACAACACAGACTGGGGGCAAAGCACATCAGTTTTTGCTAGTATGTGTCTGCTCAAAGTAGCTGTAGAAATTGCATGCTGCCTGAAACCAACTGAAAGCCCTCACATTAGAAGAGCAGTCCCTTCATAAAAGAGGAGCTGCTCCTCCAACACCGCTGCTTTGACAATGCTTTGTACCCCTTTCCAAAGCCTTGTGTTTTTGTACTGTTTTCTCATTCGAGGGTGCCATCCGAGATGTCGGGGTTTCAAATCCAGAGCCAACTTTCCGAAACACGCTGTATTTTGAAAAGCCCCTTTTTGTTTCACAGAGAAATAAATGAGTTTGCATCATAAAGACTTTATCCCCCCAAACCCAGAGCCTCTCATACTGTTAAAAATCAAATCCAGCTTTATTTTCCTGCATGAGTCAGGCTGCATGCAAACAGCTCCGGAGGAAGGCAGGCTCGGGGTGGAGAATGGAACTGAAGTACAAAATCCAGAGCGGGATGCTTGTTCCTCTAACAGCACGCTCCTATTTCCCCAAGACATTTGCTAATATTTTCATTTTAAAACTAGAGGAAAACCACCCGCTTCCCCCCCGAAAAGAAGTTTTAAAGATTATAAAGACACACAAGGACAGACTTTATTATTTTAACAATTACTGCTATTTTCAGAGCTGCAGCAAAGCTGCTTCCTTCCATAACTGGACTTCAGTCAAACCCCAGTGAAGCTTTTGATCTTGGAAAGAGTAACAACACAGCTCTGTTATCAGCACACGGGGGGCAAAGAGTAGGACATCTAGAATTTTTCAATAAAAGAAAGTTAATTGCTTTGACTTATATTTACCAAAGGTCATGACTACAAGTTCTGCGTGCACGTACATAACGGTGCACACTGAGAAATCTTGTGCAGAGTGGCCAAAGTAAGGGCTGAGATTATACTACTTGTGCATTAAAAAAAAAGGCAGCAAAACAATGCTAGATTACTATCCAAATATACCCCAGTGGATGTCCTGCCAAATAGCAAATATGTGGCTGTAAGCTCCAAAGTGAAATAAAAGCTTGGCCAGGAGCCCAGAGCTTCACTGTATTTTGCTCAGCTAGCCATAGTCTGGCAGAACAGAGTGAACACATTCTCAGCCACGTGATGAAGAAGCCAGTCGGGCCAAGCTGATTTCCTTGTGTTGGTTAAATGTGATCTTCAGACTGTACACACCAGCGGCTTTGGGAAAACGTGAGAAAAGGGGAAACAGCAAGCCACGGCTGTAAGCTGAAGGGCAGCAGAAAAATCACTTAAGGGTTCTGCTTCAACACGTGTCGGCAGTGCTGTCCTTTATGTAGGTGTTCCCTGGGCTCCCAGGGCAGAGCACATCCTGCAGAGGTGCTGAGCACTGCGCACGCACCTGGACTGCATGCAGGCTAAATATCACCAGCTTCTCCAAGTGTGCAGCCCCTGAAAGCAGCTGATTCTGAGGGAAGCAGTAAATTCTTCACGGTAGAGGATTAGGAGAGCTTCTTGCGAGTAGCTCAAAAGAGTGAAATGCTGAACAACTTCAGATCCCGCGTTCAGAAGAGTCAGAGGTACCTCTCAGGATGCAGCCCCGTAAAGGAAAGGTACACGTCTGATGGTGGTACACATCCCCAGGGCTCAGACTGTGCTGACACCACTTAAACAGCCAGCAGGTAATAGCCTTGAACACAGAGGAACATTCACGAAGTGAGATAAAATTTGGCCGAGGGAATTAAACCCCAAAGCATTCAGGGTATAACGGGCTAAGAGCTGCCCCACTGATAAGCTCGTGTATTTTGATAGCAGTGATAATAATGTTTTCAAATAACTGACTCGGGAAGAGATAAACAGCATCCCTGGCCGGCATGGGGGGTGCACGTGACTGTGGAGAGCATGTAGCAGAGAGAAAAGCCTCCAGCCGCAGGACCTCAGAAGTACATCCCTGCTGCAGATAAGAGCAACTCAGATGAAGCACTCATGAGGGTACCTAAGAAAAGTGAGATTTGTTTACTCCCTAACAGAAATAAATTGATAACCTAGACACGTGCAGCAGCTGCAGAAATCAGAGACACACACGAGTTGACAATTACACCTCCAGCTCTTTCCTTCTATTTGGCTAATGATTTCTTTTCACGTGTTCACAGCAGCTTCCAGAAACTACCAGGACTTTCAACAATGTCTTCAACTGTGTCGCACTGAGAAAATTGAGTGGGTAAGAGCTTGGAAAAGCATTGCCTAGACCTGGCAGTAAGTCCAGTCCCACACAGACCAGCTGTTCTGTGGTGGCCGTGTGTTTTTGCATGGATGGTGTCAGGTCTTGGAGTCTGGACACTCTGGGCTCTGATTTTCTCATTGCTTAGGCACCACTTAAGCTCAGGTGTTTCACAGACACCCAAACCACAGTTGTCCAACACCTGTAACTACAGGTTTGTGGTTTAACCTCCTCCACAAGTGGCTATGCAGGTTAACAAGAAACACGCTGCGCTCTTTGCTAATTCTCTCCTTTAATTATACAGTTGAAGTGATGCAGGTGTTCAGGCCAACCTCCTGCTCCCGTTTACTCAATTTGTACTGCTATCAACAAATGGCTCAACCACTGCAAGGAGCAGCCTAATACCATTTCAGAAAAACCTACATTTTACCAGCAAACCATTTTTTCTCTACGTGAATTAGAGTGAGGCATTATGACAACACAGCTCAGTAACACAGCAAAATCTTGGGATTGGACTTAAACCCATATTTGATGTTTATGCTCTTCTCTCCCAAGAAAAACAGACCTCACTACAGAGGGGAATTAATTCCTCTTTTTTCACTGTGCTCATGCTGACACAGAGGGCAGGCCCTCACGCAGTGGGTGCCAGAGGCCAGGCTGCAGCCAGCCCCTGCGCCTGGCTTGCTAGGCAGTGGCAGCCCTGGGGGAAGGCTGAGAATGGGCAAGTGGGACTGAAACAAAGGTGTCCCGAGGCATTCTCAGCTTCACTCCCCAAAGTCTGCCCACGAGTTCCCAGTCTTCAAAGCAACACTCACCACCTGACCGTGCTCCGATTCCACTCGCTCATCCTTGGCTACCTGTGTGCTGCCTGAGCTGGAAGGCAGTCATTGCTCCACCCTCATCCTGCGGTAAACAAAGAGAATTGGGCTCCTCCGTGGGGCTGGCCCAGCATATAAAATGGATACAGTAAATTAAATTATCTCATGAACTATGGAGGACAAAAAAAATCACTGAGGGAATACATACAGCTGTGAAAATGTTACTTAGATATCCAAACAGCGTTGTGATGTACTTCAAGCAGCAGGAGCTCAGCGCCTGCAGTTATTTCAGATCTGGATCTGCATTTTTACTCATCCAAAGTTAAGCTCAAGGCAACGTCTTCGACTTAGGTTATCGATGTGTTACACTTTCTTTTTATTTTAAACTTTCTCTAACTTAATCCTTTGAAAACAATGTGAAACTTTTCACAGTGTCTTTTTCATGCAGCTTTTTAATTAATTTATTTCAAGTTCCTTCGTATGGCATACACCACTTCGACACCAGTGCCAGACCAAATGGACTTTCAGGACTCAGATAAGTGTTACTACACCAAAAAGGAGACTGAAGCATCCTGACACTGGGCTGGAGGCAGAGCACAGTTCTGTTCTGACAAATGTCTGAATGCCCTGACAAGTATGTGTGCTCGGGGTAGGGGAACGGGGCGCTGGGGGAGCAGGGAGTCCACCCAGCAGCGCTGCATTATACTGCAGGCATGTTGTGTCATTACAGCTTTATCCCGACACACCCATATTTACAGCACACAATGTACTGTACAATTCACAATGCCAAGAAACTCAACATATCTAATCTGGCAGAAAAACAAAGTCATATCAGGTTAATCCAATTCTTACATTGCACAACTTTGAAAAGCCAATAGGAAAACAAGTCTTCCCCCAGCTCCTGCTCCCCCTTTCCTCCTCCCAGCACACATCCCCTGCCACGACCTACTTTTCTCTTTGATCCCTGAACATTTTTAGCCCACTCTCACTGTCCCATGTTTCTCATTCACTTCTAACCTACCTCCACCCCGGACCCCGGTGGAAAGTTACGCTGATTAGAATAAGCCATAAAAGGGAGCTTTGTGCAGAGCGCCTGGGCTGAAATGCGCTGCGGAGAATGAATGGCAAGGCACATCCACAAGGTCACTTGGACAGCTGCCCACATGTGATACTGCAATAATTGTGATAAGATAACAGGCCTCACATTTAAACTTGGCTGACTGCAAGGGAGTTGCAAGCTGGGCAGCGGAGCTGGGGTGCATCTGCACAAAGGGAACAGGAGATCACGACGTTGCACAAAAGTTCAGTTTTTAGGTAAAATAAATTGGTTCGACTTTAGAGAGGATCAAGATCATTCCATTCCCTGGGTTTGGCGCTTTCAGGATTTTGCCTGTAAGCCTTACAGATAGTTTCCCAACCTCTATTTTTAATTGAAACCCTAAAGTCATGTAATCATGAGGCTCCAGGAGATGAGGATTTTAAAGGAAGAATAATGGTGGAAGAAAGTTTGTGACAACTGCCCCCCACCAACCAATTAAACGTAGCTAAACGTAGCTGCTTGCAGATTTGTTTCTCAGAGTGAATCAACATCTCATGGTGTATCTATAAGGGTGTCAGCTCTCACAGAAGCATTTCACACACATCAGGCATTTTAAAGGTCTTATGTAAATTCTCTGATACAGAAAATGCAAGTTTACATTACAGCGCAGCTCTCCTGCTCAGTAACGTATTCCTATCCTATCCAACCATCCATTTTCATGAAATTTTAGCAATGTAATTATTTCAGAATCCCTGCTTTCCTGCTGCGTTTGGTTAAAAGCAGCCCATATGCTCAAAATCACAATCAGGAACACGCAAGAGGCCACATGCACCAAGGGTGAATGGATAAGGTCCATTTCCACAGCAAACCAGGTGAAAATAAAACACCCCAACATCCATCTATCACAGCAAGCAACAGAGCTGCAAGATTTACATACATAAAATGACCAGACATCCCACACTGCAATGAGGGGCCACAGCTGCAGGGCTCACAGACGTCAGTAACATCTGTATTTCCACTGTGCAGCACAAAGGGAACAGTGGTATGTCTGATTGCTGCAGGGTCCTTCAAATTAAGTCAGGTTAACCCTCTCTGTTTTGATGAGGAACAGGATTTGCTTTCAAGTGCTTCATTCCTACTTACTAAGCATTAGCAGCTAAGCACACAGCTGTTTTTGAAACACACTTTTTGCTGAAGTAAGACTTGTCTCTGAATCTTGCAATGGTTTGTGAAAGTGACTGTTTTAAATCACCTCCTTAATTTCAAGGCAGCCCCTCTCATGTTGACTCTGCTTTGTATTCTGCAGCCTTGAGTAAAGTAGGCTTCTACGAGAAGGTTCAGTACTGTTATTTCAGTAATCTCTGTGCTAAAACATCGGATTCTCCAGATAACAGAGCTCTGTTTCACACTATCGCTCCTTCAGCTTTCCAAAATGCAATCCACAGTTTCTTCCGCTGCCTCCTCAGAATCTCAAGTCATAAGCAGTTACTAGTGGGACCACATTTAACTCCTGTTTTGAGTGCTTTCCTCTTTACCACACTTACTGAGTTATCAGGTCACCTCAAATATAGCTGTGTCCACATTCAGGAATTAAGAAAGTAGGAACAAAAGATTCAAAAAAAAAAAAAAAAAGGCCCAATAATTGCCACACAAGTAATGGATCTTGCTATGGATGGAAAGCCCTGTTCATTCATTTGTTTATTAAATTCAGGAGTACCAACCAGTTCTGTAATGAATTACTTAATCTTTGACCTATTGTCCACAGCCATGTTCCAGAACAAAGAATTTATAGCAAGCTGAGCACCCTAAGGCTAACTGGAAAAGAACTTTTTTTAAACCATTCTCCATGCTCAACCAATCTTTGCCAAAAAATGTATTTTTGCCTCTCCACTTACACACCTCAATAGCAAACATTTTATCACAGACAAACTACTGCTGTAGTTCCCTCTGGCATCTGCTTGCAGTAAATGCATGCTAATGCATTGATCTAGGGGTACCTGTCACGGAATGCTCCAGTAACAACAGATCTGTGCTCCAGTTAACGAGGACCTGAGTTTTCTAGGACCCTAATGCAAACTGGATTTTTTCTTCATCCTACAAGGGGTCATACACCAAAACACAAGCATATGAGAAGAGTGCCAACTCCTCAACATCTTCTTTCATTAAACTGCAAATAATATGAATGAGAGAACACTAGCAGTTAGATGAAGAGCTAAAGCTGTTTCTCTCAACGTTGAGCAGAGAACCCTTAAGCGAAGGGGTGCCACATCAGAGAAGCCAAGCAAGGGTGCTGGATGGCATACAATGAAATCTGGGCCAACTTCAGCCCTGGCAAAATATAGTTCAAGCAGAGAATGGGACATGGAAGCGTAGCTACATAACAGCTTCCTACGTGTCAGCAAATGTGAGAGGTTGCACAATAACACGTATTCATTTCAAACGTGATGGATGGTGCCTCAGTCACACAAAGCTGAAGGGCTCTGAAGAGTCCCAGCAGAAAAACACAACGGATTGTCCTAACGTGCTGCCTTACCTACCTGCATACGCTCTCCCCACATTACATCCAAAGCTCTCAAGACCAAATTCAGCTTCACAGCAGAAAGCTTCTTTAACACTATTTGCTAGCTTCTTCAGTGCTGTCTGTTCATGAAGAATGGCCATACAGAATCTGTTCATCATGTGTTCATTTTGACACAGAAGTACACCTTAACATTCGTTTTCTATGCTCAGTCCTCATGTATAACTCGCTACATTAATTACTGCTGGATTTGAGGTTTGTTTTCAGTATTTTTTTTTCCCCAGAGCCTTCAACATCTACTTCACATAGATCAAACCGCTGCTTTTTCTTTAATATAATTTCATTGAAATACTCATTCCTGATTCTTACAATCTTCTGTGGAATTCAGACAAAATATTGCAATATATTTTATTATGAGACTTCAAAAAAGCAAACTAATGTTAGTATGTAATACAAAAATTAAATAGTTGCAGTGTGCTGCCAGCCAACCAAGCTTCTGATTTTGTAACGCTCCGAAGTGCTCCTTCCTGATGACAAGCATGTCCTTTCATCCTGAGAAAACTCCAGGGATATGCTGAGACCAGCTACGCAACCCCCACCCCCAAACAAAGAAAGAATCCATAGAGATAAATGACGAGAGAATGGATGGTGACATTTTGCTGCTCCACCTAGGAGCTGATGAAGGAGCTGTACCGAAATCACTAACTGTATGGGGAGTACAACACTCATCGCTGCAATTAATTGGGCAGAATCTGGCCAGGGCTCGCTCCCACAACTGCCAACCTGCTGTCTTGTAAGTATGTAGAGATTGCAGCAACTCCATATGTTTCGTAGTAGCTTCATCTAATCAGATAATATCCATGTCGTCTTCTTATGCATCTCCTGATGACATCTTGCCTCTTGAACTACAAGATGTTCTATAAAAGCTTCAGGATGTACCTGCTTCTTCAGAACCCCATCCCTGCAGCGGGCAATCAGTCGGTGAAATGCTGAGATGGGAAGCAAGGCTACAAGGAGTCACAGCACTGCAGTAAGTCTGACTCCTCAAATACCTTCCTGGGGAAAAATGCCCCCTTGCTCCCTCTGTGCACCCTCCTCCTAACAGGAGCTCACCCCAACTCACATTGTGGCTCTGTTGGCGTGGAAAGCACTGATCCCCACGAGAACTTAAGTTGGGCCAAGTGCATTGTAAAAGCACTGTGCAAAACCCCAAATCTTTCTTGCTGTTTACTGTTTGAACTCCTAAGAAACTTCAAGTCCTTTCATGCAGCTAAGCAATTATTTAACCAATAATCAGCAATTAGAAGCAAATATTAAAATGAGATCTTTTGGACAAGACACAGTGTTCTTGCTTCTAGCATTAGCAAGGCTTGTTCGTTCAGCACTTCTCCCTGTTATCATGTGACAGGCTATTTTTAATATTTGCCAGAATATATTCTGCATCTCCCTTTGATGCAGAAAGCAGCTCGTGAGGCTCGCCCGCATGCTGCATGCACAGAGCTGAGCTTTCCCACTTTGCTGCGGTTTCGGCACCGGCTGGTAGCGGCGGGAGCACGCGTGCCTGCTGCTCCAGCCCAGCCGTGCTGAGGGCTGCACAGGGACTGCCACGTGCCCGAGCACATGGTCACGCAGGCAGCAGCCATTCAGAGCCTCACGTGAGAGGCAATGTGAAGTGCAGCTCCCAGTGCAACTCATTCCCGTGTTATCACGTGGGACTGCAAAGGTCAGGAAATTCCCAGCTCCTCTCGGTGCTGGAGGTGGAATCCTTCGCCTCTAGGAATGGGGGCTTGGGTTTTGGCTCATGCAACACCCGATGACCACTTGTAAACAATGATTAAAGCTTCAGAGAGGATTCCTCATCTGAGCTGGCTGCTGGGAGCGTGTCCTTCACGCTGCAGAGGCTGGGCTGGAAGAGGTCACGTTAAGAAACACATGGGAAGGAGCTCAGGCAGTGCTGCACACACCCTTCTGGGGCTGCCCCTGCCCCAAGGGGCTCCCAGCACACAGCTGGAGGCTGCACACAGCACCGGCACACAGCTCCCTGCCAGCTACAACAGGGACAGAAAAAGCACCCAAAGCCACCCACCCTGCCCACCGCCGGCCATCACAGTTTGGTGTCTATCCATTACTTTTGCTTGCTCATAATGTACTCTAAATGAAATCTCCCTGCTGAGTAAATACAATATGGCATTTAATAAACTCTCCACGCTCCTGCAGGAGGGGCTGGGCAGAGCACACTTCAAACAGAACTGGTTTTCAGCTTTCTGATCAACGTACTCCTGATTCTCTGCTCACTTTGTTACTGAAAATGCATGTATATTTCCACAACAGATTCCAAGCTTGTTTTTCTGTTTTTCCCCTTTATCCTTGGTAGATCCTTTTCAGGCAGACTGAAGCACACAGCAATGCGGGCATCAGAGCAAAAACCACTGTCACGGGAATGCAAAGACAGAGGGAGGGTTCCGAGAGCTTCCCAAGGCTCTTCCAAGGGATTGAGGGATGATAGGTGGGACAGCACTGTGCCAGCAGTGCCCCCATGACATAGCCCTATACCCAAGGCTTTGGTGGCAAGCAAAATCCACATCTAGATCTCAAAGAACACCCATTTTGTAATCAGAGCCCCTCACCAGCCCTCGCTGATGCTTCTGAACTCTCACTCCACACAAACCCTTTACGCTGTTCCCCTGTTCACCCAAATAAGGGCGATGCAGAGAGAAAAGCCAGGTAAAGGCAACCACCAACCAGTTAACTGCACAAGATGAGCCTCCCTTTATACACAAACAGCTACAACACCTCCCCATTTCCTTAAAGAACAACGGTTAAACAGATTTAAGTTCCACAAAAAACAGCAAAAGACAACAAAAGATCTGCAACAGATGGAGGAGCAAGAAAACGTGTCTGCTGTAACAGGCTACTAAACTGACCTTTACAAAGCTAGCGTGATAAAAAACTTTCTGAAGGAGCCTACAGTTTTCAGCCAACTAACCAGCATCCAATACAGGGAGAAAATATTACAGGGCAAAATGTTCTATCTACACGCTTCAGCGAATGATGGTCTGCAACACTAAAATAAATCTAAACACCATCTATCAATAAAAGTGGCACTATGAACAAGAAATACATTAGATTCCAGTCTTGCAAAAGCCATTATCCTGCATCCCTCCTCTTCAAAAGAGAACCACTTTTTCCTATACGTAGATTCCCTGAACAGGAATTTATGGGAAAGTCGGTGCTCACTTTACCCTTTGCCATAGTCCAGAGAAAATATGATAAACTGATGAGACTAAACATTTTTCCAACAATCAGACATTCCAAGCTGGAAATAAAAAAATCAGTTAAATTTATAAGGAATTTGTTGTTGTTCCATTTTAGTTTGCTTTCCTCTATCCCTGAGGATTTTGTAATGTCATGTTCACAGCCATGGTCAGTCCAGCTCTGCTGAGCCCAACCACGTTTCTCAGTGAAAGCCAACGCAAATTTTCAGATCTCTCTCAGAGATAGCATAAAATGCATGTCTGGGTGACATCATTCGTTTCTAAAGATAGGTAAGCCGTGTATTTCACCACATGCACAAAATTAAATCTCCTTATGCCAGTTTCCCGCAGACCTCTCTGTCTGAGATACGCACATTTGGTGTTCCCTGCTCACGTATACATCCTTCCCCTTACACACAATTCACAGGGATAAGATTTTTGGCCAACTGCATGTGTTGTGCTGATGCTAACAGCCATGGAGTCATTTCGAGTAGGGAGGTGAGGAGCACAGCACTGGACCCTTCCTGAGCCCGAGCCCACGCAGGCTTCCATTATAATGTTAATTAAGACAAAATTCAGAGGACACACCAAAAAATGTTTAGAAGTACTGTCACCTAAAAATTTCAGTTTTCCTAAAAACAGAAAGATCGCGTGGAATTAATTTTTATTTAAATTGTGTATTTTAGACTCTGTTCTTTTTTTCCCCAGTAATACAAATTGAACGATGCATATTGAAACAGTAGCTCAAATTAATTAAAAAAAATTTGCTTCATGTGACAGTTTATAAAAACAGTTTTTAAAACTCTTATAGAATTATTTAACCAAGAAGTGCCAGTGTAATGATTTTACCATTTACCTTCAGATTGACTTTCCTACTTCTAAGCAGCATATTTGCCTTGGCACTTTTATGACAACCTTAAATGTTCATTTTTATTTTTACTATTTTTTAATACATATCACCCTATTTTAAAACTTGCTCAAATGCTAAAAAACAAGATGATCTCTTCAAAACAGATTGTCTATATAAAGATTTTCCATGACAGCACAAAAATACTCCAACAACTTGACAATAAACCAGAGCACTGCTAACTAAGCCATAGTACCCATCTGTAATAGGGGAAAAAACGTTCCATTTCTTACAAGAACAAGCTTACCCTTTAAAAAACAAACAAATTTAATCAAAAACCATATTATTCTTAAGACAATATGGCACAGGGGGAAAAAACCTTCAAGAGGCTTTATCCTACCCCAAGAGACCCGGCTCCTTTTACAACAGAACATGGGCATACAGTGAGGAAAGTTTGTAACCCCAAGCTGCAAATAGCTCAGGGAAAAACTCAAAAATCAATGAGATGAAAATAAGTCATGCAGGCAGCTGATTACAAATAAATTCTGACAGGTGATCATTAAAAGCCTGGCCCATAACCAGGCTCCCCTGAAAAAAAGAAAATGAGGACATTCTCTGCTTTTAATTCTGTGTGCACAACTGACAGAAAATGGGGTAGCACACCCACACTATTTTTAAGAACTGGCTTGGGAGAAGCAAGGTTTTTTTTGTTTTATATTCCACTCTTGCCAACTCCAGATATATTTTAACTTTGGAAACCCTTACAAGTTATTGGTTAACTAAGAAATGCCCCGAAACTGAAATACAAAAACGGAGTAAAATCCACATGCAGTGAGTTAACGAAATCGACGGCTGAACACACGTCTGACTGGGGGCCAAAGGCCCTGCTGACAGCTTTGGGGGCTGCTTTGTTTCTTGTTAATGAGAATGTTGTAGATTTTTAAGACTTTTCTACTTCATCCTGCTCCACAACTTTTGTCCTTCTATTTATTTATTTTGTCTCCTTATCAGATGGCTCTGACAATGACTTCGCACGCTGAGCATGGCAAGCGATCAAGCAGAAGAGAGAGGAGTGGTTTCCTGCCCCCAAGAGCACACTTTGCTTGAGCAAACCTTGTGAGAGCAGAAGAGCACAATAAGTCACCCTTGGACTTTTTTTCTTAGGGGGAAAAAAAAAAAAGTAAAGCTCCATGTTTTCCGAACATGAATGTTGACACTATTCCCCAGACCATGATCTCAGCCATGCTGGTGTCAAGCCAGAGCAGTTACTCTGGATTTGTACCAGTGTCTCTAAAGGGATGATTTGAAGTGTTAATAAACAAATAGAAGACTTCCACTGACACCAAACAGGTTTGAAACGTGTTACCAACAGAAATTCGCTCCATGTCATCATCTTTGCCTCTAACTAAAAGTAACTAGAGGTGTAATTTATCAACTCTGGACACAGTTGCACACAGTTTATGCTAGTTTAAGCAGGATAATAACATAGTTACAAAATTCAGTTCCTGCTCCACACACTGAGGCAAATTTTACTGTGCTCAATATGGAATGAGGGCCAAAATTTCTAACAGGAAACATCATCTAAGTTTTATCTCAAAAATAATTATGAAGGCTACAACTCAAATATGGGTTAAAAAAAAATAATATTCACTTCAGTGGTCCCTCTCCTTGCTCATTTAACACTATTTATACACGAGCATTCTGTTTGGGTGTTTTTTACTTGCTAATAGCTAGGCTGCCAATGAAGAAAAGACAGCAGGGAAGTTCTCTTCGAATTCTTGCAGCTTCCTGACATAATTTAAACAAAAATCCCTACGGAGTAACAACTTAGGGACACCTACAGCTACCAGATCCCACCAGCCCTCTCTAAGTGCCTGTGCCCGCACAGTGATGCCGGGCGGGGAGGAGGGCTCACGCCGTGCCCCGGGAAGTGCTGCGGGCTGTTACCTGGTCTGACCGGGCTCTGCATGCAGTTCTGCGACACCATGCCTGGGTGGACTGAAGTAGAAGCCCTGCTGCTGAGGTCCATGACAGAAGGGGATGCTGAGGTAGCTTGCTGCAGACCTGGCTGGTGCGGGCTGTGCTCGTGCTGGTTTGGGCTGGGTGGAATGCCATTTTCTGAGAGGAATTCTTCCAGGTCCATGTATTCCAACTGGAAAGTGTCTCCATCGTACGGCAGTGTCTTGTCCCATAGCGTTGGGCCCAAGAAAGCGGACTGCGGGACGGTGGTGCTGCTGCTGTCATCGTCTAGCTTCTTCTCTTTGTCTTTTTCTTTACTGAATGCTGAAACCAAACAGAAAATAAAAGATGTAAGAGCTGAGTAATTACAACATTACTGCTAATTATTTCCCTGCACTCTCAGCTGTAAGAAATGAACATTGGCTTTGTAAAGATAACACCCTCAGCTCAGCACAGAACAGAGGGGCTGTGCCAACCGAGCACCTTTGCTGGATGCAGCCACATTGGGTTCTTCTCTTTTTAGTTAAGAATTCACCGTGCTTGGATGTGAACGGTGGCAAGTGCTGAAGGACACAGAGCCAGCACTTGAGGAAAAGTGAGTGGGGAGATGTCGTTGGGCTCTGCTGGAAGGGAATGGCCTTCACCTAAACTCAAAGCACCGATTATTTGGCTGCAGTCAGCACGTTCAGGTCCCAGCACTGCTCCCTGGGCAAATCCCCCTCAAATCCGATACCTGTAAAGCGGGGATCTCTGCCTCACTCTAAGCAACAAATTACAAAAGATATCACTTAGAGAAATTGTACCAATGTTTTAAAGCCACAGCCTCACCAAGCACAGTGTGACGGGCCGTGATGTGCAGACAGCCCGCAAAAAAAATTCAGAGGTAGAATTAGAGCCAAAAAAAGTTAAAAAGCCGTTTCGCACCCATTCCTACACCACCACCGCGTGACTGCAAGACACAGCTCTAAGCGGAACGCCGCATTTCTCCGAAACATTTGGAAGAACCAGAAGGAACACCGCTGCCCGCGCCGTCCCCCCCTCCCGCTCGGAGCGGCCCCGGCGGAGCGCTCAGCACCGCCCGCAGCGTCGCGGCACCGCGGGGCTCTGCTTAAGGCCGCACCGGAGCCCCCGCGGCCGTGGCACAGCGCTGGGTCACCCGTCCCGTTACTGCGGGGACGGGGAGAGGCGGCCCCGGGGCGGCGGCGGGGCGGGGGCCGCCGTTTCGGGGCGCGGAGGGGCGGCGCCGGAGCCTCACCGTCTTCGTGGGCGAGCGGCAGCTTGAGCGGGTTCTCCAGCAGTGACTTCAGCACCCCGTAGGTGGGAGGTAGGAAGGTGGGGTTCAGCGGGAGCGGCCGCGACATGGTGGGCTTTCCCC
>WBMW01004331.1:0-54823 GCA_013396635.1 Penelope pileata | reverse complement strand
TGGGACCCTTTTTCCGTTACAATAACATAGCAGAAATGTGTTTTCAATTGTCAAAAAAAATCCTCCTGAAATGTCTCTGGCCCAAAATTAAAGTATTTTTTTTTTACATAGACAAAAACAGGCACAACTTTCTATAATGTTTTATTATACCTGTTAATAGCACTTGGATGTTTGTAACTCCTGGCGTCCTGATGCTCTGTGATTTCTAGTCAAGATGATTCTATGCTTGTGGCTCAGCTGTGGTTATGTCCAACAGAAGTTCTCTCTGAAGTTCATCAGTTTTCATGCATAATGTATTGTATACTTTGTTTCTTTGGTTCTCTTTTCTCTGGCACCTCTTTTGAATAATTCGTTCCAAAGTATGCATTGCTGTTAAGTCATCCAATTAAACACACTTTGCCCCAGCTAAAAGGACATAACTATTCTCTTCTAAGACTCCCCCTCGGGACTTCCCAACCCTGGAGGTGAGTGACAGAGTCTGGAAAATGGGGCTTCCCTCTGGTTGAGAAGGGCATGGTCCGGGAGCATCTGGCTGGGATCGACGTGCACAAATCCATGGGCCCTGATGGGATGCATCCACGTGTGCTGAGGGAGCTGGCGGATGTGATTGCCCTACCGCTCTCCATCATCTTTGACAGGTCTTGGAGAACGGGAGAAGTGCCTGAAGACTGGAGGATAGCCAATGTCACTCCGGTCTTCAAGAAGGGCAAGAAGGAGGATCCGGGAAACTCCAGGCCAGCCAACCTCACCTCTGTCCCTGGAAAGGTGATGGAACAGCTTGTTCTGGATGCCATCTCCAAGCAATTGGAAAAGAAGAAGGTTATCAGGAGTAGTCAGCATGGATTCACCAAGGGGAAATCATGTTTGACCAACCTGGTAGCCTTCTATGATAACATCACTGGCTGGGTAGATGGGGGGAGAGCAGTGGATGTCATCTACCTTGATTTCAGCAAGGCTTTTGACACTGTCTCCCATGACATCCTGATAGCAAAGATGAGAAAATGTGGGATAGATGAGTGGACTGTGAGGTGGGTTGAGAACTGGCTGACTGGCCGAGCTCAGAGGGTAGTGATCAACGGCACAGAGTCCAGCTGGAGGCCTGTAACTAGCGGTGTTCCCCAGGGGTCGGTGCTGGGTCCGGTCTTGTTCAATGTCTTCATCAACGACCTTGATGAGGGGATAGTGTCCACCCTCAGCAAGTTTGCTGATGACACAAAGCTGGGGGGAGTGGCTGACACGCCAGAAGGCTGTGCTGCCATTCAGCAAGACCTGGACAGGCTGGAGAGATGGGCAGAGAGGAACCTGATGAGGTTCAACAAAAGCAAGTGTAGAGTCTTGCACCTGGGGAGGAATAACCGCATGTACCAGTACAGGCTGGGGGACGACCTGCTGGAGAGGAGCTCTACAGAGAGGGACCTGGGGGTCCTGGTAGATGACAGGTTGGCCATGAGCCAGCAGTGTGCCCTGGTGGCTAAGAAGGCCAATGGGATCCTAGGGTGCATTAAAAAGAGTATTGCCAGCAGGTCGAGGGAGGTGATCCTCCCCCTCTACTCTGCCCTGGTCAGGCCTCAGCTGGAGTACTGTATCCAGTTCTGGGCTCCCCTGTATAAGAAAGACAGGGACCTCCTGGAAAGAGTCCACTGGAGGGCCACAAAGACGATAAAGGGGCTGGAGCATCTCCCTTCTGAGGAGAGGCTCAGTAATCTGGGTCTGTTCAGCCTGGAGAAAAGAAGGCTGAGAGGGGACCTGATCCATGTTTATAAGTATCTTAGTTGCGGGAGGCAAATGGAGGTGGGGAACCTCTTTTCGGTGGTCAGTGGGGACAGGACAAGGGGCAATGGTCTTAAGCTGGAGCACAGGAAGTTCCGCACCAACATGCGGAAGAACTTCTTCACGGTGCGGGTGACGGAGCACTGGAACAGGCTGCCCAGGGAGGTTGTGGAGTCTCCTTCCCTGGAGATACTCGAGACCCATCTGGATGCCTACCTGTGCAACCTGCAGTAGGGAACCTGCTCTGGCAGGGCAGTTGGACTCGATGATCTCTCGAGGTCCCTTCCCACCCCTACAATTCTGTGATTCTGTGATTCTGTTATTTTGTACCACCCTGCTGATAGTTCCCTCCATTTTAACAATACAGCTGGTTATTCTGCCATTCTAGATTTTCAGTCAGTATGGATTGCTTTTAGCATATTAACTAAAGCACCAGTTCTGTTGACTGTTCAGATTTATAGAGTCAGCTGTCAAATTTTCATGGGTTGAGACAGGGACAGGGATATCACTCATGCATTATCTTCAGAGGCAAGTCTATCACTTGGTTTGGGGAAGATTAACTTAACTTAGTTTTAATTTATAGCAATATAGGTCACTGAGAACTAGAACAAACTAAAAACACCTTCTCACCTCATTCACCTTCTTATAGCTCCTCCCCCAAGCAGCACAGAGAGATGGAGAATGGGGGCTATGGTCAGTCCATAACACTTCATCTCTGCTGCTCCTCCGTGGTCACTGCCCTCCCCTGTTCCATGTGAGTCCCTCCCGTGGATGCCATCCTTCCGCAACTGATCCCATGTGGGCTTCTCACAGGCTTCTCTGCTCCAACACAACTCTTTACCTTGGGGACCATCCTTCAGGAAATGCTCCAGCACAGGGCTCTGTAGGCAGCAGTTCTCCCAGGCCTCCTGCCCCACCGTGGGCTCCTCTGAATGGACTGCAGCTCAGCCCGGGGCCTACTCTTGTGTGATCCTTCCCAGGTTGCAGGGAGCTTCTGCTCTGTGCATGGTGCACCCCCTGCCCTCCTCCTGCATTGGTTCTGCAAGGCTGCTGCTCTCTCATTTCTCACTCCTCTCTCCCAGCTGCTGTTGCACAGCAGCGTTTCCCTTTCCTAAATCTGTTCTCCCAGGGAACACCAAGCACCACTCATGGCTCAGCTCTGGCAGCACTGAGTCGCTTTTGGGGCAGATGAGCCAGTTCTGACCTGACATGGGGCAGTGCTGGGCTCTGCTCACTGAGGCCCCTCTGCAGCCCCCTGATACCAAAACCTTGCCACATAAACCCAATAAACTGAGTAAAATTAGCATGTGGTGATTTAATTATTCATATACATTTAGATATTGTTTCTGTAAGGTTTCAGTGAGACCTGAAGGCATAAAAATATCCGATCTAAAGAACTGTCACTGCATTTTACTAATTATTTTATTTATAAACATTCTGGAAAAAATAATAATTAAAAAAAAAAAACCAAAACAGAAATCTTGTAGTTAATGTGCTGGGAAAGATAAAATGATTGACAGTCATATAAATTGTCTTTTCCTCCAGCAGAAGAATTCATAGATCCTGTGCTGAGCAGGCATCCTCTCAATGCTTAGCTGGTTTGCCTTTGTTCCGACCTGCAGGCACTTTCTAAAAATGAATGAACGTAGTTTGTATTTGATCTACAGCCTCTCTTTTTATGTGCCAATAAGTAATAAAAGCAGGAGATGTTTTATTTCACATATACGTTGAGTGACCCAGTACAAGTCATGGGTCAGTAGGAAACTGCCAGACAAGTTTCTCCTTCAGTGCAGTACCACTTTTGAAATTATTGGCTAAAAATATCCTCTTTTTCTCTTTCAAAAATATCTTTTTCTCATTTCCTCCAATCATTAATTTTTACTCTAGTCCTGTTATGAGAAATAACCAAGTTCTGAAGAGACAAGAAAAAAGGAGACTAGTAAAAATAAATACCTCCTCAAATCAAATAAATGAGGACTGGAAACCTTGTCTTGTGAAAACATTAATGTGCTTCAAAAAAGCAATTAGATGTGAAAACATTTCCCTGTTTATTTCACTATAATTCAGGGTCCACGATGGCTGTTTGCATCACACGTATAGTTTTTAACTTCCACAAGTTTCCCAACAGCAGATTTTTATGGTTCCTTGGCCACATGATACACTTTATTTTATTGCTCATACTTTTTGCAAAGCCCTAGCCATGATGCCTTAAGGGACTACTACAGGAAGGATTACTAGTCTCAGGAGTTCAGAACTTGTTTTAAAGTTTGTAGTTTCTGTAACTGCCCTCAGAATTCCTCTCTTTAAAACACTCGTTATAGGTGTAATGTCAAAGAGATGCTGATTTTTCAGAGATGTGTTGTAACACAAGTTGAATCAGATATAGCTTTAATTGTAACTGTCCCCAACAGACCGCTCTCTTCAGCCAAGACCTGGTACCATAAATTGCCTTCCAACTGAAAAGCATTACAACTCTTTTCATTTCTTTCATTTTACTTCTTCATTTTCTTCCAGTTTGACACCTCAGCAGGGAAATGGAGGGATCTTTTACATAAACAGTGTCTGGATAAGTAGCAGGCAGCTCACCACTGGCCAGGCTAACTGACCCTGTACCAATGCATGTGTTGTTACAGAATCATAGAACCAGAGAAGATCTCAAGTTGGAAGGGACTCACAGGGATCACTGAGTCCAGCCCCTGGTTCCACACAGCACCACCCAAACCCTGTGTCTGACAGTGGTGTCCCAATGCCCCCTGAGCTCCAGCAGTGTGAGGCTGTTACACTGCCCCAGGGAGCTCGTTCCATGCCCACCACCCTCCGGGGCAGAACTCTCTATGTACATTAGTGCACACACCCATATAAGACACATATCTGGCTGTGGTCTTCTTTGTTTACATGATTAAATTGCTGTAAGTGCGGTATTTGTTTTCTTTCTGTTTCCTTTGTGCTTAATCGTCATCGCTTGTTCAGTCTATGAGTTTGTGTAATGTTTTCTGGAAGGTGAGAGAGGGGTATGAAGAAATTGGCTGGAAGTAGGAACTTGAAGGGGATCACACAGTACCACGTCCAGGCACTTTTGGAGATCTCCAAAACGAGGAGACCCCACAGCCTCTGGGCAGCCTGTGCCAGTGCTCCATCACTGCACAGCACAGAAGTGCTCCTGTTGTTCAGAGGGAGCCTCCTGTGCTCCGTTTTGTGCCCGCTGCCTCCTGTCCTGGCACTGGGGCCCACTGAAAGGAGCCCGACTCTGTCCTCCTTGCACCTTCCCTTCGTGTATCTGTACAAATTAATGAGATCCCCAAGCCTCCTCTTCTCCAGGCTGAATAGTCCCAGCTGTCTCAGCCTCTCCTCACAGGAGAAATGCTGCAGTCCCTTCATCACATCCATGGCCCTTCCCTTGGACTCTCTCCTGCAACTCCATGTCTTTCTTATGCTAAGGGACTCAGAACTGGACACAGTACTTCAGGTGTGCCTTCACCAGTGCTGAGCAGAGGCAAAGGATCACGTCCCTTGGCCTTTAAACAGAATCTACTTAAAGCATCAAAGAAAGAACAGCAGTTCATGTTGGGTTTGTTTTGTAGACTTTTATGTTTTTAATTAAAAAAACCTCCAAGAGTATGTGTTTAAAGCTTCGTTCTACATGTACTCAGAGTTCATATCCTCAACTGCTGAGGATGAAAAATAGTTTTAGGGGGCACTGAGTTGACTGACTGTGTTGCTACTTGTTTGGGAACAGTTGTGCACTCAGAAAATCTGTCCATCGACTTTGGTAATGATCTGGGTTTAATCTGGTGAAAAGGAAAGCAAGCTAAAATACATTATACATCTTTCTCACTATGACGTGTGTATCATCATGACCAGTTTATCTTTCTATCAGTATTTGCCATTTCAGAGTTATGTTGCTTTAGTGCTTCCGTGCAAGTCAATTGAACTGTGTTGCATACTAATGCCCTATTTTCATGTGAGATTACAGATTCATTACACTGGGATATTTTTCTTATTTTCTGCTGTGATAAACATTCTGCCGCTAGACCTCAGCTTAAAAATGTAAATAATTTTTCATCTGAGTACTTATGGGTTTTGGCAAGAGGTGTTGCCTTAATCTTTCACCAAATAAATAAATAAATGCTCAATGAAATATATGTAAAATTTTTTGTTTACCCAGGTGGACAAGTCTGTTGTTAAAAATTGTTTGAAGTGGATGGATACTGATGTAATTTTGGAAAATGCACTGAAGAAGGAAAAATATTTTTCTTTTATTATAAATCAATACCAGAAGGGAAGGAAATACAGTAAACTTTGCAGTAAGCAATCCCTCAGAGAAACAGCAAAAATTTAATGGACATGATCTTCTAGTAAACCAAAAGGATACTTTATTGAATGTTTTCAGGAATATTCTGTTTGTATACATAGCTGTCTGGCAAAATTTTGTATTTTGTAAATGTTTTTGTAAAAATTAAACCCAGTGTGTAATGTTGTTAAGAAGAATGTTTAGTTGTAATTCTCTCTCTTAATAGTAAACATTTTGATTCAATAATTGTTTTGTAACAGGAAATCTTACCTGAACATGTGCTGAAATCTGTGATTTCCCATATGGTTACTTACTGTTTTCTAAATATGCTCATTCGTAAAGATTCAGTATACTTTTCCCTAGAGCTGTGTTTCACAGTGAGGCTACTTAAAGGGACTGCTAGAGTCTCGGCTTGAACTTTGAATAGCCAAGTATTTTCCAAAACAGGAAAATGTTTTATTAAGCAATGGTGAGGTCAGGCATAACATGACAGCGGCCTCTGACTGGCTTTATTTGCTTGGGGAAGACCGGGTGCTGTTGTTGACGAGAAGATGATGTGGCAATGATAGCCTACAGAAAAGTTTTCCTGTGGAGTATTATTGCGGGGTGCTGCCATTCTGCATTCCGGAGGATAAGTGACTCAAAGTTACTGAGTACAATCAACGTTATACTGTGGATTTTGATCTGCCAGCAACATTGACCATGACTGTAAATAAATCTCTCTATAGTTGCACCACATATGTCCGGTTCCTCCGCAATGCAGTGGTGGATGATGCTTCCAGAGCACAAAGGAGACTTCAGTTTTCATGGATTTACTCAGACAGACAACTGCACAAAAAGTCGCTCCTTACTGATAGCCATTTAATATTTTACTATCATTAGCAACTGCTAACTGAGAAATAGGTCCCTGTATGCCCTGATCATAACAAAGAGAAAAGCTTGCCATCTCAAGCTTACAGAATTAGAGACCAAAGGTATGAGCAGGGAATTCTCATCAGAGCTAATGTTCTCCATACAACTCCAGACACCTGAATCTGAAAGGATCTCTGTTTTTATTGAAAAATTAATTAACGTCAGATCCTATGTCTCTTTACTGAGTCTGGGCCATTAGCTTTCTGTAGGCAGCAGGAAATAAAAAACACTTGTAGACTGACAGAATTTTGGAAATATGGGACTACATTTCTACCACTGCTTACTGGCCAGTAAGGAGTGCTTTTCTGATCAGAAGGCAGAGAGAGCTCCACGCTGATAGCATTCTACAGCTAAGTCCTCTGGTTTTTAGATGATGAAGGAAAGTCATCACATTGAGATCACCAAAACCTCAGTAACTAGAGCAAGAGGCTTTTGTCATGCTTGCCTCCAGCAAGGAGCTGCCCTTTATGAAAACAATGAAGATAGTTTTGTGCAGCTTGTTCTGTAGGGAGTTTACACCTCATGTGAACTCACAAATGCTAGGTTTTGTCTTTAGGATTTATATCTCAGGGGGTACAGGAAATGAAGAAAAAAGGCAGTCAGTCATTTAACAGGAGTTGATTGTGAATGGAAGGAGGTAAGCAATAGAAAGTGACAGAAGTTACGGTCCAGTGTTGCTTTTGGTGATAAAACAGCTTTCATTACACTGTTTTTGTTTTCAAGCAAGTTTTCTTCACTCTGTTTCACTATTCTGTTTCCAATCATGTACTTATAACATTACATATGTGAAAGCCAGACTGTGAAACAGCTTGACTGTCAGAAATCAACTGCAAAAAGATGATGAAAGCTGGAAACAAAACAAAACTATTTTACCAGAAACATACACAAACAAAAACAAACAAACAAAGCAACCAAGCAACCAACCATAATGACTCCAAAGAAACAAGGTGAGACTCTTGACTCTGTTGAGTGCCTCCAGTAGCTGCACTGGAGATGCATCAGTTTGCTCCACAGAGGATATGACCCACAGTATTTAACTTTGTAATTTCCCTTTAAGAATCAGATAAACAAAAATGTAAATGACCTTGGCAGCATTATCTGAGTATCTTAGTTTCACTAGGATGAACTGTTCTTGGAAAAATTCTCCCTTTTGAGTCACAATCAGGTTTTTCCTTCTGGAGTAGGAATGTATGCTTTTCTTCCACTTTCTCCCTTCCCGTTCATCAGTGCATGCACATTCCAGCTCTCTAATCTGGCATTTCGATTTCTGTAGGGTCTTACGTTATGCCAGAATATCAGGTTTCACATTTTTTTGTAACGTTCTTTTATAACAGATCTGTTCCAGAGCACCTACCTCTATCTAGTCCAATGGCTAGACTGAGAAAAGATACTTTTTTGCCTTTGTTCACAAAATAATCCAAAGCAATTTCTCTTTATTATATCATATATCATAAATAGAGGCTTTTGCAGCAGTAGCAACAATTGCAGAAATCTTTGTAAGTTTAGGAAAAGCATGGTAGGGATATTGCTGTGAGAAAAAAAAGATGGGAGCTGCTCAGGGAAAGTCACATGCTATTTAAACATTGATAATATCATGAATAATAAGTGTTCCTACCTTCTGCTGAACAAAATAAGTAAAAATGGATATGCTGTTCAGATCAAACCACATCTAGTGATTTTCTATAATTAACATATAAGCTTTCCTTCAGCAGGCATAGCAGCCACTTTTGAGAAAGTGAGTACTGATGGTGGTGCTTTTAACCACTAAGTGAAGTGTCTGATGCCCTGCTGCAGTAACAAGAGCTGTGATTTGCACTCTCTGAAGCACAGAATTGCTCCTTGCTCACCAGGTTTGTATTGAGATGGATCTGCTCTCACTCCTTGACCTCATGCTGCCTTGTTCCATAAGCCAGTTATCCTCAGCACCAGGTTGGGCATCTCAGTAGCTGTTGATGCGTTTTGAGCAAAATGGATAAATGTGAATAGCTAGAAGTCCTTCCTCAGAACTTGCTCTGCTCCGGTGATCAGGGCACTGATATGATGAATAGGTAGTGGTGGTCTGACTCTGTGTCAGGCTGAAATGGTTATAACTGGGTTTTCTGGTCTCTTCATCCGGCCTTTAGTAACTCCATTTTCTTCAGAACAAAGGAACCTCTACACTGGCGTGAGACTACTGTGCATTACGCCATGCTGAAATAGCTCTCAGCAGCACTATACCAGCCAAAAATAATTATAGTCAGTTCTCCATTATCTGACGGAAAGAAGCAAGCATTTTCCCAATAACAGAAAAACATGGATGATGCAAGTATTGGGAGCAGCCATGGAAGCAATTCTCATAAGACCAGCCAGACCTGGGAGTCTCTCTGTACTCCACCCTCCTGACACTACAAACTCGAAGAGGGCTTACACATTCAGACACAGTGTCCGACCCGAACTGGCTATCTGAGTGCATCACATTGCAACAGAGCTAGCAAGCTTTCTAGGAATCCACCATGCTCTGCAACACAGTAGAAGCCAGATCACACTTGGTATGGCATGAGCACAATGCATTAAATCTGCTGGTCTCCTGCTGGCAAAGAAAAGCCCCTTGCACTCACTTTCAGAGGGTTCTGCAGTGCTGGTTCAGCATGTGTGGTGTGGACACAACTCTGGCTCTCCACTGGGATAATCTTACTCCAAGCCTAGGCTGTAATCTGTGCAGAAACTGCTGTGCCACCTTTGAATTCTACCCCAAGACTAACTCAAGAAGGCTGGATAGGTTCTTGCAGAGCCAGCTGCTCTGTCTCTTCTTCATGGTTAACCAGCTGAACAGATCTATCACTCCCAGTCATATGAGGAACACGTGGAGAAATGTGTTCTGCTCATGCCGTTTGGTTTTCTGACACTCCCTGGCTTACCACCTGCAAGGTGGATGTGGGAGTCAAACAGCACTGTATTGCCCATGAAACCTTGATTAAATACTTCTTCTCTTTTCACCATTTTCAGCCACCTCAAGCATTTTGAAGGCAAAGCTGCAAAAGTCTGCTGCTGGCAATTCCTGCTCAAAGGGAAGCAGCTGAGAGAGTGATGGTGGATGGAGATAAGAAAGAAAAAAGACATGAAAGGAAGATAAAAGGCATCTAGCTTGAGTGTATCACCCAAGGTGCCAAAGTTCTATGCTGCCTCAAGGAGTCAGATAACTTCCCTGCTTTATTTATACATTTGTAAGTTTTCATGATGGTATCGTACTTAAAGTCTAACTGATGCCCATCCAATGAGAATGCAAGATCCATTCTCACCTCTAAAAAACAGCTAAGTTGAAAAGGTAAATGAGTCATAATCTTTTTACAGTTGGCTGCTACCTATTACAAGGTGGTTGTTAACATTTTTGTTCTTTGTAATGCAAACAACATCAAAATGAAGTAATAGTAGTGAGTTACAATGTGGTCTGAGTTACACTGCAAGTTTCTTTAGTAACATAACACAACAAAATAAAGAAATGCAGTATTTGCCATAAAAATAATTAAACCAGGGAGATATGATTTGCAAAACTTTCAGCTGAATTTTCCAACAGTGTAAAATAAACTTTTCTAAATTATTTGGCCATGCAACATTCTTTAAAAATAATCTCACCTGCTCTCTTTAATCTGTACTGATAGCATTGTTCATTCAAATCACAGGGCACAATGAACAGCTAAAATGAAATATCTGAGCAAACAACTCATATTTATAGTTCTCAGAAAGCAACAGTCCTGCATTTTTCCTGAATACGTCATGTACGAAAAAAGTTCAATTTACAGGCAATATCTTGGCTTTTTTTCCAATGCAGGTACCAAAAATTCCATTATTCTAATGGTTTATGGAAGTTTCTATTTAATTTTGGTGATTTCTAAAAAGTACTGTTCATAGACAAACAGGAGCGTGGCACAGACATCTACTGTAGAATTAAGGATGAGAAAAGCTATAACAGGATAAAAAACACACAGATGTGGTGTCCACACAGCTTGTGAATGATTCAACAAAAGGTGACTATAAATTCTTTTCTGAGTGTCCAGATAATACTGCAGGTTCATGCAGCCAAGTCCAGGGAAAAAAGGAAGGCAAACCCCAAACTCCTGAAAAATGAAGAGAAATACTGTTCTAAATCCTTTATTTTTTGTTAGCAAAAACTATTTGTGTCTCCCTCCTGCAGCTCTTGGCAAACCCTGAACATAAAATATTTGGAAAAACAGTTGATTCTTCCCACCTCATCCGTGCCTTTTCTTAACCTCCGAAATCATTAAGCTTTGTGGTGCTGTCTGAAATCCTGTTTACTAATACTGCTTTGTTACATGGGTATTTTCATGTTTTTAGAGGAACTTTTTGTCCTTATGGAGCAAAGTCTCCCAGTGCTGTGCTACAGCCAAGTTAGCCAAGGTGCTGATAGCCCCCTGCAGTGAAGGAGCATGAGGAGAGAGAAAAACTGAGAGGAACAGAGCAGTCTTCTCAACTGTCAACATTTATTCAAACGTAATCACAAAATTTGGCTGTTCCTTGAGCCGTGTGATGTCTGCCCCTTCTGCAGGGTGGGGCTGGAATTACTGCTGGCATGAATTTGTTTGGCCTCTTATTTTCGTAACCCTTCAGAGCCACACAAGAGGAAAACAAGAGGCCACATAAGTACATTCAAGGGCTAAATGTCTGTCTGGCATGCTTGCATCATACAGGACTTGGAAGGGCTGAGGAAATCCTCTGAGCTTAGGGAATGTGGAGTGAACTGCCTAGTTTAATGTGCAGAGAAAGGGCTGAGACGAATGTAGGAAGGGAAAACACATATGCAAGGTACTGAGAAGGGATCAGTTTCACAGGAAAGAACGAGTAAAAGATTAACTTAATTGTCCTCCATTTTACATCCTCTTCTAGCAAGAAAATTAATAGGTCTTTCTCTCCTGTAGGAAAGGAGCTCTTTGATTTTCAGAAGCCTTTTGTGTCCACTTTCGTTCCCCTGTAGACCCTCTGATTTCTTCTGCAACGTCTCCTTGGCCCCGCCTTTTCAGTGACATTCTGCTGTTGCCATCACCTCATTGCTTTGCAGGTGCCCTCCCACTGTTCTGCCAGGTCTGTCACATTCCCCACTTCTCCTCTTTAGGCTGTAATAAAGAAAGAGGCACAGCAGAAAAGAATGGAAAATCACTGAGAAGTTGTGTGCCTTGATGATATCTAGAGAGGCTGACAGGAATCTAGAAGATGACTATCTGGACCTTGAGGAGACAACTGTTGGTATCCCAAAATCAAAGAGGCAGAGAAACTCAGAAACTAATAAATGAATCTGATCCCACAGAGAGAAAGTTGTTAGTGGGTTACTGCCCTGCCAAAACAAACAAACAAGAATGGGGTGCAAAAACATAAGAAAAAGAGCTTGAGAGGAAGTAGCAGAAATGCTCAAGACCTGGAAAAAATTTTTGTGTGGGTGAGTTAGGAATTCAACAGGCTGTTTCCAGTTACAGATTACTCACATACATTGAATAGTAAATGAATATGTGCCCAAAGAAAACCGGTGTCTGGAAACAGAGAGTATCCCTGACAAATATGGATAGTCAGTATAGATGTTGGGGAGCAGTAAATGTATGACTGAAAACAGACGTGTGCCTGAGAAAGTGAAGTGAGAGAAGTGTTTGTGACAGAATGTGCTCAGCCAATACAGCTAGGAAGTGAAAGCAAAAGGAAGAGCTGAAAAGTGATGAGAGGGAAAGCAAAGTGGGGAAAAAGAGAAAAGAGGGTGAAGAAGATAATTGGCACTTGAGGATTTGCCACAGGAGAAGAAAACAGCATTAGAAAAGTTGAGTGTTTGGAGGACATGAAGACTATAAATGGAAAGTGATATAGAAAAAGTATGAGACAAGAAAGGGCTCTAACATGGAAGACAGAAGAAGAGGCAGACAGAAGAAACAGAGAGTGACAAATGTGACAGCTACACTTAGTGTGAAGAGGCTGCTGACCTTGCAAAGTGGCTCCTCTCTGCTTGTCAGACCAAGGCTTCAATTCGTCTCTTTGAGAATATACTTCAGTGTTCTCAGGAAGGGCCCTAGCAGATGTTTTACTTCTTTAGCATATTTACTTTGATCCTTTGACAGACTGCATATTGCAAACCTTCAAGTGTTTTCATACCTATCTAAAGGCTGAAGAATCTTTACTGCTTGGTTGAGCACAGAGGGATTTTTAGATCCTGAGTCCTATGCAGAATATGCAGCTGTTATTTCAGTGTCATTTTGACTTAGAAACATGGGGTAAAATCTGGTCTGAATGCAACTTTTGACCATTGAAATGAAATTGGAAATCTTGCTTAAGTGTAATTTTTAAGGAAAAACTGACAATCAGTCCTTCAACCTGAATTACTCATGGCTGATTTAATTTGCAGTGTAATTAATGAAGGGAAAAAGACAAAGTATAGGGGATCACTTGCAGTTGTTCTACTCAGAGACCCACTTTGGGAGGACACTGTGAAGAAACTGAAAATGAGAGGCTGGTAGGTAAAAAAAATATTTAATGTGTAACTGAAAGTAGTAGAGGTTTTATGTCACTGAGGCTTAAGTCCCTGAGAGGACCACTTAGGAAGAATTACATGACTCATAGAATTTAGAGCCAGAAGGATCAACAGATTGTTAGTTTGACCTACTGCGTAACGTGGGCCATAGTGTTTCATCCAGACATTTTTGCAGCAAGCTTGAAGCTTGTCTTTTCCAAAGTCAGGTGGATTTGATCTGAAGATTCGAGGGGATAAGGAACTAAATGTAACATTTAACAGTTTGTTCTCTGGTAGATCATTCCTTGCTGCTTTAAATCTATTGGCTTTACATTTACATTGAGTTTATGCGGCATGCACTTCTTTGTTTTGTTTTGTTTTGCTGACCATTTTTGGCTTCATTGGAGTCTCTCATTACCCATTGGTTACTTTATGTGAAAGATGTTTATGAGATAGAGGCCATGCACTAGGTATAAAAAGATGTGCAAAAGAAAGGACAGTCTCTTTCAAGGCTGCAGTAATACGAGTAACTGAGGGGATGAACATCTGTTCTCAGGCAAATTGCCTCATTCTCAAATATGCTGTATGCAGCTTGTCCCTCCTGCAGCTAGTGTATTACTGTTCCAGTTTGCATCCATGTCCTGACACTAGCAGGTGAGGGGCACAGGCTCATCCACAGCTCTAATCTTGTTTTCTTGCCACAGCACCAATAAGATAGCAGGGGAGAGCAGGCTGCCCTGGGACAAGGTGATTCCAGCTCCTGGGACAGCTCTTGGCAGCAGCGGCTGCCTATGTGGGATGTAAGGAGAAAAGGCAGACTGCATGAGGCTGCAATGAGTCAGCCACTCCGAGGGAGCTGGAAGAAATGTATGGTCTGTATAGAGCAGCACTGGGCTGCCTGGAGCTGGAGGCCAAGTTCTGGTTTCTGCGAATCCAATTCATCTGACGTTCTTGGCAGCCTGGGGAGGAAATTCGCAGCAGAGAGCTCTGGTGTGTGAGGAGTGATGACTCTCGGGCTGCCTTCTGCGAAGACAGGCCAAGAGATGTGGATGCCATGTACTGCAGCAGCAGCCCTGGAGAGGGAGCATCAACCAAGAGGAACATACAGTGGAAACTGCAGAGAATTGCCTCCTTTGTGGTGGAGCAAGAAGCCTATACCTAAAGGCAAAAGCAAAAGACGTTCTTCACAGGAAACAGCTTTGTGTAGATGTCTCTCATAACTAGTGATTTTGTCTCTTTTTACCAAGACAGAGAAATTTAATGAGTTAACTAAAATTCTTCATGCAAGTTCTTTTTCCAGGAAGTTCATCATCTCCTGGGCTTCATGCTGATTTACTCTTCTGTTGCTTCTTCTAAATACTGGGTCTGTTTTTCTAGCCAAACACTAGAATCCTTTCCACACCCTTATTACTTTTTGGAGTTTCAAAATTCAGTCTCAGGACTTCTCATTCTCTTGTTAATGGTGCTAATTCAAACAATCTGACATTTCTTCCACCAGTCTCTGTTACTGAGAAGTGACATAATAACAGTATACAGGGACACCAGAGGTGTTGTAGGAGCCTAATTGTGAGGTAATAAAGTTTTTAAGAAAAAATTGTAGGTGTTTTCAGGTGGTTGCCCAGCAAAATGTCATTAACACTATATAATTTTCTCAGAGTAGGCCAGCCTTGGAATGCGTGGCAGTATTTTACTGCATGAAAAATTATTGTTGCTTCAGCTGTGGCCATATCCATCTCACTGGCAAGACTTCCATCTTTGAAGGGAAATCTGATTGTATATGTTTGAACTGTGTTTTTAGCTGCAACATAACCTTTTCTGTCTTCTGGCTGTCCATTAGAAATGGTAATGAAAATATGGCACACGGTTCCCTCAGCCTTGGCGTAACCTTTCCCTTTCTCAGGAAAGGAAAGTTCCTTGACCCGGAGGGCAACTCAGTTCCGACATCCTTTTAAATGCTTCCAAGGTATGCTTTGTTGGATTGTCTTCATGCTGATTAGTGGAGTAAAGCAAAGGGATGGTACTTACAAAGACAATGGCAAAAAAAGTCCCCTAATTAATGCCTTCTCAACAGGGAAGTTGTATTAAACATAGATTGATTTCATGAGCCAAAGAGTCAAGCTCTTAAATCTTCAGTTATCATGACATGTTGTGACAAGAAAATATTCAGTGAACCTGTTATTATTTTGCAACAGAGCAGAAAAGAAACATTGTTAATGGGAAAGCCATGTAGAAAAAATTTCAAAACTTTCTAAAAATTTTAGAAAAGCAAGTAAAGAAAGTAAAAAATAATGAACAGATAACAAGATGCAATTCCCTCATTTATTATCTCTCTATAAAAAAATGAGGTACAATAAGCAGTAAAAATAAGTCGTCAAAACTGATGACTGCTTATCTTTATCCCATCCAAGCTGATTTTTAAGACATTTTTCATACTTTGTTTATTATTCTTCTGCTTCTTCCAAGCTGATCTTCAGATAGGATTCCACCCAGAGTTTTGCAAGAAGCAAAACAGGGCAATGGGAGTAAAAGAATTATTATTTGGAATGATGGTTACAAAAATATATGCAAAATAATTGCCAGGCTGGATGGGGCTTTGGGCAGCCTGGTCTAGTGAGCGGTGTCCTTGCCCACGGCAAGGGGGTTGGAACAAGATGACCTCTAAGGTCCCTTCCAACCTGAACCATCCTATGATTCTATGATTCTATAATTATATTAGGGCCATCCCTGTCCTGTTTAGATACAAATATTTCACTGATGTTTGTCTCAGACCCTTTGGGAAATTCTCAGATACATGGAAATTCTATGATAAACTTCTGTATTATTCCATGTATTTTCTCATGTCTTCTCTGTGACCCTTCTGTTGTTTCAAGGCACCCTCTTTGGGAGATATTGAGGCCACTATCATTATTATGGATTAGGAAATATGGGAAAAAAAAAGTAAGTAGCCTACATTGTTCTCCACATAAATTCTCAGTAATTGCATATATACATGAAATTTAGACTACTTCATATGATAACGCCTCTTTTAGGAAATGTTTTGTCCGTTATGTGATTTATTCTGGCTTAAGATATGCACTAGAAATCAGTTCTCTACTGCTATTTTTAGTCCTCAAGTAAAAGTAATTTCTCTGGGGGTTTGGGTTTTTTTTTTGGCTTTTATCTAGTCAGCAACCATTAATGATGGGATGCTGAAAAGACAAAAAGGAATTAAAGGTATATTGGTACCATGCAATTTGAAGTGGCAAAGACCTAAACTAGTCAGATGGAGAAAGAGGCTGTATAGTGCTAGTGCCTATCAAGCTAATATACAGAAGAAATATAAGCATATTTGTGCAGCTTTGATTTCTGCAGCTTAAATTTTTAATGTCAAGGGCGGATGTTGGTGGAATGGCAGCAGAGGTTGAGCCTTCCCACCAATATTCCATTCCATGCTGTTGCTATGTGACAGATGGCAGCAGAGGGGCACTCTGACACAATGGCATCTGACATGGAAGTGCGGATGGAGCAAAGGGGTGGAACTGAATTCCTCCATGTAGAAAAAATGGCACCCACTGACATTCATTAATGCTTGCTGAACGTTTATGGAGACCAAAGAGAGGTAAGAGCAACCTTAATCTTACTATTTCCTGGATTTCAGCTCTTCAATTATATTCTAGTATAGATATCATTCTTAGAATGTGAGTAGTTACTTAATTGAAGTTGCTTCCAAATTAAGCATTGTGCCATTTGTCTCATAATTTTACAAAAAAATGTATTAAATAGTTTGCACTGTACTAAAATATGAAATTAGCAATGATCAGTCAAAATTTCAACACAAATGGCCATTTAGAATATCAACATATCTGTATATGTCAGCCTTGGAAATTCATGATTTATTCAAGAGTTTAATCTCGAATACTCAGAGCCTGACATTCACATGGTTTCTGCCAGTCAGTAACCTGAATGTCACTCTTTTAGCAACTTCATGTCCCAAAGCTTAAATTCCATTGACTAGGGAGAGGAGCATACTCTAAAAGTTGTTGGCAACAGACCATCAGTTGCTGTCTGTCACTCCCATGCTATTAAAATACTTGTAACCCAATGGATGTTTACCAGTTTAACTGAAGAATTTCAAACCAATTACCAAATCGTACTACAATAACAGAAGTGTTTTGATTGTTATCATGCCATATGACGTAAGAGGAATGTCATGACCAGCTCAATAAATAAACTGCGATGTGTTTGTTGATTTATTTTTATTTTAGTAAAACTTCTAAGAGAAAAATATTTTAACTATTTTGGCATTTTCTGTTGGAAATGAGAGCTTTCAAATTTACAAAATGAAATGTAGACTTGGCCAAGTCTGAGTTAACTGCTTCAATTTTATTGAAATGAAGCTGTTTTCATATTATTCTGATTGAACACTTTGCTTGTTAAAATAGTTGAAATATTTTCTGCACTGAAATTTCAAATTTTAATTCAGAATATCATCAGATTTTTCAGAAAGGGATAATAACAATTATTGTGAATTGCCTCTGCAAGAGAAGTCCATTGATCTAGCTCTAACAGTGGGCATCAGGTGGCCACCTTCTTTCTCATTCTTGTGTATTTTTCATTTCATAAATTTGAATTACCTTTTCCAGTTCACATTGTGTAGTTTTGTCTGTCAAACCAACTGAAGGGCATCACTTTCCATGTTCTGAGTAAATTATGTTGTAGTAGATTGTATATGTATTATTTTATTACTAACAAAAAAGCCTGAGCTGTGCAACAAAGCCAACCTGAGCAGAGAGTCCCCACAACTGAATGTCACAGATACGCTGAAATTCATATATATATATATCTATATGGAGTTGTGTTTATGTCACAGATTTTGTCCTCCTCGCAACTGTAACTACAAATACCACTAATATTTTCGGTTGAAGATCCTCCTATTATCCCTGGAGGTACCTGCTGTTATCTAAATGAAAGTGATAAAAACATCAATGCTGAATATCCAATTATGATGAAAAACAAATATTTATTTACTTCTGTGTTGAGCTTACATGGCAAGGTTTGGTAGCAATGGACTGCAGGGGAGCCTCTGTGAGCAGAGCCCAACGCTGTTCCTTGTCAGGTCAAAGCCACATCCCTCTGGATTGCATCTCTTCCTTCTGTTGTATCAACTGCACCACTTGGTGTCATCAGCAAACTTGCTGAGGGTGCGCTCAATCCCATCATCTATGTCACTGATGAAGATGTTAAAGAGCACCAGTCCCAAGATGGACCCCTGGTGGAGGCTCATTACTGGCCTCCACCTGGATGTAGGGCCATTGACCACAATCCTCTGGCTGTGACCTGCCAATCAATTCCTTATCTGCCAGATAGTCTACCCTTCAAATCCGTATCTCTCCAATTAAGAGGTAAGGATGTGGTACAGGACTGTGCCAAAATCCAGGTAGACAACATCAGTTGCCCTCCCTTTGTCCACCAATGCTGTTGCTCCATCATAGAAGGCCACCAGATTGGTCAGGTACGATCTTCACTTGGTGAAGCCATACTGGCTGCCGTGGATCACCTCCTTATCTTGCATGTGTCTTGCAGACAACCTGCTTTTAGTTCTCTGAAAGGGTTTTGTCATTTTTCTCTTGTACGGTCATCTTACGTTTTAATGTAATTCAGAGAATTTGATAAAACTGACAAGGAAGTTGGTCAAATCAAGTGGTATTTTAAAAACCCTTTTGACTGAATTGCTTCATTAGCAGCATACCTTCCATACCAACAATTTCAGTGTGAAACAGGTACCAGAACTTGTTTGCGAGAGGTCGCTGTTGCTTAACAGTATACAAGGCACTGTTCTGTCAGCACTCTAACAAACTGTGCCTCTTGTGTGTTGTCGGGTTTTCAATAACTGACAAGCAGCTCTGCATGCTTGCACCTAGCACTGCCAGCAGAACGAGTTTCAGCATGGGATGTGACTTGTTGCAATTATTTATTGTTTCTGTAGAATAAGTTTCCATTAACTATATGTCATTCCATTGACTTCCAAGCTTTCCTGTCAAGCTTGCAAAAGTTAGATTTGGAAAAATGTGGAAACAATTTGGCCAAAACTGTGAATTTTTGAAAGAGAACAGTACTTATGTAGGAGCTAGAGCTCCAGATGCTTTTATTCTTCTCCATTCTCTGGGCTTCACAGTGAGTCCAGTTGTCTCCTTTCCCACAGCCAGAGTTTGAGAGAGAAGCCCCTGGAGAGAGATGCAGAGCCAAGGAACAACCTAAAGCGTCAAGTTGACCAAAACAACTTTTTTTTCTTCATCACTTCCACTGCTTGCGTGGCAGAAAGAGACACATTTTGTCTCAGGATCTGGTCAGTCAAGGTTTCCCCAGAGGGAAAGAGGAAGTGAGGGCCAGCCCAGGGCAGCAGGGCTCTCCCGGCCCCATTGTCACTTGTCCCACCTGCATGGGGGTTGCTCACTCCTTTCTGTGCCAATGAAGGGCCAATTGGTGCCTGGGGAGACCAGGGAAATTTGCATGTGTTTACTTGTTGCCTTGGCAACGCTGCTGGTAGGGCTGTGGGTGGCATCCCCGCAGCGGATCTCCAGCAGGAACACTCAAGTGGAGTCACAGAAAAAGTAAAACGGGGGGAAAAGCTACATGTACAGAAGGGAGGGGAGATGTGCCCTTTGTGCATTCAACTAACTTTGCTGCTCCAACTCTTCTCTTCCATGAAGGGGCAAGATGAACCAAAAGGCAACATCGAAGAAGATCAGGTCTTGAGAAATCTGGGATTTTTAAGCCATTCCTGGAGTGCAGGTAACACTGAGGAAGAAGCTGGTGACGTGCTGGCATTGTTGGGTTGCTGAGCGCTGGATCCGAGCATGCCTGTGAACCTTGTGCAGGCAGGCAGGTAGAAGGGCAGCCAGGCTCAGAGGCATTGTGATTTCCCTTCAGTCCAGACGCCAAAGTGTCTCCATCACCCCGCTGATGAGTCTCATGAGCACAGGAGTTGTGTGTTGCATACTCTGTTGGAACCCTGATTGTTCTACTTGTGAAGCTGGAGCGCTGGTAGCATGGGGTTGCCTGAGCTGCACCTCAGTGAGCCCGGGGCCCAGAGGCCCAGAGTGTCTCCTCTCTCTGTGTGACATGGAGGTACCAGGTGGCCAGGCCCCTGCAGATCTCAAAAGCCTGGCTGTAAGTAGAAGGGCTGGCAAGCGAAGACGTGAGCAGCTTTCTCCCCTAGGCCAGCTAGCTGTTAACACGCAGTATGTGAGCGCTGCCTAGAAAGGAAGCACGTGTGCTCTCTGGAATTTCTTTTTGCAGAGACCTGGTAGGCAAGGACAGAGCATGAGTACACTGCATTTAACAGGTCACAGGTTCTAATTCACAAATTCTCCTTACCTTTTCCTGAGAAGTAGACAGAGTTTATTTGTGCATGTGATTTAAGGCACAGGAGAGTACTATTAACATCATCATGGGCAGCCATTTGGATAATGAAAGCTAGAAATGTCACTCAGTGTAGAAGATAATCCTACCTGATGCACAATTACTGATTTTCTCGTATCATAGAAAGCTCTTATTGTAACTTGACATGATTGACCTCACTACAAAGTTATTCATTTCTAATTTAAATTGAATTCTCTATTTGCTTAATTCCCTAGCACATTGTTCTGTGTCAGGAAGCATGGATCCTAATCATGTGAAATTGTGGTTATTGTGCACTGGGTTGGCTTTGGCTGGCTGCCAGTTGCCACCCAGCCACTCTTATTCCCCCCACCAGTAGAATGGGGAGATAAAAAAAATGTGGAGATAAAAGAATTCATATGTCGAGATAAGGACTTCACTCACCAGTTACCATCACCAAGAATTGTTATCTTGACAAATCAGAGGCCTAGGCAGTCACCAACTGAATTTTATGGTTCCGTGATCACAGGCAAACAGATTTGATTTGAGGATAATTAATTTAATTTATTTATAAAGTAGGATAGTGAGAAACAAAAATAAAACTAAACACATCTTTCCCCCTCGTTTCCTCCTATACTCAACTTCATTTGAAGTTGACTTTGATTAATATCATATTAATGACATATTACATTTTGTTCAACTAAAAATATTATTTTCCACATGTTTTAGCTAGCAGTAGTCATAATGCCTTTATATATATATATTACATTTTCTGTCAAATCAAAGTAATTCTTCCTTACTTTTGAGCAGTGTAGGACATAGTAATGCAGTACTGGTGGATCTCTAGAACCAGTCTGCAGCTTTCTCTGGCAACACATTCATAAATTTAGATTGAATGAAGTAAATTAAATAAAATAAACCTAATTACAGCGTATTAAGACTATTTAGACGTAGGGTCACGTCAAACACCAAGTAAGCAATGACTGCTGTTGGCATCAGTGAGTTTTGGTTTGATCCATGAAGTTATGAGTAGGAGATGAATCAGACACAACGAAAGATGTAAGTGCTTCAATAGGTCAGAGTTAAATAACAAAAACCCTTAACTAGACTGAGTGCCACCTTAGCTGACCAGTTGGCCCATCATGGACAACGCCTTAAGTAGTTGTTTATATGTATCAAATAGAAGCTTCAAGATCATGTATTTTCCTTCTTTTACATTCTAATGAACCTTTGCAACATATGCACGCAGTCCTAATTTCTGGTTTATTTTCCTGTAATTTATACAGGTATATTTTTGAAGAAAGTTTTTGTTTTGTCTTAATACTCTTAACTGTGGAAGAAGAGGTTGTTTGAAAAATGTCAGTCAGATCTAGCCTGTTTGTATACAGCTGGAAACAGCGGTTTATTAACATAGTATCTTCTGGTTTGGAGCATTCTTCCCTTGTCCCTCATCTAGCTGCAGATGTTTACTGAAGATGTAACTGCCAGCCTCTGCTAGTACTGGGGAAAGGGTACAGCTGTATGTGCAGCTGATCCTCTGATGGAACAATCTTCATACTTGGATGTTTCTGCATGTGTATTACTCATAAGGCATTTAAGCCAGGCTGCTGCAATGCTAGAATTTACAGACTAACGTTGTCTTGAAGCTGCCAGAAGTGGAGGTACATGCCAATAACTGTGTTCAGAGCTTTCAGATCATTCAGAGCTTTTCATAATGTGACAGGATGAGTAAAAACATGGGTTGTTCTCATCTATGACAAGATAAAGCAACCTGATGTGGTATTTCCTACATCTCAGTGGTCTTTATTAAGGCTTAATCAAATAACAAGTTATTCTTTTCATGTGAGTGAAGGAAAAGATTAGTCTTCAGAACTGATTAGATGAGACTCTTCCAGCCAGGAACTTGAACAAAATGCATTGCGGAGCTGGAAATATGTGGGCGTTGTAATATGTGGTTATTTACTAAAAATATTGTTGGAACCATAAGGATGTTTTTTCCTTTTATCTTTCAGCGAAGAACAGATCCAACAGAAAGATACTGCAAGTTACCCAATATTTTTGTCCATTTTATGTTTGAGTATTTTGTCTTAACTGATTTCTAAAATGATTTATAATTAAGCAGTACAAAACAACATTTAGCACAGGAGAAAATACAGCTTAAGATGCTCATTTAATTCAATTTTATTTCCCTTAAAGAGTAATGGGAAGCCTCATAGAAAGCATTTTATTTGGAAACAGAGCCTGAAGCAAGGATTTTTGGCTCTTAACAAAGGATGTCAGTTTGGTCCTTTCTGATGCCTCTTTTATGTGTAAATGTAATGAAAACCTACTAAATAGAAGGAAAAGAAAACTCTTACCTTGAATAGGTAAGACAGGGAATCAGCCTTAGAAAACCCTGTGGCCAGACTGATATAGTGCTGAGATGCTTGAAAATCTATGTTCATTTCCTCCTTTTGACTTGCTGTGTTATGTTAAGCCGGCCACTTCTCTTCTGTCCTTCGCTATCTTTTGTCCTCCTACTGAGTTGTTCTCCGTTGTCTTTTTGTCCAGCCCAAGCTGAGAAAGCGGGATATCTGGGCACTATCATAGAGCAATGCTATTGCTTGTTTTTTTCTTTGTTTTGTTTTCTTTTGGTTTGGTTTGGTTTGGTTTGGTTTTTGTTTTGTCCTTTTTTGTTTTATTTTGTTTGTTTTGTACTGTCCTGGTTTTTTCTCATTTAAAGCCATTTGTGACATTTTTAATTTCTGTAGCAGTAAAATTAGGCAGTAAACAGTAAAGTCAAGCATTACAAATGAAATATTTTTTCTTTTAGAAAAGTGAATTAAATTCAATTTACATAAATCACCTTTAGTAAGTGATTCACTTAGCAACAAATGTGCAGTCAGAAGCAGCTTATTACATCAAGCACTGAGATAGGAACAGGCAGAGTGAGTAGATCAAGTGTATTATTGAAGGCGAACAAAGGGAAAATTGCCTTAGAGTGAAGTGTGTTTTGTATAAAGCATTACATATCCAGAAAATCCTGAATCCAAGATCCTGGATCCAGTGTCTTTTTCAAGCCAAAATTAGTTTTTTAACACTGACAGCCTGATCCATAGCTGAACTTCCACCAGGCCATTGTACTTGGATGCCACCATTTTGGAGCCATATGTTCTTTTAATTTAATGCAACTCTGTGACCTGTCTTACACTTTCTCAGGCATAACAACCCACGTAGACATTCTCATAACTCTGTTATGAGAGAACTAATTTTGTAAGCACTCTACAATTACAGATGACGTCTCCAAAGAGCCTCCTGGATCTTAGCCACTGCCACCTCAAGAAAATACATCTTATAAATCCTTTTCATAGCTTTATTGAGCACTGTTTTAAAAATAGTAAAGGAATCTATTGTTCCCAGTACTTATGTTGCTTTCTTACAGCCTTCTCTCCTGACTCCAGACACGGAAGTTGGCTCCTCCTTTAGAGGGAGTCAAGCGTGTCCAGAGGATGTTTCTTTGTGATATATGAGCTTGAAAGCTCTGTCAGCTTTGTATTTAGTTCTGTGTTTACATGGTACAAGGCTTTATCTTGCTCCTTTCTGTTCTGGCAGAGGAAAGCAATGACAGTAAGCCAGCTGTGTGGTTTAAATGACGTTTACAGTCTGATACAGCTGCAGATGGAGAAGCCGTAATATCAGTCAACATTTGTAAGCTGTTGCATAAACAGGTTCCCCATATTATCACAACAATTTCTATATTTTGTCCACTGAATAAGCATGGTTGTGTTCTAGCAGCAGGAGGCTTCATGCAATGTGTTCTTGCACAAGGAAAACTCTACTTCTCATCTGGGAGGTCTTGGTGTGGAATTCTAGCTAAGACAAAAGCAGTAGTGTTGAGAATTCATTGGAGACAGCCAATTTAATCCCCTAGATAGCATAAGTATGTTTTGTTCAATTCAGTCAAGAAATCTAGGCTTATAAAATGACCTTATAATGAGTTTTGAGGAACTGTTTACATGAGAGAATCAAGAGAGATGAAAAACAGAGTGGGTCACTCTTGAGGAACAGGCTGCATACAGGAAATAGGAAACGTATGTGTCAACTTCACTTCCAAGTTCGAACAGTGACGTGAAAGAAGACATAAAGAAGGCCATTTCAGGGGAGAAATTTCCATTTGCCTAAGTTGAATCACACATGACAGCTAAGAGAAGGCAGCATTACTAGAGACTGGATAAAAATGCTATTGCTGTGATTTCTGGTTAGGATAAGCGTAAAAACACAGCAAAAGAAGATAAGAGGTGTACTGAACTATTTGCACTCTTATCATTCTGTTCTACTTTAGGGAAAGTGAAGCTCTCAGCCTGATGTTGAACTAACCATTGCATTTCAGTTACTTTTAATTAAATGGAATTCATCCATTACTTAAAAATGCCGTCATTGCAGTCCATGAGATATTTTTTAAGTGTTGTACTCAGTGGAACTGCAGAAGAGATTAATATTTTCCAAAATCTATATGCAATGGACAACCGCACCTTCCCACTTTCTTAAATGTTGCAACTTTTTTAGAAGGAAAAAGTAACACAGCTTTATGTTTTGAAAAGAAACTTTAAATCCCAGTCCTGTTTTACTTCCACATCTTTATTACTGGGCTTGAGAAAAGATTATTTGAACTGCCTCTATGCCTTTTTGTTTCACACTGAATTTATAGAAACTTTCCAAATTGTAACGGTCAAGTTGGCAGGAACAAATGTAGACCAAATGGTGTAATCCCCACAAGGAAGCATAATTCTGTTATGAAGTATTTACAATAGCAAGCTTGAAAATCCAACAATAGGGTATATTGTTAATAGGTTCTTTATAGCATCTTTTATCAACTGATTCATTCTCAATGGTAATAGATTTAGTCACCTAATATTCAGTTAAATCAATGCCCACTGTTGCTTTAAGAATCCTGTCAGGTAGCAGAAAATGTAATCCTGTGGTAAATCAATAAATAGGACGTAGTTGAGAGTGTACCCCTGCAAAGTTCAGAAGTTCCCAGAAATGCAGTTGAACTTCCTGATGCTCCCTTCCTGTGACCCTCCAATAACCCTTATCTCCCCTGCCTTCATGACCCTTTAATGTTTCCCTGGCTCTCCGTTCCCTTCATCCTCCTAAACAGCTTGGCTAATTCTCAACTTGGATTCATCCAACAGGCCACTCTCTTTGGAAACTCTCCCAGCCTTTGAAAGGCCTTTTATAGTAGGGTAGCCTTTCAGCTAGTTTGCAAATCTGAACTTCATATGCTCGAACCACTCACCTAGCTGAACAGCATGTGCTACCTAGCTGAAACTGGCCAACTCTTGAAGTGGCAATTGATGGTACAAAGTGATCAGCCTTCTGTAAAGCTAAGATCAGAAGATTTAGGAAGTCTAAAAGATAAACAAGGAAAAGCCTTTCAGATTTATTGTACTTTTGTAATATTTTCTGTACAATTAGCTAAGAAAGTTTTTGCAGTAAGGAGTGTTGTTAGTAGGGGCAAGGTGTATTTCTTCAAAAAGGGATAGCACCAGTTTGGATGTAGTTAGCTGCCTGTGTATTGTTAAATGCTACTTTCAAAACTGCCTGTAGCCTTTGTCTCTTTGTTAGTTTTTAGTATGCTTTCCTATTGGATGTTTCACAACTACACACTGCTTAGGCATCAGACGAAAAAGTTTTTTCATACCTGAGCTAAAAATTTCAGTGCTATAGTTTTTTGTCTCCTTTAATGTACATACAATGTACAAACATACAGCATACACACATATAAACATCTGATAGCTTCAGACACGAGAGGATGCTGCAGCGTTGTAGTTTACTATATTGTTCCACAGACCGCAGTTAGCTAACAAAGTGTTAGAGGTGCTAACTCCGAGCACTATGGAAAATGTTCCTCAATAATTTTGTTTTTAACAGCTAGCTCCAAAATACTTCTTCACAGAGATTTGTTCCAGTACAAATCACATATTGGCTCCGATGGTCTTCACATCTTCCAATTTGTGTACAAAACAATTCTGAACTTCACAGGAGATTTTTTAAAATGAAGAAGTGTGGCAAGAACTGTTCCTGAATGTGCATCAAGCAATGTGGATGCAGCAATCTAAGTATCTTCATATGCCTGGCAAGTCATGTCATCCTGGTGACTATTCATTTTTTCTCTGTTGTCCTTAAACTCAATATTTCTCATTGTAGGCAAAATTTTAGTCTATCATCTCAAGGGTAGTGACAAAACAGTGTCCTTACCCTTGAGTGCAGTAATATTCAGCTTGTCAGTTCAGACTGGGGAGTGACATGGGCAAACCGGTTGTTTTGTGGGAGCGGTCACCCGTGGCAATACAACAACAGAGCAGCTCAAAGCAGATCCAGGTTGATCAGTTACCTCAAGTGCATTGGTGAGATTTCTGGGTAGGTAAGTTCAGGAGTTAGGAAACCCCAAAGCTTTGGAGCTGTTGAGATCAAGTACAGAATTGTCTGTAAAAGCAAGAGGATTCTTAAGTGAAAGAAGGAAGTACCATCCGAGACCGTTATGCCTTGACCCTATCCTTGGTGGCAGAATAAGCCACAATCAGCTTTTTCTGCTGTTAGACAATGGTGACCTTGCTGTCCTTGGCTTTCACCTGTCCACACAATCACTTACTTTCCTGTGACTAAAATTAGTATGCTAATTATTTTGTATTCTTGCAATAGGTCAATAACCCCTCCAATAACATGGTTGTAGTCTGAGTTTTGTCTTCTGATCATAGAATCATGGCATCACAGAATGGTTGGGTTGAAGGGACCTCACAGCCCACCAGCCCCACCCCTGCACAGGGCCCCTCCAGCCTGGAACCACTTCTGGGAATGGGGCGCCCACAACTCTCTGGACAACCCCTTTCTGTGTCCCAGCGTGCTCTGATCCTCCCCAAAAAATATCTCTATGAGAAATTAACTTTTAAGGACTCAACACAAAGTTTCCTGTGTAGACAGACTGCAAATTGAAAGCGTGAAATATGTTTAGCTGTCTTCTTGAGACTAAACAAGCACAGTGCCCCCAACTTCTCCTCATGTGTCATCATATACCTTAGCTTCCACATCATCTCAACAGTCCTTATTGATATAATTGTTCCATCTTATTAATAACTCTTGTACTGGGAGACCCAAGAGTGGACAGAGAACCTGAGGTACCACCTTGCAAGTGCTGAGTAGAAGGGCCTTATCACCTGCTTCAACCTGCAGACTGAGAAGATTTTCCTTGTGAATTAACTTTCCCTTTGGAGATTAGAGATTGATATCCTTCTACTAAGGGACTTATTTTCATCTCTCTTGAGACAGGAAAGCTGAAATATATTTAACCATCAATATAAACAACTGAGAAATAAAAGACGGTATGAGAAATAGCAATTTTGTCAGAAACTGAAAACAAAAAGTACAGGTTGTACTCAAACTCACATGTGTTTCAGATGCTTCACTTTGTGCAAACCCTTCTACTTTCTTGTACTTCTTGCCTTTGTACCATCTGAGCCTAAGATTTCAGATTTTCTTTGTTCAGCTGATTATTAATGGTAGTGTATGTTTGACGTCATTTGCCTACTAAAAAATGTAACAGAGTAGTGCAGTAAAGTGATCCTTGTGATAAACCTCTGATTTGTAATCATAAAAAATGAGATAGTATTTATTAATATGTACTGATTGAATGTGTTTCAGGATCATGAAAAAAAACAAAAAGAAAAACGGGAATACACAGAAGCCTTTCTCTGCTGAAATGGTCATTAATATCCAATTTTCCAGCTTTGAAGTCCCTTGTATATTCCAGCTCACGAAACTGAAGTAAGGTAATGGAGGATCGTGCTGAATAACAAACTTTCTCAAGTTCTTTATGTGTAGAAGAGAGAGAACTTTCTTGAAATGTTGCGCTCTTCATGGAAACTAATGTCAAGAAAAAAGAACTGAACAAAACCAGTAACACTCTGCTAGGTGCTGGAGACACCCCTGCTACTGTCTCTACCACCTTGCCTTCAGACCAGGTTGCACCATCTAATGTATCAGATCTTCCCCACATTTTGCCAGTACTAGTACATCTAGAAACTGGGCCCCAGGAAAGGCGACCAGGCACCAGAATAGTATCAAAGCTGTCAGATTCTTCAAACATGTCTCGAATGTCACTAAATCGACCAGTCATCCTGCCAAGAAGACCTTGCTTCAAGATATGCTACATCTGTGGCAGAGAATTTGGATCACAGTCTATTGCTATACATGAACCCCAGTGCCTAGAGAAGTGGTGTATTGAAAATGATCAGCTACCAAGACATCTCAGAAGACCAGAGCCCAGGAAACCTGTGGTCCTTACTGGTAGTTTCTACAGTATTACAGCTGAAAATGAGGCAGCTTATTGCAGTGCTCAAGCCCAGCTACTGCACTGTGGGAACTGTGGCCAGACTTTCCTTCCAGACTCTCTCACTATGCACCAAAGGAGTTGCAAAGGAGGTGTCAGTGGTGTGGGGTTGCCAAGTTCTAAGCCCCGTAAATCTGGTAAGGGTCCGAGCTTCAGGTCTGGCTCAGTACATGAAGATCCATCTAAGACCTTCCAACAAAGGAGCAGGGCTGCTCCAGCTGTGTCAGACAAGGTAAACAGCTAAGCTCATACTGTCTGAAAGGGTATGGGTGCATTCTGATGCTCCAGGAGAGATTTTTAAGATCAGTTTCTTTCAGAGGAATCTTGCGGCTTTCTGCAAATGTTTCTCTGCTGAATAGTAAGCAAAGGAAAGGGAAGTATTTTTTGATTAAAGAAAACTACTTATTTCTATTTCTTTTAATTTTTCTGTTTAAAGAGAGTAGTGCGTGCTCATACTCTGTGCTCCTATGAGAGTTATGGTCCCAGTGGCAACCTTCATTTGCTACAATGTGTTAGGAGATTCTGTTCAGCAGTATAAGCGGGCTTTGAATGTTATATGCTTTAGTAGATATTAGGCCATTTTATCAACATGGAATACAAAGCTTCATTATCCTGTAAGCATGACAGTGAATTGCGTTTTTTACTATTTTTCTTAAGCTTGGCTTGGAACATGAGTTTACTGAGGACTGCATGTTCAAAGGCAGAACCTTAGAGTATAACAACAAAATAAAGAAGACTGCACATTTCTTTCCACTGAATTTGATTCTGTACCCAAAAAAAAAAAAAAATGTTCCACATAAAATTAATTTTGAAAAAAAAAAAAAAAAAAAAAAAAAAAAAAGAAGAAGCAGAAGCTGATTCACATTACCCAAAAACTACACAACGTTTTGGAAATTGGCATATTTTTTTCAGCATTTGTTTCTGCACAAGCTGTCCTCTGGCCAGGAGTTTTTTGAAAAGATAGATGTCTAAATTTAGTCCTGGTGTCTAAAATAAATGGCTGGATGTTTTTTCTTGGTGTGGCTTGGACTCCTGATTTCCTATACTACTTCTGAAAATGGGATCGAGCTGTCTCAGTCACCAAAGGAATGCAATGCTATGCAAAGTCCTTCTGAAAAGGTTTTGGAAGTTGAGGCATGCACTTAATTTTCTAGCTGCTAAATAAAACTGACATAGATGAGATAACAGTAAACATGAGGATAAAGACAATGTGAAGCATTTTTACGTTATGCTATTTGAGGCCACTGGCCTATAGATAATAGCAAAGTATGTCCACCCCTCAGGCCTCTTATTGGCCAATTTCATATAACTCACGCAAAGTTCAAAGTGCTGCACAGGTGCATCTGTAGCTGTAGGAAAGGAGATGTTCTCATTGTGTGACAATGCACTGTATCATTTACAAAGAACCATTTACCAAACACATTGTTCTAAAGGTGATTGTACAATGAAAAGCATGGGTGTGGGGCAGAAAGCTTTGTCCATCATGGGTAGTTCTATATGCTTTAAAAAGGGAGGAGTGGTTGTATGAGGAAAAATGTCCAGTTATAGTGACATACACAAACAAGTTTTAGCATGTGGTTTGGCATTAAGAGTGACTCTGTAAAACGTTGCCCTCTTGCTCAATACATCTGCTCCTTGTGCGGTTTCAGTCACATCTGCTGACTTGTCGAACAACAACATTTTTACCACTTTTTACTTCTGTGAGCTCTGCAGAGCCGGAATGAAATGCATTCCAATCGACTCTTCCTTGCGCGCAAACAGCAGTTTTCCTCATTTACTTCCAATCAGTTTGCTTTTAAATTGCAGCATCACCAACAAGGCTGTGCAGCTTACAGGTTGTAATCGACTGTAAAGGAATTCGCTATTAGCAGTGACTTTCAAGAAGGGAAGACGATTTTCATCTCTTTGTGGTCCTTCACATTAATATATTTTTTTGAGCTGTCCTTTCATACAGAGGTATGCTTTAAAAACAAAGATGGGTATGGGAAGAGTAAAAGAAATATCCTGTGGTGCCAGTGGGTGTTTGTGATTGAAAGACTACTTCTAAGAGGGAGACAAAGAAAAAGCTCTTTTCTGTTGATTTAAACTCTCTGTGTGAAGGTCTCCAACTCCAACTAAAGTTTTTGAAAGGTCCATGCACCAGGGATGTTGAAAAGCGCTAAGTTCATGGAAGGACTGAAGATACACTGTGAGGCCTGGGTCTCCTATATGGTCTCCATAATTTGCCAGCAAGTGGTTTTAATATTGGTTGCTATTCTGCTTGCTATTCTGCTGCTTATTAGTTCTATTAAAATATATGACTAGTGGAATGAGATGGCAATATGTTTCAGTCCTGGCAGAAATTGCACCAGTGAATGAAAGATTATAGATGGAGCATCTTCCAGTCCTGTTTTCTGGATTTTAATTTGTGCTGTGTTCTGGTGACACATGTAAGAAACAGCTGCAGGGAGTTTATAGGGAGACTTCAAAGGCTTCTTAGAGGAGAAAAACATTTGGGGTAGTCCGTATTTCACTTAACAGACCTAGTCAATGTGGCAGTGAATTACTTAAACACCTGTAAGAAGTTCTGATTCTGTAAAACATTAGGGGGAAGTAATAACAGGGAAAAAACAACAATAAAAAACAAATGAAAAACCCAATGCAGATAAACATATTTAGGAGCTGTGATCCTATTGTCTGATCTCTGCAATGAAGTATGTCATGATATTAAAAGCTGTATTTTCCTCGTTTCCATCTCTTCCACTAACTGTCCTCACTTTGAGAATGCATGAACACATCTGAGTTAGTCATGTCTGACCATGTAAAACAAACAACAGCCTATGCCTAACAGAGTTTCAAGGATCACATCAGCCCAGAAATCTCATTTCCTGCATACAGTCTAGATTCTGCTGTGATACCTTAGACAATGGAAATGATGTCTGGAACTACTGAAACTCAGACTTGTGGTAGAACAAAACGTCTTTTCTTACTCTCTCATAGACCAGAATGTTTGCTACTGCCAATGTAAGTGAGTATTAATGGCTTGCTGTGGGTATGTGTTTTATACCTTTCTAGACAACAGATGGTGATAATGTTGATCCTAAAATCCTATCAGCTGTGTCACTAGAATCTGGTGCTGCCATCTGCTGTTTCCTTCTTATTGCGTTGACTATCTAAAAATAAGTCTGTCTTGAATATAATGTATTTTAACACAACAGTCGTCTTGAAAACGTGCAACAACAGAATGTTGATGTCTTATCTTCTTCTAACATAAAGTAATCTAGTTGCTTTGTAAAATGAAAACACAGATGCCTTGTAATTCAAAGGAAGGTGGGAAGTCAATTATACAGTTTGTCTCAGCTGTGGCAATTCTAAACCTCTTCTTAGGCAAAATATATTGGCAAACACAGAAAGTAAATGAGAGTGTACAGTGGAAGAATTTTTTTAGATGAAACTTACTGCGTATCATCGTTGCTGTTTCCTGCTTTTTTACTTTTACACAAACACCATGTTCATTACACTGATTAATTTTGTAAAGGTAGCAATTCAGGAGTAAAATGGGATATTCTAATTATTCCAGTGGGGCAAAATATTTAATGACCTGCATCCCCAGGCCAAATTACCTTGTCATTTGAGTTAATTTCATACCTTGGTTCTGAGATTGGTCTGCTGTTGTGGCAGGGCAGAAAGCACCCCAGAAGGCTGTGAAAAGCTCCTTTGTATAGTCTGGAGAGCTGTTCCTCAGGTTGCCCCTGTTCCTAGTGAAAAATGCCTCACACTTTTCAGAGAGGAGTCTTTGGAAAGGGCTGCTTTCATATAAATTGATGCTGTTGCTAAGTGTTTACACCAATCTTTTCCTGAACCTCTTTTCCTTGGGCAAAGCCTACAATGACAGCTCTGACTTAGAACGAGAGGCCTCCCCTCCTCCCATTGAAATACGTGGATAATTAAACAAATAAGAATGTCATTCCTGGATGACAAGTATTTATGGAGAGGAGCTTGGAAGCAAGTCTTGTTGGGTATGCTTAAGAAGAAGCTTTTCTCAGGATGGGAGAGTTTGTCCTCACATAACACCATAACAACAGCCTGGGGCTAACCTCAAGTAATGTCAGGTCTATTGAAAACATGCAGTTTTGTAGCCCTCTGAGTTAAAGGACTTCATTCATGGTAACACAGACATATTAACCGTCATGGAACAGAAAGAAAGCCTAACTGCACTGTTAGGTGTTTGGAGGCATTTTTGTAATAACACACTTCCTCAGGAGCAGGCCTTTCCTACTACCCTTTCAAAAAGTGAAAAACAAAGCAGGGAGCAGACAGCCCAGCCACTGGTCTGTGAGTAGTTTGGCTTGGAAAATTGTGGTGATTCCAAAAATAGTTTTCTTCCAAACTGCAGGCCTCCAGATGTGACATTTGGGATACGCACACTCTGAAGAGAAAAAGAAATGAAGAATAAATGGGATCAGCTGTAAAAATTCCAAATAAAGCATATCATACCTAGGATTCCACACTTAAACAATGAATGAGCTATTACTACGAATTGTAAGGATATTCTTCTTCAGGCTCTCTTTTTCTTTCCTATATACATCTGTATATACATTTTTACCATGTCTGTATTTGCAGAGAAGGATTTGTCATTTAATATGTGGCGGTGATTGAAAATCACTGCATTCCTGGGAAAAGTCTTTCCATTCTTGCAGAGCTGTGATTTACTTTAATTCATTCTGGTTCATGCTATTTTTTCTGCACAGTTTTTAATTGTGAAAGTTACAAAACAGAGATGTTTTACTTGAGCAGATTTCTTAAACATTTTTTCACCGAAATGGATTTAGCATTGAATCAACCCTAACTGATAAGCTTGGAAAAGAGAATGCTTTATTTAGCTGCAGGTCCTGTTTTTCTTCATTGAGGCACAAAATACCACCTGTAAGTACTCTGTCAGGATATGGAGTGATCACAGTATTGCTTATCTGAGGCCTAAGTTTTCACGTGAGACTATTAAAAAGACCATCCCAGTGAGTTCAGAGCTGTGGAAACACATCCAGATCACGCTGGATGTAGATGGCTAAGTTTCGTCTTGAAGGTCTCTGGCAGCTGTTCAGAAGTGGGACATTACTATTACTTCAGTACAAGACTAATGGATTTGGGTGAAGCAGTCAGAGACAACAGACTATAGCCATTCACTAAGGAAATATTTTTAACACAGAGTCCAGTTGGAGGCCTGTAACTAGTGATGTTCCCCAGTGGTCAGTGCTGGTCTGGTCAGTCCACTGTCAGCAAGTTTGCTGACAATATGAAGGTGGGAGGAGTGGCTGACACACCAGAAGGCTGTGCTGCCATTCAGCGAGACCTGGACAGGCTGGAGAGTTGGGCAGAGAGGAACCTGATGAGGTTCAACAAAAGCAAGTGTAGAGTCTTGCACCTGGGGAGGAATAACCGCATGTACCAGTACAGGCTGGGGGATGACCTGCTGGAGAGGAGCTCTACAGAGAGGGACCTGGGGGTCCTGCAGGACAACAGATTGCCCATGAGCCAGCAGTGTGCTGTGGCAGCCAAGATGTCCAATGGCATCCTGGGGGGCATTAAAAAGAGCATTGCCAGCAGGTTGAGGGAGGTGATCCTCCCCCTCTACTCTGCCCTGGTCAGGCTTCACTTGGAGTACTGTGTCCAGCTCTGGGCTGCTCAGCACAAAAAAGACGGGGATCCCCTAGAAAGAGTCCAGTGGAGAGCAACAAAGATGATAAAGGGCGTGAAGCATCTCCCTTATGAGGAGAGGCTCGGTGATCTGGGTCTGTTCAGCCTTGAGAAAAGAAGGCTGAGAAGAGATCTGATCAATGTGTACAAATATCTAAAATGTGGAAGGCAAATGGACATGGGCAATCTTTTTTCAGTGGTGTGTGGGGACAGGACAAGGGGAAATGGCCTAAAACTGGAGCATAGGAAGTTCTGCACCAACATGCGTAAGAATTTCTTTACGGTGCAGGTGACGGAGCACTGGAACAGGCTGCCCAGGGAGGTTGTGGAGTCTCCTTCCCTGGAGATATTCAAGACCCACCTGGATGCCTACCTGTGTGACATGCACTAGGGAACCTGCTCTGGCAGGGGGGTTGTACTTGATGATCTCTTGAGGTCCCTTCCAACTCCTACAATTCTGTAATTCTGTGATAACAAACCTTGATTTTACAGTGATTTACTGTGTTTCTGTTAGATTTAGTGTGAATATTTAATTTTTAAGTAATTTTTCACTTGTGTCTTTCCAAGTCTTTAAGTCTTCTTGAAGTTAGATATATATATATATATATTTATTATAATGCTTCATACAGTGGAAATGACTGTGACAGTGCAGGCTAATTTCCATTTTTGTACTTGGATTCCTTTTTACCATCCTAGTACAGTAAAAAGCATCTCTACAAACTGAATGTAAATCAAATTGATCTTTCCCAGTTTGCTTCCAATGAATCATCTGTTTTACTGAATAGCAGGAATGTAGCTAATGGAAACTGGAAAGGAAAATGTATTGCAGGTATTCTTACACTTAGCGTTTTTTGGAAAAAATATTTCTAAAACATTATAAGCATACTCATAATGAACATGCACACTGAAGTGAGACCTCTTCCCTCAAGAGTTTATACTACAGTGTCCACATCTGAAGCTCTCTGGAGCTCCCAGAGAAGCATGCTCTGTCTTCAGAAGACTCAGTTGAGACCCAGTGTCTTCTCTTCAAACAGGAGATCTGTTGGGCATAGCCGAAGTAAGGATCTAGGTGAAAACTGATAATGAAAAGTTAAATGGCATTCTTAAAAGAACAGCTGAATAGGAAGAGAAGATAATGAATTTATAATTTAAACTACCTTATTATCAAGGATGGCTAAGGAAATTGCATTTGAAAGTTAGGAAGATGAAAATGTACTCAGATCGAATGTCTTTGAATACTATATATTTCAATTGTGTGAGAAACTTCTAGATAAAGTCCAACTTTTCCCAGCAAAAATAATCTTCATAGAGTAGTATTTCTTCATGTAATTGAGTTTACATATGTGTTACAGGAAAGAAAGATGCAGATTATTCTCTAATGACATTTTCAGACTGCAGCACAAATGCAGAAAGAGCTGCCTAGAATCTCTTGAATATACTGATGTGCTGACTGGGAGAGTCATAAATATTGGAATAGGTTATGCTTTGTCTTACACAGCAGCAGAGGAAAATATGAAATTCCCACCTCCCTTGTTTGAGTGAGAAAGGCCTTCCGTGTTTGGTCTGGCACGCTCTCCCTCTACCTTTAGGAAGACAGGGAACAGGTTGTCTCTTACTGGCATTCTGCATTCAGGAGTGAAGGAAACAGTGACAACTTCACAACCCATCACTATGCCTCAACGTGCTGTCCCAGCAGTGTGCTTCTGCATCTCCCTGCTCCTGGCACAGGGCTGGTGCTGACACCACGCCTAGCACAGGACGTGCCTGAGGACACAGCCGAGGCCGTAATCTGCAATACCACCTAATCATATATTTTTCTAGCTTCAAATGTGTATTTGTGGGCTTGGGTTTTAGGGATTTTTTTCTTGTTGAGATTTTTTTCCTTGTAGACAAAAGCAGGTCTGCAATGCAGAAACAATGACTGGCTTGGAGACGAGCTCTGTCCTCTCTGAAATCAGTGGTGAATTCACCCTGAGGTCTTTGGGATAAACAAGCAAGAGTTCCTTATTTTCTTCCAATGCTGAAACATCCTGAATTGGTTTTCATCCTTCAAGGCAAAAAATGCCACCAGCCGTCTGGACTGCAGTAGAAATAAATCAGCACTACAGATGTGAGCAGCTGCCCCCACTGTCCAGCCTCAGGGGGGTGCTAGGGCGGAGCGCAGTGCTTCAGTGAGGTCTTTCTGCTACTGGGTTGACGTATCAGCAGCTCAGTTGAGGAAGCTCCTAACGCTGCTTGCCATCTTTAGTAGATTACAAATAGGCTTTAGTGTTTAAAATGCTCACTGTGCTGCAGCAACCTGACCAAGCAGAGTAGCTTCTTCCGGAGGTGAAGGCTCGGCAATTCTGTGAACGTGATAGTGTGAAGTGAGAGAGGAGAAGTCGATACAGCTAGGTGTTAACTAGGTGGCACACATGAATTTTTAGCCCAGCATTTGCAGAAGAAGCCTGCCTGTTTCCAGTGTCCGGTTTATGAGGCAATATCCCTTACAGGACTGAATTAAGACGCAAGAAAACAGACAGATACTTGCACAGAGAGTTCACACATAGGAACCAACTTCTCAACCTACATACTTATTTTCATTCAGAATTGTTCTGTTTCAAAATTACTGTTGAAAACGATGTTTATTCTTCTTTACAACTGTTATTTGCAGGCACCAGTGGTAAGAAGGCCACCAACTGTGATTTGTTACATATGTGGCCGTGAGTATGGAACAAAATCTATTAGTATCCATGAGCCACAATGCTTGAAAAAATGGCATCAAGAGAATGACAAGCTACCCAAGCACTTGAGAAGGCCAGAGCCCAAAAAGCCTGACGTCAGTCCTATACAAGGTAAGGTGCAGACCAAACAAGAAACAACGGCAAGGAAGTGGGAGGAAGAAAAAAAGAATTTTAAGCACTAGCTTAGCGATTTGTAAGTGTTCCTTTCCCCCTTTTAGCCCAAAGGGAAGGTAGTTATCATAGTTTAAGCTTTCTTTTCATTATCTTATTTTTTTGTGCTGCACCCACGAGAAGTAAAAGTAGTCATTGCCTTGTGGAATGTGCCTCCAGGGATGGTCCTTTTTATGTGTCAGTATGTTCTGAACCAAAGCATAAAAAGATTTGCACACCACTACATCATTATTTTTGAGTACTTTCAACACTGCAGAAAATCATATTTCAAAATGTGCAAAAACATCCAAGAACAATGTGCAGGTTTGACATGTACAATCATTAAAACAAATTACTCCTCAGGCAGCATCAGCATTGATACTTCAGCTGGGTTTTATACCTGTACTGTTAGTTGTAAAACAGGCCCAGCACTAGCATTTACCCAATGAGAGACAGTGAGTGACCTCCAAAACAGGAGTTACGTCATGAAGTAAGAAATACAATACGACATGAATAAGGAGCAGAAGAAAATAAGGTATTTTTTACAGCTACCTAATGTGTATACTGCAGTGTCAGGTTTTTGTTAAAATACATGTATAGGTAAAAAAGCGGTGTCCTCTGCAATCAACATCCAGGGGATTTCTTTAGTCCTTTCTCATTTACAAGCCTTAGGTGATTATTTTGTAATACACAACAATACAAACACACTGAGAAAAATATGTGCCCTGTAAGATGAGCATCGTGTTTCTGCTGATTGCACGCATTTGTGCATTGGGTTCTGTTCTGTGAGATGCCTAGACCCCTCTTCTTCAAATCAATGGATAAGATGATCCTCGACGCTGTACAGAGCTGGGCTCACACTTGTACCCCAGAGGTGTATGCTTGCTGTGGGACCAAAAGGAAATCTCAGCTGTGCTTTGCCTGGAAGTGGCTCCCCAGACCTCTCTATTCCCACACAAAGTTGCTTGACTTCAGCTGGATGCTTTTCTCGGACCTGTCAGCAGTTCCTAGAGACTTTGTGTCAAGTTTGGATCACTTGCGCACAGGCAGTTAACTCACCCACTTCTCATTTTTATTCTCCATAATATCCCACAGTTTTCCTTAATGTCTGGAAAAATAGACAAGTTCTCCAGTTCTTTGAGAAAGAGTCATATATTGGATCAGTTTACAGCAGTACAAAGGAATATGTCCTCAGAAGACGCACACAGAAGAGAGCAGGACCAGAGAAAACACTAATCGGCTGCATAAACAATAGTTGCAGCTCAAGCAGTATAAAAACTGAGGCTTGGCTGGCAGATGCCAAGCAGCAGAGCTGAATCTGTAGTAGAAGATAGGTTCAAAGGACATTTTAATTGTATTTGATGTCTTTGTTGTTAGGCTTTTTTTAATTATACATGCTGTGTGGTAAAAAAGATGGAGAAAATGAGAATTCTATCTGAAAGAAGAGAATGCAAAAGGACAATTCAGGTTATTTTGAATACACTATTCTTATTTTGAGGGAGGGGAAGCAGAAAGACAACCACTCTTTGAGAGAAAATCCAGCAGAAGGCTCCCAGATATGAATCAGAAAATTGTCTTGTTCATGCGATGAGTCATATCAGGCGCCACGCATCTCCTGCGCGGTGCTGTGTGCCCACATTTCCCCAGGGGGCACTGACCTGCTTCCAGCATCTGTCCCCAAATGCCTGCTGATGCAAGCCTGACACGTTCCATAGCTGAAGCTAAAACTGTTCCCCCTGCGGTTGCCTCATGCATTTGGCCTCAAGAAAATAATCTGTGTTGTTCTTTTTCCATAAGACTTACTCTCGATCATCTGGTAAATGCTATAACTGACCTTCAGACCACATACACGTACCGCATGTCTCACAGTTTCTCAGCTTGAGGAGGAGGGGTTACTCCTGTTGTTGAATGGAACAGGCAGTGTTCAGAAAAAGCTCAGAAATATTAACTGCTTACATAAAACTTTTTATAACTTACATAAATCTTTTTCTGAAAACTCAAGTGTCATGGGAAGACAACCGCTGCCCTGATTACACAGTGTTTTGTTTGTGGAATGCTTAACACATGCCTGCAAGGAGAAAGTCATCTCTCTCTCTCTCATTTTTTTTTATATTCAATAAACTTTCCAAAGTACAGAAAATACACATTAATTTCCTGCAAGCAAAAGGGATATTTGTCTCAGCCAAGAAAAGAAACACTACTTGGTTGCTCTTCTAACAAAAAGAACATTAGGAACAGGCATATTAAGAGATCTTAGGCTTATTGTGGTTATGTGAACCATTGGATATGAATCATATTAAAACTGTATGGGCCTTTAATGAAGAGCTCTATCATGTGCCAATGACAGAAACCATGAAATATTTTTAAATGCACAACCTCTTTTCTTTTTAAAATTGTCTGCTGCTAACAGTTCAAAGACAAAAACAGTTTTTTAGTCTTTCTCTGTACCTTTTGGAAAGGACCAAGTAAACACATCTTCAGATCAAGCCATGCATATTTTTTTTCTTTATGAACAAAAGAACGAAGACTCGTAAGATCTAAATTGAGGTACTAAGCAACTTGCCTATCCTTTTCAGAAATCTGTTTGAAACGACACTTATGTGCAAAGCCATTTCAATGAGAAAGTAAACAAGATTTTTTTTTATTCAAATACAATCTTGAGAATACATCTGATGTGAGGGTTTAAAGAATACTACTGAGCTTTCAGAGCAGTCACTATTCCTGCAGTGGAAAATAACAAAGGGTAAGACTGGATTAGAGTTTAGGTGACAACAGAAACATCAGTATGATGACCTCACTGGAAGCTGTGGCTTAAAAGATCTGTAGGTTTTTGTCGGTAGGGTTTTGGATTTACCTAAGCTTTAATCCAGTCATTGGTAAAAGTCGCAGAGACTTAACAGGAAGAAAATTCCACTTCTTGTTCAGAGCAGTACAAAGACCATATTCTCAAGTACTGTATGCTCCCTCCCATTCCTATGGTTAGAGAGCACATGCTTATTAAGCAGAACTTGAAGAAAAGCCAAAAAGTGAAATTTGCTGATAATAGTTCGTATGCAAAGATGTTAGTAATTAGTTGAGAATGCATATCATAATACACAGCATAATGTTTTCTCTGTAGTTTCATACAATACAGAATGATTCAGTTTGAAGTTAATTTAATTCAACCCCTGGGACAAAAAGCAGAGCCTTTTTTATATATTTTTTACTCTTACTTCTTTCTTTTCTTACTTTTTCATTTGCAAAAGCAATATAGTTTGGTTAAACTGAAAGGCTCAGTCAACAGGTATTTCCTGAAAATATTTTCCATAAAGAGTTGAATGTGGGTCTCCAGAATGAAAACTGATACTTTCTTTTTTTAATTTTCCAGCCAAAGGTTTCTATGATCTTGATTCTTTAAACGAGGCTGCCTGGATCAGTGCCCAGAACCAGCTAGTTCCATGTGATGTTTGTGGGCGTACTTTCCTTCCAGACAGACTGATTGTACACCAAAGGTCCTGTAAACCGAAACCTGCAGCATGAAGTGGGTGTAGCATGTTGCATACATACGCATGCATGCTCACGCACACACATGCACATTTGTCTGTGTGTATAAATACGCATGCATGCACACGTACCTTTCTGCTAAGCTACAAGAGAAATAAAATCCAGCTGGAGAGCCACAGGTGTGAAAACTGCAGTGCGTTGTCAAACCATGTGGTCCAAACATCTCCAGAGTAAAAACAGCAGTCACTACTGCAGGATAAGGTCAAATACGGTGGTATTTAGCCCAACAGTAGCAAATATGCTTCCTCCTTTCAGACTTTCTGGTAGTATCACCTTGAAAACATAATTTGAGAATGATGACATAAGAATGCTTGAAAATAATGCTAATATCATCCTGTCTTTCCTGATACTGTGCTTTGATGGGTTTGGGAGAACCCAAATGGACGATCCTCTCAAGTTTTTTCTGATTCACTGTGTTGTCCTCATCTCTCTTGATCAAATGTAACATGCTCTGCAGCCCTGCTCCTTTCACAGCCTTACAGATTTAGATAGTTGGGCCTTCGAAAGAACTTGTGCCTTCTGTATGCATTCCCCAACTTACGTGCCATGTTTTGGTATTCAGCAAAGAACAGAAAGAAATGAGGTTTTTCAGTGCAGACATCCCCAAGATCCCACAGGGATCCATCTTGTGGTCTTGCCTTCCAATGGATCTGTGAGGTTGGGAGAGATGGTTTAATGTCAGAGCTTCCTTGTCAACAGGGACATTTGGCTGCATGTCCTGCTCTGAGTGTAATCACCTACTGCTTCAGAAATTGAGATTTCAGAAACCTTTTGGGAAATGAGAGTTTTGATGAGAAGTGGAATCTCAGTGGAAACAAAGCCAAAGAGATGTTGGTCAGGAAAACTGTCTTTGAATAATCATTTCAAATTTTTCCTCTCCTTTCATCAAAGTCTTGTCTGGTCAGAGCAAGGACCTCCAACTGAATTGGGCTAATCAGAGAATACAAGTAGAACCTTTGTTGTCTTTTGTGTTTTTGATTTTGGGTGGTTTTTTCCCCCATCCATCACTGGATGAAAGACAGTTCATTGACTCCAAACAGTGCTTAAATCCATGCAGCAGTCAGTGTTCATAGCCTTATGGGACAGCGCAGCTCGTAAAGCCCTTGGCTGTCACATATAAGCATTCCCATACAAAGGGATCCATCTACAGAAGCAGAGGCTGGCTGTTTTCAGAAAATACTCCAAAAGTGCCTTCTTCTCGGAGCACTTCTTGCCTAAGAATGGTATCAAGTGCGATTTATGCTCAGCTTAACAAATATGCCAAAAATTACGTGTTAGAGGAGGACATCTTCATCAAGAGCCTGATAAAACAAATTCTTATGTCAAGCCCAAACTAACACAGTGTGTCTGATGGATAAAATAAAATACCATCTGCCCTCTGTGCCAAATGTGATCATAACAGAGTGTCAATATGGGCATGTATTATAGAATAAAGCACTAAGGAAGGGATCTGAATGTGTCATTTTGAAGAATGCTATGTTATGTAGCAGAATCAGTACAAAACCACATCCATGAATAGGTTAAACACACAAAGGAAGTGACATTAACAAGGTACAGTAGACAGCACTTTTTAATATTTTGAAGTGTTTTATTAGGTAGTCAGTGAGGTTATTCAAAAGGTATGACAAAATCCAGTACAAGTTTTTAACCAGCAATACAGGCTTCCTATATCTTATGCATGTTTTCACCTTCAGACGGAAAACCCTGGAGGGGTCTCTTAAGCATTGTGTGACTTTTCCCAGAGCATTCGCACTTACTAATGCACTTACACAAATCAGATTAAGTGAAAGTCTTCATACACACAAAATTAAATATGTGCACCAGATCCTTTCCTTTTCCAAGCCTACAAGCTGTGTGATTTGTGTTGTAAGTGAAATGAAGAGTAATATCATTGTTCAGTTATTAGACGAATGCTCCTGGCTCCAGCCCTGGTGGAATATTAATTCAGACTGGGAGAGATACCAGCATTCTTTGGTGAAAATAATTTCCAAAACAATCAATGGCACCTCAGCAGCACCTTCATATTCAGAATGAGAACTGTGTTGTTTGAAGATAGATATCTTCAGAAGTCAAAGGTTCAGTTTCTGCTTTGCAGCACAAAGCTTCATAAACCCTGCAGATCTGTCCCAGTTAGTGTCTTCAGTGTGAGCAAAGTCACTGGAGGAGCTGGGCCGCTACCATCCCTCCACCTTTTGGCTGGGAGAGGGCATGTGACCTGGGGAGACAACAGGGGTGGTCATTTGTGACTGCTAGTTGAGGAGCTTTGGCAGGCAACATATACTGCAAGAACCTGGAATCTGCTGTAATTCACATCAGGTGCTGGCCCACTAAAGAGTGGCTTGGTAGTCAGAGGATTATGAACATCATGCAGTCCCACTTCTGTGTCCTCTCTGTCTCATGTCAGATCCCTATTTTTTTAGACACGGTAAGCATTTATTGGCTACATCTGCCTCACTGAGTCATCAGGCTTCATTACGGTCATTTCAAGAGCAGAAATGGTTTTGAAGGGAATAAAAATCCTTTGCATAGTCAGTACAATCTTTGACATTAAACATTTAGCTCAGCCTTACCATGGGATTCAGCTGTCAGAGTCCCTGTGTCATTCTGAAAGTTGGACTCAGGGTCTTGCTGACTTTAGCTCTGTCAGAAATTTTATCAACAGTTTCTCTGTCTTTCATTTTCAGTTTTCCTCCTGTCTACTTTTTCTTTTCTGGATTGTTATGTCAAAAGGCAATAATATCTACCTGACAAGTTAAGCAGAATGATTATAAACACTCATAAAGTATCACAGAATCATAGAATGGTTGAGGTTGAAAGGGACTTAAAAGATCATCCAGCCCCAACCCCTGCCATAGGCTGGGTGCCCCTCAGCTCAGACTGCCCAGTGTCCATCCAGCCTGGCCTCAGGCATCTCCAGAGATGGGGCACCCACAGCTCAGGACAGCTGTGCCAGGGCCTCACCACCTCTGAGTAAAGAATTTCTCCCTAACATCTGACCTAAATCTCCCCTTTCAGCTTAAAGCCATTCCCCCTTGTCCTATCACTATCTGCCCATATAAAAAGCTGATCTCCATACTTTTAGTATAGTGGTGTGTCTTGCCCAGAAATAGGCCTGTAAAGGAGCTCCTATCATAAGCCTGAAATATTGTTTCCACATCATTTTTCAACCTGGCAAAGTGAGAGCTGCCTCTGCCTGTGGGTTATTGCAGCTGAGGCCTGAATTTAGCATGGTGTCTGCGAAACAGGATGCCCCACTGCTCACAGAGGCAAGATGGGGCTGGGCTGTGAAGGCTACTGGTGAGACAACAGCAGGCAGGAATCCAGCTGGAGGCAGCATAGAGTGTTTGGAGTGTGGTACATCCCCCTCCCTCCATAACATTGTTGATGCAATGATTTTGAAAATACATAGGGATACAGAAAGCACACACAGGGAGAGTGTATAATCAATTTTAAGCACTACCAGGGTATTGCTGTCACTCTCATCTCCAGGTTAATATCATGAGCTTTTCTGCTAAGCTTACTGATCCTGACCTTAGTTCGTGCTGAGAGTGATGGTGAGTTCTGTGACAAGATTTGTTCACTAGCAAAAGCACTGATAATGCTTTCATGGTTTGCTCTCAACAGAATTAAAATGAGATCTTACAAGTATATTTTTGTCATTGTTTGGCATTTATCATTAGACTATTTTTTGCAGAAGAGGAAAAGGAAATGAGAAATTGAGCTGCTTTGCCTCCTTTGTTTCTGTGCTTTGGTAATTTGTCACTTTATCTTATCTCATCCAGTTGGCTCATAGTGATTCCCAGCTCAATCCCACGTTTACTACTGGCACATTACATTTTAAGAAATGAAAAATGTTTTCCTGTACTTCAAAAACAATGACATTCCATCTAGTTTGCTACAAATGCGCTGATAGCAGCTGAAACTGTTCCTGGGCAAAATGCACAGAAAATCAGATCTTGAGTTGGCAAGCAAAGTTCAACAACATTAAACAAATGAACATCCATTATTAGGCTGCAGACATAATCCCCTACTGTTGTTTTCATTCAATCTGTTGAACCTACTATTCACGTTAAAGAAACAGACATTTTAGAAAAGTAGTCCTGAAGATCTTAGAAACTCAAATGAGTTTAGATGCAGACTTTAAAAACTAGATAGTAGTGAAAGAAGCCATACTGCACATTAGGATTATATGTAAACTGGTATATGAGCAAGTTGAGAATACTTCAGTCCCTTAGTTACCATACAAGTCTCAAAAGATCCCATGTATTCAAGGGCAGTAGCAAAAACTGCCTAGCAGGACTTCATAAAAAGGTTTCATACACCTTTTTTCTTAAGAACTGTCAGCCCTTCATAGACTATAGCCCACGGAACAAAAAATTTGTAAATGTGATGTCAGGCAGTATGGAACCTACATACTCATAGATCTGTGAGTTCTCTGTACACAGCATAGACCTGAAAAAACAAGGCACTGTATAGAGATCATGCTTTCAACTCTCCTGGCCACTGATAATGCATAGGCTTCAGTTTTAGTTAAGGCTTTCTAAACATAAAATTTGATACTGCAGTCATTGAAGCCAACTGCCACACTGGCATATGAGTACAGCATGGACCCAGGAAAGGAAGGGATTGATCAGATATTGACATATATGTGCCTTAATCAAATTATTTCTTGGAGGTTTCTATGATGGTGTGAAATCGTTCATGATTTTTGTTTGTTTAACAATAAAATTTCATTACTGAGAATCAAGTTTATTTTTGTTACCCAGTTTGGGCAGCTAGCTGGTCAATGCACAGGGAATTCGAAGGAGGCTCTTGCCTGAATCAGTGTTTTCTTCAGGGATCCTGTCTGCTCAGGTGGTTAGTTTTGCTCCTTTCTCAGTGGGATAGAGTTTCTCAAATTCCGTATTTTTAAATTTTATCAACCAAAGTGGGCTCAAGTGAGTTTGCTGTATCTGGAGACATGCCACTCTCAACAAGACAGTATGGTCGCGAAAGAGAAGGATCCAATTGGTGCATGAGTTCCACTAGGAAACAGAAATTACAAGCCTGAAAATCCTCTAAAAAGTTGCCTGAGGAAGTTCTGCAAGAGTGATAGAAGGTGGGGACACTGTTTTTCAGTTTGAATATTCTCTCATCAGTGGAAACTGTGTATCTGTTGCAATCCTGTTCACTGTTGTCTGAGTCTCTACCCTGAGCTACACTCCGTCCTCTCCAAAAGCTTTCTCACGCTTTTTATGCTGTTTCTCCAGCTATTCTCCAGCTATTTTCTCTGTATCCCTTTGCCTCTATCGTTTTCTTTGAAGGTAAACTCACTGCTTGTCTTTAGCTACTTACTTCCAAGACAAACTAAGAGTTTAAAAATTTTAAATATGGTTGTGACATGACTTTGGGAGACAACTACTGTTCTGTCATAGCAGTTTGATCCAGACTGCACTTGTTTTGTCCATTCAGATTTTTAAATGCTTGGAACAGGGACATTCTGAGAGCAGAATTCTGTTCCTCAGCATCTTACTCGTTCGGTCCTCAGTCAGTATTGTAACTGAGGTACACGGAGTATTACTGACACTAGGGCATTGCAAGTGTTAAGGACTCACCCTAAATCTGTCTTAGACAACTTCTGGTATCTGCAGTTCAAGAAAAAAATGTTATAATCTGCATAAGGTTGAGAACAGAGTCATGGTTATAAGACTAGAAAACTTACTTGGTAAGTGAGAGGAGCTTATACTACTTAAGTTTTCAAAAAGAAGATTAAGAAGTGCCTCACCGATGACCTGTACATATCCAAACTAAAGAACCTTCTTTCCAGAGGAAAGATTTAACAATCTCTAAAGGCAGAAATTTGATGGTAGGCAAACTCAGCAATTAGAAATCAGACAGAACTCTCAAACACTGGAATGGTTTATAGAGATTTGCTGTGGATTATTTATGGCATGCCTTTAATAAACTAATCACGAGTTTCTAAAAATAAATAAATACATTCAAACCAAACTTGTGTTACAATATAGTCTGTGGAACATGGGACCAGAAGATTCTTACAGATTACAATGAAACATAATAATGGAATTAATTTTCAAAGCAAAAGAACAACTTATAAATGTCTGAGAAACATATTACAGGTAGCCAATGGTATATTCAAATTAGGTGGTTAAAACTTCAGTGGTGGCAACTAAAAAGGAGAAAATAAAAGATGAATGCCTTTTTAGTAGCACTGAATGTTAAAGCATGATTTTCTCAGCACCATAAAACACCTAAATGACAGGAGAAAACTGCTTCTGAAGGCAAGAACAGGTGACCTCAGACAGGATTGGCATCTGGATTTGGAAGCTGAGTTAGACTGCAAAGTCTGATTGGGATAAAAATGTCTTCAGAGCAGTGGTGAGAGAGATCACTGGACACAGAAAAGAGAGAATATGAAATGGAAGATTACCTGCCAGTCTGGTCAAAGGGAGGAGACTGATTTCAAAACAAGTAAGTTCCTTGCCTTTCTTCTTTTCTCTCTGTTCCTAAGTGGGGAAAGGTTTACCCTGGGTAGCTAAAAGAACATGTAAAACAAGAGTTAGAAATTGGCTTGTTCAGGTTAGTTTCATGCTTTACTTTTGTACAAGTGTACTTTTGTGCAAGTCATATTTACTACTGTCTACTTATGCCAGCTTTAAAAGTTGGAAAGATGTACAGAATGGACAGCTGTAGATGCACCTTTTGATAAAAGGAGATTTCCAAGATCTCATCTGCCTTCCTACTCTTTGCACAAGAGCTGGATGTGTTACCATGTAGGCAGCAGGCAGGATATTTCAGGAGCAAGATAAGAGCATAGGTTGTGGTGCCAGACCTTAGCAATGATCCAGTGTGCAATCTGGGCAGTCTGCTAATAAAAGAGAACTCCACGTACCTGCAGCAGCCCAGACCCAGATGAGTATGAAAATGCTGTAAGAAGTCAGCACAGCCCCCATGTAGTTGCCTTCCTCTGTCCTGCTGTCCTCCATCACTTTGCACCAAGAGCATGTAAAGTCACAGGACTCCAATTCCACATGCTTAACCCTTGCATGTCCTGTGCATGCATGACAAGTTTACCTCATTCAGGTAACACAACAGACTGGCTACCAGATTCTTCACTGATGTGGCACTAAATGCACCCAGTAACATTTCCAGAATATTTGCTTTAGCAAAACTTACACTTCCGGAAAGACAAGGGAAGACACAGAGGCCAACTTAACTCATCTGTTCTGAAATAGTCAATGGAAAGTATCTGCAGGTCCTCTAGTGTCTGCCATATGTTATGGTCTGTGAAGCTGAACTGCAGCACAGGATCCCTAACAGTGAAGGATGAAGGGAGTTTCTATCCAGTACAGTAAGGGCATACATGTTATGGATGCCTTGAGGTTTCTCATTAGAACTGAGACATTTCTGAAGTCTTATCAGGGCTATAGCTTCATTTCTTCCTGAGTGTGACCCTCTCAAACACTGGTAGACTCTGCTACTCTAAATGAAAGACGCATGCAGTTAAGGGTGGTGATAATGCATCTCCTGAAGACTCTGGACCAGGAGAGCTAGTGCTAACTTCCAGGTCCATGAAGCACGATGAACATCAGCACATTCCAGAAAAGTCTGGGGAATCCATGGCAGCCCAAAAATCTCAAGGAGAAAGGCTCTTCTCCTTAGTAGCTGGTGCTCCTTTATAACAATGCTAGCAATCCAGCCCCAGGATCAGGGAAAGATCAACTCATAGTTTTCTGAAATCAAACTTTAATACAACACAGCCCTTTTTTTCTCCCCTGCTTCTAGAGTTTCCTTAGTCCAGTTTATAGCCTCTGTCTGTCTGTATCATCCACCATTTGAGTCCTGCAGTTGTTTTTATGCCCAAAATCTGATTGCAACACCTACCCTGCAGATAGTTGTTTTGCTTGGTACGCTCGCTTATGAGACAGACTTCCACAGTTTCCTTGCAAATTTACTTTTTATCAAATATTTTCATTAAAGAAAATTGCATAGAAAATTCAGGGCAGTATAATTACACCGATGATACAGTTATTTAGTTTACAACAGCCACAAGAAATAGCTACTCTTTTGGCATCTAAAAGCTGCAGTACCATTCTGAAATGGAATAGACCTTGCAGAGCCACTTAGAGACAATTTTCATTAACAAACTCCACATGAAGGGATACTAAAGCTCTACTCTCCTCATTGGTGAAAATTATTAAGAAAAGGTGTCTCAGCTGGCACTGGGAGTGGTGGTTTCCAGGCAGGCAGGATGTTTATCATGAATAAGGAGTGGAGCAGGAAAAGGATGGCAGCTGTAGAGAACAGAGTTCCAGGACATACCCACTATTTTCTACATTGTGCTCCTACAGATGTTTCTGATTAGTTCAGCTTGGGCCAGCCAGGAGGTTCACAGAATCACAGAATTGTAGGGGTTGGAAGGGACCTCGAGAGATCATCGAGTCCAACCCCCCTGCCAGAGCAGGTTCCCTACAGCAGGTTGCACAGGTAGGCGTCCAGGCGGGTCTTGAATATCTCCAGGGAAGGAGACTCCACAACCTCCCTGGGCAGCCTGTTCCAGTGCTCCGTCACCCGCACCGTGAAGAAGTTCTTCCGCATGTTGGTGCAGAACTTCCTGTGCTCCAGCTTAAGGCCATTGCCCCTTGTCCTGTCCCCACTGACCACCGAAAAGAGGTTCCCCACCTCCATTTGCCTCCCTCACCTAAGATACTTATAAACATGGATCAGGTTTGTGACTTTCTGAAAGAAAGACTGTAACCGAAGCTGACCAACAACATGGTTGTGCTCCAGACTGCAGCATTGCATTCAAATGATCAACTAATTTCAATTTATCATAATCTGACACTGAAAACAGTAGTCTAAATATTATAGTCCGAATAGGCTAATACACTCTGTCTGCAGGCTAATATACCCTGTTTGTTGGTGTTGAGATCAGGTTCTAAACTCCTAAAAATAATACCTCAGGTATTCCCATTCTTGTTGCATTTCCCATTGTGCACTATCTTATGTCTAGAATAAACAGCAAGCCAGAACTCTTTAAAGAATGACAAATACATCTTCTATGTGAAACTTTCTTCTTCAGTTGCATGCTTTCCCACAAAACTTGGATAAACATTTGTAAATTCTCTGATCTGGGCTGGGAGAAACAATGCAATATAAAAGTGAAAGCTGAACATTTTCAGGGATGGATGTTTTACCACTTTTGAGAAGTTGTTTGTATGTCTATATTCAGTAGCAAAATATTGAAGGCAGCAGGAACAGTATAGGATAAAAAATAGAGGACTGAACCATTTCTACAACTCTGGCCTTGTAATTCAAAAATAATGTCTTTTCCCACTTTATTTTTCTCTTTCATTCAAAGAAATTTGAGATTCAAAAATTACCCAAATAAATTGTCTCCTCAGATTTAATTTCACTTGTTTCTGAAAAGCTACGTCTGTAGAAGAAAGAATGTCATTACTACAGCGCATATGATATTTTAATGGCAGAGCCCCATATGCAGCAGTTTCCTACCAGTCTCCACTTTCATGATTTTTCTAAATCTCAGGAGTTATGGAGTATCAGACATACAACAGCAAAAAGGTGCTTTGAAGGCCCTTCGTTTTGCTGCAAACTTGTAACTGATTTTGGCCATTGCTTACATTGCACAAAATGCATCCTCTTATAGACGAGCTGCTTTGCATAAAGCCACACTAAACAATAAACTACATCAAGACAGTGGATTACGTTTTGGAACTCTGTATAAATTTAGTAGTGACTGAAGTATTTAGCATAGAAGAGGTGTCAATTATTCAAGAAAAATATGTGTTATTCAAATACTTGTTATCCTGTCTTCACAGTATTATGTACAGCATTGCAACAAGAACACGCCAGCATTCAGCATGCCAACATATTTTCACTTGCCATTGCCAAACGTACCTTAAATTGGATTTACTTACATTTTTATGAAAGACAATCTGAAAGTAAGTAAGTTTTTTAAAATCAGTGTTTAAGTCTTGGCCTAAGTATGAAACAGTGAGAAGTAATCTGTTGGAGGCATTAACACGTGTTTTTGTTTTTTTCTGTGTCACTGTCTGCTCATCCAACCTGGAATGACTGACCACTCTGCATCTGTGAGAGACATTTGAAAAGCTGTTGTGCACATTTGGGAAAGAAATTGTCTCATCTGCCTTGTTTGCTGCCTTGTTTGCTCAGGAATTGATGCAGCCCAGCAGGTGGCAATAGAAGCACTTCTTGTAATTTGAAATCATCAAATTCTTGTCATCCAACAGCATTTCATCATTTGCAGCTCTAGCTTGCATGGAAAATAAGCCTCAACACAGAGGTGATTTTAACCTAAATGATGCAAATGTCACGTGTGAGAGTCTAGCATTCTTTCCACCTCTGGATCCTTCTTGTGTCTTTGGGATTTACCACATACTGTTACATTCATCTCAGGTTGAACAGAGCGTCTTGCAGCTGCTGAGAGTGGATTACATCTAGAAACACACTTCAGGATTTTTCAGGTTTTTTTTTTTGTTTTTTTTTTTTTGAGTTACTTTCTGAAAGCTGACAGAGTGAGCTCTGATCAGGGATTTCTGCTGAAATGCTGTTCTAAGTGGGTTTTACATATGAGTGACAAGAAGTAAATATTCTCATCTGGTTAAGGTTTCAAAAGGTTTGCTCTATCTTCAATTAATCAACCTGCTTCAAAAGTTCAGCATGACTTCAAGGTCAAGTCTCCTGATAGTTAACTGATTGCCAATTACTTTTGTACATAAATGTACATTGCAATTGGAGCAGAATAATTCACCTCTAAACCTATTCAAACAAAGAGCTCATGGAAAAAAAAGCAAGTGTAGGTTACAAAGAATATATTTAAGGAAGGTGTTTCTAGCTGTTAGCTACTTTTGTGAGCTGACCTTAGTATCAGTATATGCCTAGAGAAACACAGTGAGAAAGTAAACCTAGTGGACATCAAGTTTTCTTCCAGGCTTCTGGGTACTGAGGTAACTGGAGAGTCTCCCAGGGTGAAATTAAGAACCAAAAGTGCTGGAGAGCCTCTGGGAACTCTGCATCTACTGCTAAGAGATCTGACAGACTCTAATAACTGTAATACCTCGTACTCCCATAGCACCTTCCCATCAGAGCTCTCCAAGTACTTAAAAATCAGCTATTAGTTAAGGCTTACAGCCTCTGCCAGGCCAGTCTCACTACTGCCATTTTAAAGCCAAGGACTGCTGGATTGCAGTGTTGCAAACAAGTCCTGTGCTCATTCACTCTGGCCTCCAAAAAATGGACACTAAGTCATTTGGTAGGAGCTTCTTTTTTGCAAAAGGCTTGATCTTCTGAACAATAGCAACCAATCTACAAAATATTTAATATTGCAAGACCTGTTCTAGAATAAGCCAGACTCGAGTAGACCAATCTTCATATGTAGATCTCAATAAAATCTTTAGCACTTCTGTGATGTTGCAGATAAATAGATCTTTGCAAATGGCATCCTGAACCGGTATTATGGAGATTAAGAACTGCTTGCTTCTGCTTACAGTTTTATAGTTACTTTAGAATTGTGTTGGGAAACCTGCTCAATCACAGTTCTCTTATTGCCCAGTTATATGGATGTAATGCCTGCTGCTTATGTCATGCATCTGTATATAGATACGTGTATCTGTATATATCTATGTATGTAGTGAAAGGTGCCTTCTCTTGCAGACAAAGCACGTGCAAATGAGAGACTGGTTTACTCCAGGCATCGCTACTGAGTACCACGTACCCTTACCTCTCATGAAGAAATCCTCCAGCAATTGCCAAATCCACCATGCGCCATGGAAACCAGGAGATATCGTTATGCAATGTGAGAACCATTCAGAGGACACTCTAAAAACCCACATCTCACATGCTGCACAGCAATTTCCTCAGTGTTTGGCCCTTAGCTCTCTGGTACAGTACTTGCCCTCTACTTGTTTTGAATTGGGTTGGTTTGTTTGCTTCTCATTTCTTTCCTATTTTGCTCTTCTCAAAAACAAATAAGAATACATCTGTCTCAATCCCAGGAATAGTCCAGAGGAGATTGCTATCTGCCTTCCATCCACGCTGTGCCACAAGGCTAGGAGAGGGCTCACAGTGTCAGACTGAAGAGGCCTCCTCAGAAGCAGCATCAGGAACCTGAGCAGGTTGCTCCTGCTGGCTGTGACAGGAGTGGAGGCCCTGTCACTGAAAGAGAATATCTTTTTTGTGTCATCCTGTTGGACAGACACTCATGGGATTAGACCACAGTCTGATGGGCAGCACTGTGTCACGATGAACTTCGTGATTTGTGGCTCCCTGCCCCTGGGGCCCAGCCGTCAGACATGGCCCCACATGGCAGGAAAGCACCAGGGCTCCAGCCCGCCACCACCATCTGGGTTTGATGAAAACAACCCAGGCTTAGGGACACCCAGCAAGCGCAGGGCACGGACACCTCCCTCAGCCCAGCTACCCTGCGCTGCCAGGCAGGAGCCCAGCTTGGGTGACAGTGCAGCTTTGCTAATGTTTGCTTCAGCCCGGGTAACGAGGAGGCAGCTGGGAGCAGGAGCACGTTTAGAGGGTACTGGGCAGAGTATGGGAACTGTCAGCAGCTTGCAGTGCTTTCCCACATCACTCCTCGCTGCTGTGTACCACCCATGGCCTGCAGTGGGGGCTCACTGCCTTTGTGGCAGCTTCCCCTGCCCAGAACAGCTGCCGCCATGCCACAGCCAGGCTGTTCCAGCCTGCAGCAAGCTCAGCATGGCAGCAGTGGCCTCTATCATGCATCGGGCTCCGCAGCCACCCGTGGAGGCAGCCAGCCTCCTGCCACAGCGCTGGCACTGCTCCCGCGTGGGGCAGATTGCCTGAGAGTATCAGAAGGAATCAGGGGAACATCTCCAAGAGAGATTCAGCTTCCCCAGTTAGCAGTATATTACAGAACCACAGAACCTACCTGTTACTCTTCCAAAGAGAGGAAATCCCAGTCATGCCCATCAGAGTAGTGCCATGAGGCTGAAATGTCTCAGTGCCCTGCAAAGTCACGCATTTAAAAACTTGTTTGTCTATTGGAAAAAAGAACAGAAATGCTAGTAATGCAGGCAAGGAGGTGAGCCTTTTGGATTCTAGCATGCATTGATTTTATCTCCCCATTACATTCTTCGAGCTTTTTCTGTGTCTTTCCTCCCTCCTCTACTCTCCTCTCTCCTATTTTTTTTTTTTATCTATCTGGCCATGTCGGTGTTAGCTTGCTTTAAGTGTCAGCTGACATATTTTAAATGTTGCCAAATCTTTATGGGGAAAGTTCCTGTGTAAGCATTGTGTATGCTCTATCACAGACTTGGAATTTCTGTGGACCAGAAATCTGGTGGAATATTGTATTTGCAAAATGAAAAAAAAAAATGGAAAGAGACTGAAGCCTGAACCTTGGTCTCATTTACATCAGAGAATGCAGTGAAGTTATTTTTGATTTCAGTGTGTAACTGGTAGCAGAGTTGGCTGTAGCCATGTACTCTGTCAGAGGCAGAAGACCGCAGCCACCTTCGGGATAATAGTCACAGAATCACAGAATC
>WBMW01004327.1:1648436-1711596 GCA_013396635.1 Penelope pileata | reverse complement strand
TATACATAGGATTCTCATTACTCATACTGAGTATGGGAAATGCCTTCAAACGTGCATGTGCACAGTTTATTTCAGGGGAAGAAACTTGCATCCTGTCTTAGGGAATAGGCACAAACCTATGGAATTGGTGAGTTTTATTTAGTGTGATTAGTAGCTAATTCTGCAACCTGGATAAGAAGTGAAATTGGAATACTGTCAGTTTTGCTCTAGATTTTTTTCCAATTGCTTTAAGCATGTAAGCAAGTGTATTTGTTCTCATTTCTATTAACAAAGAGAGAATGGATCTCCTTTGACTTAACCTTTAGATAAACATCTGTCTTTGACTCTATAGAGTGTAGAGCAACTGCACTCCTAACTTATTTTTAGGTACACACACCTTGATCTTTCCCTCTGTTTTGACAGTAGAGTGGCTTCTCCTTTGTAGTTTATGTGATCTAACATTATGGATTTTATCACTTAGGAGAAGTACAAGTAAGCTGAACACGTAAATGCTGCAGATAAGAACGTTTCTTTCAGGTCCAGTATTGTTTTGTAGATGATAAATGAGAAGCCCTTCACTTCCTGCTGATCCAATACCTATTGTGAAAGTAACCTAAACTGATTTTAAAGAACCAGGCTCTGCTATCAATCACAATCAGGTGTGGTTACAAAAGATGACTAAGTGCCTGTTGATAGCATTTAGCATGAAGGGAAAAAAACATCAAACCAAATAATGTCCACCAAGAAGGCTGAATATGCATCAAGGGTGGTGGTGTGGGGGACTGTCTTTGCTTTTATCTGAGAAAAATGTCTTTGTGTACATTGCTTATCAGACTTGAGTATGAAAGACACACCAAAATATTGAGTCTACTCAATACCCTGTTGCCTTTTCCATGAAATGGAGCAACCTCACCCATGTTTCCTGATGAGTCAAGAAATCTAGAAGTGGTGGAAAAGCAAACATCTTGCTGGAAAGTTAAAGTCATAGAATCATAGAATGGCTTGGGTTGGAAGGGACCCCAAGGATCAACAATCAATTCCAATCTTCCTGCTGCAGGCAGGGCTGCCAACCTCCGTGTCTGGTACTAAATCAGGCTGTCCAGGGCTCCGTCTGACTTGGCCTTGAACAACTCCAGGGACGGGGCATCCACAACCTCTCTGGGCAGCTGTGCCAGCACCTCATCACTCTCTCAATAAAGAACTTCCCCCTGACTTTCCCTGAAGTATTGTTTTCTAGCCCACAAAGTGTGGCATGTCTTACTGACCTTGACGCCAGTTAACAGGAACTTTAAGAAGCCTTGAGAAACTGTTGTTTGTCTGGGAAACAATAAGATCAAGCAACTTAATACCATCACTTTCGATGTTAGATGGGCTTCTTTATTCTTAAAACAAAGGCTGTGTGCATCAAGCTGTCCTCCACTAATGATCCTTTGTTAAACATACCCCAAAAGTTTCTTATCCAGCTAATGGAAATCTACTTCTTTCTTCAAGCCATGGATGTCATGGTGACGGTATGCCTTTGCCAGCTGTTCCTGGCTTGGGTTCTTCTCGTTGCCGTGCAGTTTTTCCTTCCACTTTCATCTTCTGCTCCAAAGATTTTGGACACAAAGTGGTAAGATCTCATTGTACAGGATATCTGTATCTTGGATGATGGTCCTTTCTGCTTCTTGGTTTTATAAATGGTATTTGATTTTAATGATGGTGTTTAAATATAGAGCTTTAAACATGGAGGCTGAAATCACCAAAAGCACCTTTTAGGTACAGGATCCAAAACTTCTAGATACTTCAAAAATTTAGCTATGATTTCCCACAGAAAACACTTGCAGAGTTTATTTACTGCTTGTTTCTCATTAAAAAAATAAAAAATAAAAGGACTAAAATATCTGTACTGGCCCTCTCTGAAGCTGGTTTAGCAGATGTTTCTTCCTAAAGCAGTAGAAATCACGGGATTTGCAACTTAGGCTGAAAAAAAATGGAGAAACCTGAGAAGTTACAGTACTGAAGTTATAAGATGCTGTATCTAAAGATCAAAAAGAAATAAATCTAACAGTGATTTAACTGTGGGCTGAAACACATCAAATACTGTGTCTGAAGGTGTATGGAAAACTACCTGGAACTGATGTAAGCACTGAAAAGAATGGACCTGAAGCTTGGGGTTCTTAAATCCATGGTGGGATGTGTTAGTGAGGGCACTGCTGTCATCCTTTCTTGTTCTCTCTCCCTCATGATTCTACAGATGGAGAATGGAAAGTCACATCAGCATACCAGTGCTACTCCTAGTTCATATGCTATCCAGTAAGTCAAACCAGTGTTTTCTGGGAACTGAAGTAGTCATGAAAATAATTTCTACTTTTCTGGCCATTCCTGCAGTCTCTCTGGGAGAAATGTAGAGAAAACATTTCATGTAATGACCACTGTTACAGAACCAGCTACCTACTTAATCTCTTAATCCTGAAATAACTTTTTCACTCCTCTCATTTGCCGAAAGCTGTAGCTGTTCTTTTCCTCACAGCCATTATCCCTGCCAGCATTATACTCTTAGGCATCTCCCCTGCTGAGAGCATGGGAGCATAGAATGGCCCCAGGCATTAAAATTAACAGTGCTGGGTCTGTGCATGGGTCATAGTCATTCCTCCTTCCTTGTGTATGGAGGATGGCATGGCTCTGAGCCACTGCCACAGAACCCAGCAGTAGAACTAGAAACAACCACGTCCTGCATGGAATCAGCCCCACCTGCAACCACCAGCAGCTGAGTTCTAGATGTCAAGAGCAGCCACACTCGAGGTGTGAGGACGCTCTCCCACTTATCAGATTGTTTCCTCTGCTCTTTCATATTTCGATGCACTGAATCACACCTTGCCAGTGCAAGTGATGACTGGCCTCAAGTTAGATTATTGAATGTGAATTTTGGCTGGGTTGGAGGAAATTGAGCAGTATGAGTCACATCAGACAGTTCCCGAAATGAGGAGATAAGATTTTTGTCTCCTGGGGTTTTGCTGCAGACAGAATGGAGACTACCTTAGACAGCCTGAGAAATTCCAAATCCTTTTGTAGCAGTGGTATTACCTACTTTGTTCACACTTAATGAGACAGAGGTTGGGGGATGAGGATGTCTTTGGAAATTATCATTTCTTCCCATCAAGACTTCAGGGAAAACTTGGGTACTAGACCTTTTGTCTGTGAATTTCTAAAGAATTAGTGTTTCAAGCTCTTGTCTAAACAGGAAACACCTTCACTACTGGCATCAGAACTCCTTTTCCCCCTCAAGGCTGGCTGCAGCCTTCCTCTTCTACACAGTGGTACTGTGAATGAAATTAGAGATTTTTCCACAACTTCAAAATTTTAAGTAGTTTACAGCTCTTTGCCATGGGATAAATGTCTGCTGTACAAATGATTTTGACATAAATACTTAGGAAATGTTTTCATACTTGAATGACAAATATGCCTACTGTGAGAGAGGTGGAACTGAATTGCCCACAGTTATTTAATTCTCTATTTTGCCTTGACATAAAATCATCATTAAAATGCTTAAAAATGAAGACTGACTTAGAAATGTGTAGATGCAGGTGTAATCTTACAGGTGAAGAACCATTCTTTTAAGAAGATGTGGCAAAAAAAATCTGTCTATGTCTGTACTTACATGAACCTAGAATACCTTGTATTTGTCTTATTTTTGTAATTCTAGCCAGTTCAATTAAGAATTTTAATCACTCAAAGTCATTTTTTCACTGCCTCCCATTTCCAAAAGCTACTGATAAAGGCACTGACAATTTTTTCTCAAACCAAGACTTAAATCTCCAAAGGAAGTGAAGTCTCTAGTAAGAACTCCTGTTCAAGCACTGCTAAGGCCTCAGCATTTAGAAAAATTGCCTTTAAAATCCATCACTTCCTAGCAATCCAACCCCACTGCTTGTTGTGCACCAAGTGGTTATAAAGAAACATTCGTTGAATTCCTCCTAAGTGCTCTAAAATACCTTTTATATTTTAGAAGACCAAGGAGATTTCCTTTCATCTTTCTTCCATCATTTGAAAATAGTGCAGAGTGTCAGGAGTGCATGAGATTTATTTCTTTTTTTAAAAAAAAGAATAAATAATACTTCTAAATAATGTATCAACTGTGTTACTCAGAATTTGGTTATATATTATCTGCGTGTACCATTTTAAAAGTGCAGTTTTTAGGAGAAGGGGCAATACACCAGCTGAGATTTGGCACTGGCAGATTGGATGGGATAATTACAATATTTGTCTTAAATAAAACATTCTCGTTATGGCGTACCAGAACAGCATTTCTTACTTTTAAAATGACAATAAATCATTAAGTTTGAGTTTTATGCTCTTTGTGACCTGCTGTAACTGCTAGCTCCTTTCCTGCAGTGCTCCTGCCTAACCAGTGATTTCCAGGTTTGCTTCTGTGTTTTTGTTCGTTGATTTTTTTTTGTTTGGATGAAGATCTTTGCACTTTTTTCTGTTGAGCTTCCTCATTTCCTTCATATCGTATCTCTGATTTATCAAAATCATTCTAAACATTGCACTGGTCTTTTGGAATCCTTGCAATTCCTCAAAGACTGATGGCTGGGAATTTTCTGAGCGTTTTAGATGTTTTGCGATCCAGTGTAAGTTAGCTCAAGTTAGTTCAGGATAAACTCCTGCAGGACTCATTTGCACAGTCGTGAGATCTTTGAAAAAGTGCCCTTTGAGTAGTGGTTAAATGTCTTGCATGCTCATTTTATGATGATTTCTGCTGCCACTGTGTCACTTGGATGTTTATAAGGATGTCTCATGGGACAGCAGTAAGAGTTTGGATTGTAGCAAACTGTAGCACACTGTTGTTTCTTTGTTCCTCAGCCTGGAGCTATAAACAAAACTAGATAGCTGTCAAAAACATTGGTATGATTGAGTTATTACTGGCAGATCTTAGTATCCTTCTGCTGATTTTTCAGCTCTTTTCTTTAATATTTTCCAATACAGTTTGAGTATCTTTCTATGCACTTGTGTGGAGGACCTGCCTTCGAATTACCTTAGTTTTCTCTTTCCTCTTCCTGGGTGCAAAGAGGCAATGTTTGCTTTTTGTTAGTCCTCTGATACGTACTCTCAAAGGTAATTATCAGGAGTTTGGAGATAATTTAGTTGGATCCTCAAACACTAATTTGATTGTCTTAACTAACCTCAAGAGTCTTCACTCCAGTCTTGCCATACTCTGACATGCTCTTTTCCCAATGCATAGCACTATTGCAGTGAGCATCTGGTAATTTTTCTTTCTATAGAAAGAAATAACATTTGACATGTCCTCTGTCAATGATGCCTCACTTTGAATAGCAGACCCAAATGGTTTTACCTACTCCTAATATGTCCATATAGCTTTTTCTTGCCTATTATTTCCCATAGTGGGTTATAAACTAAACCTTCCAACGAGAAAATTAGTTGCTATTAGGTCATCTATAACAGGCACCTACATCTATAATGGAAAAGAGGTGATGTGGAGTATTCTCATTCACTGTGAAAAAGCTGGGCTTTCACTTGTGGAAATCTGGAGTGCGTGAGGACAAGAAGTGTTGAGCATTCCTAAAAGCTTGACTTGATTTAGGTTTAGTCTCCTGTTTTTTTGGCAGAGAGGAATTGGATTAATTTCAAGGAACTATATCTGGGTTCACGTAGGACAAGGTGGGAGCGGACAAGTGCACCCAGCTCAGTGCAGTGCAAGAGCTGCAGTTCTTTATTATGCTCACAAATAATTGCTAGAGGAACAAAAAGTACAAATGAGAAATAACACTGGAAAGAGAATAAGTCAGTAACATGGAACCAGCTCAGAGGCAGCCTGGATGGCCCTTCTCCCTTGAAACCTGCAGTTCAAATGACACAACAGTGTCAGAGGTACATTTTTCCTGAAATACCTGTGTAGGAATCCCAGTCTTCCTGAACGATAATGAAGTTTGTAAGTGCTTTTAATGAGATTTTGACCTCTGACTTGTGTGTTTTTAAATACACCTCTCATGCTTTTTGTGTGTCTGTGTGAAAATTTTGCTTGTGTATTTGTATTCCGTTACATTAAAATGAGATAAAAAAATTGTCAGTGAATTGCAAAATTCCCTGGGAAAAAACAAAAAGAGCCCCATGTCGATGATGCACAGAGGAATGCTGCCAACAAAAAGAGGCAGTCTATTTTAGGCCGGAGTCTTTACAGACGTATTGCTTTTAGGCTTGGCTTGTTTTTTTTGTAGGTTTTTTTTTTTTCTGTGGGTGTATGTGGTTTTTTTATCTACTGCAGACAAGCAGTCTCAAACAGTCCTTGTGAAGGAAGACTATTGTAAACTGTGAAACACACTCTTCCTTCCCCTGGAGATTCCACTGCTAAGAGCGATTCCGATATAGTTTCCTTCACTCAACTTCAGAGCTTCTGCCAAGAGAAGAATGAGCATTTACCAGTAGGAAGCTCGTAACACAGTTTGAAAAACCTGGATCTCCAGCAAGAGGTGAAGGATTTTCCTCCTTCTGGTTCCAGAGAGGATTTAAACTCTTCTGGAATTGCTTATAATTCCTCTGTGTCTGCAGTTATAATAGTTATAATATAATAGTTATAATAGCTGATCAATATTTTAAGAAAAGAAACTGACTGCCCTATCCAAACTTATCATTTGCATTAGTTTAACATGTCCCAACCCCATGACATTTTGCCCTACTCCTTGGTGTTCTATACTTTAAAAGTACCAGTCTTTTGGGAGAGTTTACAGTCTGAAGAACACTGACAGACAGGCTGGCAGACAGGAAATGTCTTCATTCCCAACTTCCACATGAGCATCTGAGGCTAAAGAAGTCAATCCTGCCCTGGTGCTAACTGTAGGTCTCTGAAGTCTGGTTGTATTAGTGAGGCTGGCCCAGGCCAGTAGCTGTAGAATAGGCAGAAGTTAACCTCAGCTTTCCAGAGTTTCTTGATGATTTGTTTGATCTTTGCTATCTCACACCTGCTAGAAACTGCACCTCTCCCTGGAAATGTTCAGTGTATTGTTTTAATTCTCATTCTGATCATTTACTGCTTTTGACAGACTTTCAAGGACTTGGTTGCAGTTTCTAGGAAACTCTATTTTGATAGCAGCTGCTTACTGCATACTACTTACTGCACTCCCTTTCCTTTGATGGCCTCTCTTGATAGACAGAGAATTATCTAAGCTATGAATACTCACAAATGTTTTCCTTTTTCGACTAAAGCAAAAGCTAGTCCTTGAAACTGCTTTATGCCTTTACATGATCTACCTGTTCTGCTGTAATATTTATCAGCAGCAGCTCCAGGTGGAATAGCGTGCTGATAGCTTAGCTGTCAAGCTGTCAGCTGGTATTGAAAGGCATATCTTAACATAGTAACGTGCTTAGAAATATCTTGATACATTTCCATTCTTACACACTTGTTATGCTGAATTCAAAGAGAATGTTTTATGCCTTGTCCTAGTTTTGAGGAAAAGATCTGCTGAAGTCAGTACGTTCCTTATACCTACTTCATGTGTATACCCTATATGTGTCTACCTTGGGAGATACCCTATAGATATCCTACATGCATTCAGTCAGATAATGGATCCCATTTTATGCGTCATATGGTCTGACAGTGTGCTGCCAAGAGTGATGTGCATTGGATCTGTCATATCCCTCACCATCCCTGCGGGGATGGGTTAGTAGAAAGGAGTAATGCTTTTGAAAGATCAAGTGAAAGTCCTCCTTCCCTCACACATGTTGGGAAACTGATCTACAGCGTGAATCCTGGCAGCTGTGATCCTGAATAATAAAGTGCATGTTCAAGCTCATACTGCCAGATGATACTGATGAAGAGCATGTGAAGCTAGTGAACTAATACCTATGTAGTATTGCTTGAGAAACTGACATCGGCTGAGATCTTAGCTTGGGGTCCAGAAGCCACTGATTTTATTCTGGAAGAAGAGGCTGAGCCTCCAAAATATGTATTTCGACATGTAATGTATCAGCTGTAACTGTTTTACAGATGTGAAAGGGGTGATGCCTTCTGTCCTCCTGCTGCTGACAACACTTGTTGAGAGCTTTCAATGTTGAGCCTGGCTAAACCTTACCTGTCACGATGAATCTTTATACCTGGAATACAAATCTAGCAATGGAACCATCTGCTGGAGTCTTCCTGGTCAGTGCCTGAGTGGATGTGGAGCAAGGGGTGGGGTGACTTGTCTGATCAGGGGATAATGCCACTTCCTATTGACCAGGGTTGGGACTGCTGGGGAATGTGGGGCCTGCAACACGTTAAGTGTCATGCCTTCTCACAGAGCTGAGAACTGAGCTAATAAGTCCGTTACTTTTGAAGCCTATTCACCTCAGTAGTGCATATGGACATCCTGTAACAAAAGGAGTCAGAAGGCTACTGAGATGAGAACATTCAAAATGAGTATTGTAGGTAGTCTAGCAAGGTAGTGTAGCAAGCCACTCACCATATCACTTACATGGCACATATGTGAAGGTGTGCAGGAGAGTGGTGGAGAGGTGCAGCTGGAAGGCTGTTGTACAAGGGCTTGGTGATCCTCACACTTGCTGCCTTCTCACATGCACAGGTGCACTCCAAACAGCCCATGACTCCTTACCACCCAGCTGTGGCACAGTGTCCATGGCTGCTGAGGCATGTGCCTCCATACCACTGACACCACACGACTGCGTTATGCAGTAATGTAATTAATCAGTGTATACACAATCAGTATGCATGAATTCGGTATATGACTACTGTATTGTCTTGTCCGCCTGAAATACTACACATATGTCAGGAACTGTATCAATTGAGATGAGGATTTTGGAGCTTATTGTCCAAACTCAAACCTAAGTCCGCATTCTCAGCTTGACAGCTGTTGGTGATTGAATTTATATTGTGAACGAGACCCTGTGAGACTATTAGTAAATCTGGAGCTGGTGGACTTCAGCATGGATGAGAACTCTGCATAATGTGCTGTGATCCACAAGGAAGGGCTTGTCTAATGCTGCAGTTTTGATCTTTTAGTCAGTAACCTAGTTAACCAGCTTTTAATTGCCAGTACCTTTCTTACTGAGATGCCAAAAGAACCAGTAGCGCCTTGATGCAAAACATTGTCCTAGGAGAGGAGTTGGAGTCTACTTACTCACACAACAAACTCTTAAACTTTCTTGCTCCTTTCTGACATCCTGGAATTGTGTGTTTCTGTCAGTAAAACTGTAATCCACCACTTGGCAGCTTGTCAGCACAGCATGCCTTTGTGGGAGGGTTGATTGGCGAGGGGAAGCATCAAACTTAGTGAGTGAGGATGTAATCCTGGGCTTTTCCAAGAAATTTTTTTTGCCATGAGGAATTTCCCGTACCGTGAAGTACAGGCTGGCTGAGAGAATAAAAAGGCTGCGGTGAAGGCAAGGGATACGCAGACCAGACGCTTTGAGCTGAGCTTAACCTTCAAGTCCGTGTTCAGCAGCTTAGCAGCAGAAAGCGGTCGCTGAGGAGCATTACAGAGGACTTCTTTAGCACCTGACCAATACAACTACCACATGTAAGTATAAATGTTTTGTTATATTCCATTGCTCAGCTAGAGGAAAACTGGACAGATAGATTTCTGTGATAGTGTTTTTTTTTTTAAGAGCTATTTAAATTTAAAAGCTATCATGACATTAAGAACTGTTTTAAATGATTAATTTTGCAAGAATGGAAATCTTACTTAATTCTTTAGAGTGATTGTTTAAAGGTATGTAGAAAAGATTGCTCAGGCAGTATTTTACATTGAATAGTGAAAAAACAGTGTGTATTCTGTACAATATGATCTGTTCCTTTGATCTTTCATAGCCATCTGGTTAAAAGATAAAGAGAAAACTCTCAGAGACATGACTTGCTTGTGGTTCCTGTCTCTTCTTGCTTATGGTAAGTGTGTATGTGTCTGCAGAAAACTAGTACTCAACTAGTAAGGTTAGTGTGCTTGGTTTTGAGTTTGGAATTAAACAGGTATTTTTCAAACCTGACCTAATTACCTCGAGGCTAAATTCACATAGAAAAAGCTGTAGCTCCAATGGCATGTTACCCTGATTGTCTGACAATGATGTAATCACCTCCTGTAATTACAACTGTAGTTGGCAGTTTCAGATATTGGCAAGTGTGCAATGTTTATAGAGTTTTTATGTATCCTTTTGTGGAGAAAGTGGAGGAAAATGTCTAATACCAACTTTTTGCCATCTGTTTGATCTAGGGCTTACAATACTGGAGGGGGTGAATTGTTGGACATACCATTACTCAGACACAAACATGACCTACAGAGAGGCAGAGTTATGGTGCAAAAAGAGATACACTAACATGGTTGCCATTCAAAATAAGGAGGAAATCAACCATCTCAATAACGTCTTACCCTTCAATCCGGGTTACTACTGGATTGGAATCAGAAAAATTAACGATACGTGGACCTGGGTTGGAACAAACAAAGAGCTGACAGAAGAAGCAGAAAACTGGGCTGCAGGTGAGCCAAATGGCAAAGGGAACAATGAGGACTGCGTTGAAATCTACATCAAAAGAGGGAAGGATGACGGCAAATGGAATGATGAGCAGTGCGAGAAAAAGAAGGTTGCCTTGTGCTATACAGGTATGGAATCATAAGTCCATTTCAGTTAGCCCCTGTGGAGACAAGATAGCGGGATGGGTTGTTTAACCTACTCCTACATAGTAACTGCCTGACCCTGTAAACACTGCACACTTATCCACAGGATTGATATTGCTCTTATTCTAAGAGCTGGATAGATCTCACTTACCTTTTAAGTCCCAGAGTATTATACATCTTTTCTAAGCAAGTTGTCAGACCTCTATAGTCAGTGGAGAGAAACAGGCTCTTCCAGAAGGTGGCTTTCATCCCACTCTGGAGGAGGTGTCTGAGCTAGATAAGAGGTATCTGCCCCTCTGCTCACTATAGAGCACTGGTTTAGATTATGCACTTTATGTAGAGATAGCTAAGGCTAGGTCAAAAAAAAAAAAACCATCTAAGTCAAATATCTGCCAAGTCAGAGCTGAGGTGAGTTAATGAAGAATGCCCCTGTTGAGGATTCCTACCTACCTCACAGTGTATTGTTCCTTTTGCATTTTAAATATTGTTAATATCTACCTGAGAACAACTGATCATAGAGTTTTGAGCCAGTGGAATCCTTTCATTGCGAGCTAGTCTGTCAAAGGCATTGATTTCTGAAATGCTTCTGTGAAATGACAGGGTAGACTATTATACCAAAATTCCCTGTTTTTCTTTTGCTGAAAAGTGCTTCTTTAGTGACAGAAAGAAAAGTAAAGCACTAGTGACCATTGCTGATTCTTTTATTTGATGGACTTTTTCTGTTTTGCTTTTTTTTTTTTTTTGCAGCTTCTTGCAACCCATCTCTCTGCAGCGGCCATGGAGAATGCATAGAGACTATTAACAATTACACCTGCCATTGTAACCCTGGATTCTATGGGCCTCACTGTGAATTTGGTAAGATTACTAAACCCTTCTTCCCATAGGGAGATTGCCATGTTAGCTAGTGCTCAGTTGGTCTGGCTTGATTTGCCTGCTTAACTAAAGAGACTGACTGTGTACCTTCCTGTGTTTCTTTGAAGTTGTGACTTGTGATCCACTAAAGAAACCTGATCATGGGAGTCTTGAGTGCAACCATCCATTGGAGGACTTCAGCTACAGCTCGTCATGCACAGTTCTGTGTGAAGAAGGCTATGAGCTGACTGAAATGGAATCAGTGTCCTGTACCTCTTCTGGGGTCTGGTCTGCCCCCCTTGCATCATGCAAAGGTGAGCTTATCAAGCAATGGTAGATGAGATTTCCACATGATGCGTAGCAGCACTGAAGTCTACAAAGCTCTATTAGTGGATACAAACCGAGATTCTGGTCCATACCTGTAGATGCAATTTTATTTCAACACGTCCCTGTTTGGTCTTGCCTATTCTGTCTCTTCAGAAACAATGTCCCAGCCCTGGTCTAGTCTTCAATGTAGGGCATTTTCTTCCTCTTAGTGGGGAAACAGGGAATGGAGATGATCTGTGTGACTGTTCACAGAAGGCTAATTACTTCTCACTCTTGGCCTTTTTCTTTTTTTTTCTTTTTTTTTTTTTTTGAGGTGTTCATCTTACAATAAACTACCTTTAGAAGCCAATAAAAGCATATAACTTCACTAAGCAGCAGTCAAACTGGGAAAAGTTTTGATAGCTGTTATGAGCTGCAAATGAATTTACAGCCTTATCTTAGAACAGTCAGTTTCCCGTTTTGAGATCTTGCCAACCCTCCCTGCTTTCTGAAATGACAGGATAGTAGGTCTTGTTTCTATAGCTGTTTACGAGCGGTGGATACGTTGCTAAGTTTCAGGAAAGAAAAAACACTCTTTTCACTTTATTCCAAGCTAATATCTGTGCTGTCTCTTATACTTTCAGCTGTGACCTGCCCTGCCTTAGAAATGCCTGCTCATGGCTCTCTGACCTGCTCCCATCCCGCTGTGGAGCTTACCTGGGGTGCCACCTGTGAGTTCACTTGTGAGGAAGGCTTTGCTCTGACAGGACCATCCACACTGCAGTGTGGATCTTCTGGGGCCTGGGACAAGCAGCAGCCATCCTGTGCAGGTACCTTTTTCTTATCCACATCCACCCAGCCACTTGGGGCTATGAGCATTGGCGTGTTGAATTCCTACGGCCTCTGTACTGACTGCTGTTGTGATCCATGTGTTGCAGCTGTGAGGTGTGAGGCTGTAATGTGGCCAGAAGAAGGTTCTGTGACCTGTGACCATGCTTCTGCAGATCTCACCTATGGCTCCCATTGTGATTTCCGCTGCCGGGAAGGTTATGTTCTGGAGGGCCCATCCAGCACTGAGTGCATGGCACAGGGGCAATGGTCAGAGCCATTCCCAAAATGCAAAGGTGAGATTTGCTGGGTTACAGATCATCTGTTAAACTTAGACTAGCTCAAATCGTCTGAAAAGACTTCATTGTTTAAATGTAATCAAGTGATAACAATCATCTCTAAGTTTATAGCATTTATCATAAGCAGATTTCAAGACAGGGATCACTTATCCTGTTGTGTTGAAGTGGAAATAGCAATGCAAGCTGAGAAACAGCATTCAGGAGCTGTACACACAGCATATGTGGTAACAGAACTTTGAATTGGAGTGTTCTGACAGGAACTCTTCATCTTCAAATGGGAGGCAGTGGCTGTTTATGTTTACATCCCACAAGTGGACTGCATAATCTGGAGCCAGTATCAGGAGCAGCTTGTATGCTTTAAGTGCGTGTTAAAAAAGATCTGGCTCCACTGTGCAATGTGCTGAAATTCCTGTTTCCTGAGACATTGCCAGGTGTGAAGGGCAGTACTATGGCTCTGTAGGGGACAGCTCCAAGCAGGATACATCCTCTTGTCAGCTGAAAGAGGAGTACTTATTTTTGACCTGCTTCAGGCTAATATCTGTGCTGTCTCTTATACTTTCAGCTGTGACCTGCCCTGCCTTAGAAATGCCTGCTCATGGCTCTCTGACCTGCTCCCATCCCGCTGTGGAGCTTACCTGGGGTGCCACCTGTGAGTTCACCTGTGAGGAAGGATTTGCTCTGACAGGACCATCCACACTGCAGTGTGGATCTTCTGGGGCCTGGGACAAGCAGCAGCCATCCTGTGCAGGTACCTTTTTCTTATCCACATCCACGCAAGCACTTTGGGCTATGAGCATTGGCGTGTTGAACTCCTGCGGCCTCTGTACTGACTGCTGTTGTGATCCATGTGTTGCAGCTGTGAGGTGTGAGGCTGTAATGTGGCCAGAAGAAGGTTCTGTGACCTGTGACCATGCTTCTGCAGATCTCACCTATGGCTCCCATTGTGATTTCCGCTGCCGGGAAGGCTATGTTCTGGAGGGCCCATCCAGCACTGAGTGCATGGCACAGGGGCAATGGTCAGAGCCATTCCCAAAATGCAAAGGTGAGATTTACTAGGTTGGAAAATGTTTACTTGTCACTGTGCAACGCTGTGAAATCCTATTCCCTGAGAGTCCAGCTTCAATTCAGTCAATATGGCTTTGAAAATACAGTGTACATATATTAGTGCAAAGAGTAGGGTCAAAGGCAGAAAAGGCCCTTGTGTCTCTTAACCATTTATATCCGCATTTCAGTTGTACAATGCGAACCACTGAGCTCTCCTGAGAAAGGCTCTATGGATTGCTTTCACGGTGCTGGGAACTTCACATACAACACAGCCTGCCACTTCAGCTGCCTAGAAGGGTGGAATCTCAATGGCTCTCATGTTCTCGAGTGCAGTCATTCAGGAAACTGGAGTGCTGCTCTGCCTACATGCGAAGGTATTTTGTCTGTGACTAGCCAGAGAAAGGTGTCACTGGGTTTCTGGTTAAAGGAGGAGGTGTGGAAGGGTGGAGGAGATAACAGCAGCCAGGGAGCTAAAATTTGTAGTGCAGCCCACGAAGGAAAAAGGCTAATTAAATATCTGAATATGTTCCTTGAAAATAAGGGGGGAAATTCCTGAAAGGTCTTGATGGGAAACCTTGATTTCTTAGCAAAACCAGAAACCTCATCCTGAACTTAGACTTTTTTTTTGTGTGTGTGTTCTTAATTAAAATATTTCTCATGCTGAGCTTTTTGCATGTTAATAAAGAGCTTTTCTAGAGAAGTATAACCTTGTAGGGAAATTTGCATTCATCAGTCTGCTTCTCAGTGAATAAGTCTACAGATTTGTAAATTTGGTATGATAGCTTCTTGAATGAACTCCTCAGCTGAAGATATCACAGAGCTTTTCTGGGAAAGGCTGTAATTTTATAAAGAAGAAGTCTCTTTTTCCATCCAAGGCAGTCAGAGCTCTTTCCCTGTACAGCAGGAACATGCTTGGCCCATCTGAAGTGCCTTTGCTTGAGGTCCTAAGAGCTCAACTCCTCTTTATTGATTTGGGCAGAATTCAGATCCTCAAATAATTACATTGATTTCAATGGCACTGCTCAAAGAGGAAGCAACCACATTGGGAATCAAAATAAGAACGGAAATATAAAAACAAAAAATGAGCACAAGTTGAAGTTTGAGGCTGGATGTTAGGCAGACCCTGAGATAGCTGCCTAGTTGCTTTGCCAGTGCTTTGGCAACAGGTGGGATAATTTTTAGCATGCAGCTCTTCACCTTGTGTACAGGATGTGTCCTATCTCAGCTAGAGAAAGCACACACGTGACAAGTGACAATTCTAGTTCCTCCTGAAGAGCACAAGGAAAAGGAAGAAGTAGAGAGGGTTTCACAGACCTCATGTGCCTCTTGATCTCACTGAAACTTCTTTCTTCTTTCAGCTTCTCAACAAGCCGGCTATGTTTCTGTGGGCATAGCAGCCACAAGTGCCTCTCTGCTCACCACAGCATCATTTCTCCTTTGGCTTGCAAGACGGTTACGAAGAAAAGGTGAGAAACTGGACTGTTTCCATTGGTTTTATTTACTTTCCTGAAAATTTTTTAATGGGGAGGAAAGACCTTGCTTTTTGAAAAAGTGAAAATACTCATTTAAACAAATTCCAAAATTATTCTCGGGAAGCCTGCATGTGAGACATGTTTTGTTTTAGGATGAACATTTAAAAATCCAAAAGAGTTGAAAAAAGTAATTTAAGAAAACCAGAATTGGAGGTGAAAAAAGCAATGATTATTCAACACTAATTACTGCCAGGGAAAGTGAGTGAGAGTTTGAGATGGGACTAATGACAACACAATAATAACCAGCTGTGAGATTTCTGTTGCTAGATGAATGGCTTTTTATCAAATATTCAGAAAAGAGTTTTTAATAGAAAAAATTTGCATGAGAGGGTTTTCATCTTGAAATGCTAACATTTTTTCTTTTTCTTCTTGCAGCAAAGAAATTCACTCCTTCCAGGTAAGTTGTGTCTCAAAAAGCAGCACGAAAAGCACTGCAATTGCTTTGCTAAAATCCATTTGATATTGAACAGTTGTCACTGAAGTACTTTTCATTTCTGTTTTTATAGCAGCTGTCAGAGCCTCACTGTTGAAGGCAGTTTCCAGAGTGCTGGCCACAATGTCTAACTCCAGTTGTTTCAGGTAAGCAGACAAGATAGCTGCATTCACAAATTCTTTTTTTAATCTCAGAAGTAATCTGAGCCCACTAATTGCTACACTATTGCAAAAATAGCTTTGGGATACCTAATATGCATTTTGGCTTTGCATGTAAGTTCCTAAGGAAACTGATAGATTTATTGATTTAGAAATGGTTATTCAGCTCCTAAAGGATGGTTGTGCTATGCTGCTTGTCTAGCTTTAAATAATATTAGGAATGCGTCTGTACATTTTTGCTGCCTGCTGCAAAATTCTTCTGATATGAGAGCAAATAGAAATCTGTGCCAATTTTTCCAATTTATAGAGGAATTTTGTTCTCTCTGCAGGAATTGAAGCCATCTTTACTTATGTCTCAGAGATTTTCAGGAAATGAAACTGCATGCAGATCACCAGCTGACCAGATGTTTTTACCTCTTGCTGACAAGATGATTCACCTTGTGTATTGCTCAAATTTTGAACTCAAGCTGTCTGGTATTTCCATAGAAGATGAACAAGCAGAGGGCAAAACTCTGGCCTTCTGGCAAAGTACTGTCTACATTCAGTCATGTAGTTATCATAACTGGGAGCTTGCCATCTCTTGTCCAGATGGTGAGCAAATAGTAAGCTGCTGCCTAAAGAGGAGGCTGGTTTCTCCTCTGGTCTACTCAAAGGTACCTAGGTGAGGTGAAGACATGCATTATTTCACATCACTTACTACACTGCTGGAGATGTCTCCTCTGGAGACATATGGGTTGTACATGCAGAAACAAAATAATTGGGGTTAAAAAACATTCGTTGAATTGCTTTGAAGCCATTGATCTGGTTTATTGCTGAAGTCAGTTTAAGAAGATGTCCCAGACATAAATTATGCCTGTAATAATATCTGGGTTTCTGCTGCACATCCCTGAAAGCTTTTGGACTTAATTTTTTTGCTAATAGCACTAGGAATGGTAGTGCTTGTACTAGGTACTCTGATTTCTGAATACAACAAGTAGATCTGAAATTCTCATCCCCATGGGATTGTGTGTTGTAATACAGATGTGTATATAAGTGTTTAATATGTTGTGTAATTTTTACTGTGGATATTTCTGTGCTGTTAACAGCAAATGTATTTAAAACATCTCTTCTGGCCCCTGATCTGGGCCATTTTAAAATAAGTCAGAAATATGCAGCCATGTAATCTTACAAACATAATTTACAAATAAAATAGAAGCCTCAGATTTGTATATATATTGCAAGTATTAAGCAGCTTATTAAGCTGTTAAAGGACTTCAAATGAAAGTCTTAAGTTATGTTTAAGTTATAATCATAAATTAAACATCTCTGCTTGACTTAGAAGCTGAAATGTGTTGTCCTATTTGTAACAGTATTTAATAAAATGTTTTAAACATAATACTGCCTTTCTGAAAATGTCCATCTTTTAAATGTGCCTGTGGATACTGTGTCAGCAGCAGAAAGTGAGGGTGTAGGGAAGAATGGTTAGATAGTGAGGCTGATAGTGAAGCTTGCTCTCTTATTTAGCTTTCCATATTTTCATAGCAGTCAAGGAAAGAGTAGCCAGCAGATGGCAGTGACTACCTGGGAGCCAGCACAACGATAGCTGAACTCAAAACCAACATTCCTGGTCCTGAAAGGAAGAAGGAAGGCTCAGCAGTGCATCCCATAAAGAAAGTGCTTGGACCAGCATTGAGCTTTGAGAAAGGCATGTTCAGGAAGGAGAGGAGAGCAGAAGGAAAGCAAGTAGGTGACCTTGGTGCACAGTTAACAGCACCAACCTCATCACTCATACAGGTCTTTCCCAGACCTTTCTGCTGGAAAGTCAGTGGAGGGCTGGAAAAGCATGGGCTAGCTGGTGAAAGCACAGCTCTGGAGATCTTTGGTGACTTCTTTCCAGGTCCTCTAGTCCCATCCTGCCTTGGGCTGTAACTGAATACTGTCCTGGGCTAGAGGTGACCAGATGCCAGGGATGGCTGGGTGCTGCTCTGGCTGCCCTTCCCCAGCCCCCGATATAGCCGAGGAAGCTGCACTCTGGCTGTCTGTAGCAGCTGCCAGGAGTCAGCCTGTGATGAAACATGAGGGTCACTCCAGCTCTAGGCAGAGATCAAGAGAAGCCATCAGGCCAGTGAACAAGGGAGACAGTCAAGGGTTGCTGCACCACACGAACAGGGTCCATTGCTGTTTATCCCAAACCGATTAACAAACTGAGAGTGGCTGCCAGCACTTCCCCCCGCCTTGACAAGGTGGGGGCCCAACCGTGTGAGCAGATGTAGAGCAGTAATCCTTCAGGTTCCCTGAGGGGACGTAGAGATTAGCCCGAAACGCCCTGCTCTGAATCCCTGCAGGAGCTGTTTTGAGAGCTAAACCACCACATGGGTCTCCCAGCCTGTCCTTGTTGTTGTCCTTTATGTGCACGGTCCTGTAGCATCCTCTGGAGACAGCTGCTCCCACCCTGCTGCAGTCAGGGCAGCCCAGCTTCTCTTCCAGGAGTTGATCAGAGCTGGTACTTTTATCAGTTTTCCTTCACTTCTCCTGAGATCTTATGGGGCCTTTCTTACCAGAAGAGAGTCTAGATAATTTCTTTCTCCAAATGTTCATCCCATGCAGCTTCCAGAGGCAGCAAGAGTGGGACACCATTTGGGCAGGATCAGTCCTCCATTTTGCCTGTTATCACAGCAAATAGCACCCAGGACAGACTCCCCTGGAGGGGGGAATCTTTCCCTCCAGTGACTTGCAGGCTATATCTATCTTCATAACTAACAAATTCGAGGGCATATGCAAAACCCTAGCCTGTGCTCGTACAGGTCCCTTGGTTCTTGGTCCTCTTCTGGCACTGTTTTCTCCAGCTTCAGGACACAAATTACCAGCTGTGATGTTATGGCATGTCCCAACCTCTAGGATCTTCAGAAGGTCATTTTTGTAATGAGCACATCTCTGTCACAGTGACCATGCTCGTCTATTGTTTGTTGTCTGTCTAGATCCTGCTCTGGCAGGAGTGGCCATGGGAATGTTTGCTGCAAGCCAATCACTTCCTGACTCTGTTATATAGCTCATACTGCCATGGGACCACCAAAGGTCCACAGATCCTTTACTGGAGAAACTCACCTTATTTCTTATTGTATTTCTCTTAATTTTCTCAGTTCTCACTGGGCCCATGACATTGTTCAGAATGGGATCCTTGCTTTGCCTGGTATCTTGTTTTGGAGCAGATATCTGCTTGTGCCGTGACTTATGGAAGCTGTGAAGGTGACTTTAACTGGGAGGGACACATGTCCTTTCACAGCTCTGCATGCTTGCTGCTTGGCAAGGGGATGATTTTTGTGGCACAACTTAACACATTCCTGATGAGCTGAGCTATCCAGGTGGTTTTAGCTTTTTTGCATCTGCAGCCTGACAGAAGGGGACTTAAAAACAAACTTTTACTTAAAGCCTCAAAGACAAACAGTGTTTGACTTGGAGTAGGTGTCTCTGGCCTTTGGAGGTATGAACAGTATAAGCCCTGCCCACGTTGGGTTTGTGCCTTGTATTTTCAAAAGCAATTAGCCATCAAACAAGCTGTCATTTACTGGGGCCTGGCTGAAGTTGCCTTCCAGAGCTCCAGTTTTCAAGGGCTGGACTGGACCCAGTATTTGGCCAGCAGTTCTTAGCTCACAAAGGTAGGTCACTGCTACAGGCTCTGGAGGCTGTGAGTCTTTGCAGTTCCTTGCGTGCTTGGCTGAGGACTGGCAGCAAAGACTTTGAAGTTCCTGCAGGAATTGGAGTCCTGATCAAATCACTAACCTGCTCAGCTCCTGCTCTGGGAGCTGTCAGAGGATATTAGAGCCAGGAGGCCAGCCTGCAACATGCAATATCTGTGCAGTGCAACATTCTCAAGCCCTTCGTGAGTCTGTTTTCTGTCACAGAGTCTCACTCCTGTTTAAATTCCTCTGGTTCTTGCAGGGAGACTGGCTGCTGCTTCTTGGCCTGAGCATGCTGCAAATGTGCAGCAGGTGGTGGGTACCCTCTGAGAGGCCTTCAGCCCAGGGGCCTGGAGGAGGAGGTTACCGTGGTGAGTGCTAGAGCTGTTCATTAGGGACAGTAAGAACACAGGACAGTTGCTCTTTGGGAAGCATATCTCACATCATATGAGAAATACAGTGTGGGCTTGCCCACAGGCTGGCAGGCCAACCTCCTGTTGGTATTGGGCAGAAAAAGCCTGGTAGAGGGCAGAACAGCAGGTATCACAGTCCAGCCTGTAACATTTGCGTAGTCATACGATGGGGATCCCTAGCTTTGTTTCTGGCCTCTCTCGTGCACACCTCTAGGGTGAAATAAGGAAAATTGCAGGTTAAATTTGGCCACTGGAGTTGAAATCGGTGGGTGGTTATTGCTACTCACCCAGGGCTGTTAAATCTTGCCTAGGAGGGATGCAGACTTGGACAGCGCAGTTCAGCTGTGGCTCCAGTGGCAAGAAAGAAATCCACTGCCCAGAAAGTGCTTGCACAGCTGATGGTGGCCAATGCTTTTTCCAGCTCAGGAAAACTGCTGCCAAGAGCAGGGCTATGTGCAAAAAAAGCACAAATGCCTCCTCAGCAAGACAGCAGATGCCCCCGGGCAGCTGCCAGCAGGTTTTCTACCTGCCTTCCCACTTCGGGGAAGGACATTCCCTGAAAAGCCCAACAGTTGCTTTGACTTTCAGCCTGGGCCAAGTGGGACCTTCATCAACTTCTCGCCTCACCAGCTGCCATGAAAGCAGCGATGGCAGGTGTGAAATTGCAGGTGACTTGCTTGCTTCTGGCACTCCAGTGCTGTCATTTCAGGCTTCTGACAGGCTTTGAGTGGGCAGGAGGAGGGAGCACACTGAATCCATGCCTGCTGGAGCAGGCCTGAGTCGTGAAGCACTTGAGTGGAAGGTGAAGGGTTAAGGGGAAGACAGGAAACACTGTGTTCAGGGCTTATTCCACTGAGTGGTTTCTGGGAAAGGAGGGGCTGCAATCAGGCAGGATGTTTTCTCTTTGGGATCTTGGGAAATCAAGCCCAGCCCGACCTAAACCAAGAGGGAAGTACAGCACAGCCAGCACTGCATGAAACAGTGACGTCTCCCCTTCACCTTATCTCATGTCAGTGCAAACAATTCAGATAACACAAAAATCAGACATGATGAAATGCCGAGTTCACCTGAATAATGAAATGTGCCATCGGGAAATGATATGGTTTTAGCAAAAAGATGATGAGAGCTTTCTAGGAAGTCCTATCCCGAGATAGATACAGTCCTGTCCTGTCCTCAGCGTGTTCCTTTCCTATCCCTTGCCACAGCTGATGCCAGGGTCACTGCGGTGGTTGGGTGGGGAGCAGGGGATGCTCTGCACCCAGGGCTGCTCCCAGGCTGGAGGCTGATCTAGACAGCCCTCAGAGGCAGCGGAGGAAAGCTCTGCAGGTGGGTAGGAACTGCTGGCTCAGTGTCAGAGGACAGAGCAGGTCTTTGCTGCTTTACAGCAATTCTCTTTTGAGCAAGACACAATTGATGAAAGCAACCAGATGTCGTGGATGATACAATTTCTGCCGATTGGGTGGACCGCTTGCAACGCCGTTTGGCAGAGGCTGAATTATCAAACCTACAGAGTGCCTGCAGGTTTGGTGGGGATAGGGTCTGAGGTAGAGCTGAGAGACCCTCACCGTGTGCCCTGGGAGGGACAGTGGCAGTTTGCATTGCATGGGTAGCTGGCAAAGCCACAGTGCACTGCTCAGACATCCTCTTCATGCAGAGTTTGCTCAGGTTGGTGGCTTATTTGCACTAAAGCCAGGCCAGCTGTTCATCTGCATGCATTTGTCACTCTGCTCCTTCGAACTAGGGCAGGTAGATATCACTGCTGGGGTCAGTGCAGATCGGTCTGGTTCGTTTTCTTTTCCCTCTGTTAGCTCTTTCTTGAGGAATATTCAGTGCTGTTTGACTTGCTCAGCTGGAGTAGAGGGTTTAGGTTTATGTGCAGAGTGGTGCAAAATCCCAGCTGACAAGCCGGAATGTTAATAAATCCATTCTTTCTTAACACTGAACTTAAAATCCAGATTTTAAAACCCTTTGGATATAAAAAGTTTCTTGTGAAGTAACTGTGATTACTAACAAACAAGCATCTCACTCGCTGAAGTCATGCTAAGTGCAGGGAGCACATCAGACAGATGACCCCTTTCTCCAGACTGCAAGCAGCACTTGTTCACTTTGGCTGCATCGAGTTCCTAGGTTGTTCCTTTAGGCGCCAACAAAAGTGTTTCAGATGCTGCCAGAGGAAGCTAATAATACACCCGTGTTCCTGTGCGCACACGAACAGCAGGCTGGTCAGTGCTTCTATTTTGTCACTTTTACTTCCTGTTTCCTTGCAGGTTTTGGTTCTTGGCTCATTAAATGGTGAATGACCTTTTGCAGCATCCTTCCCTGTGTGCTCCGCAGCAGTGAGTCTGTGCTGCTCCACAGGCCGGCCTTTTGGCAATGCAAATTGGTGACAGAGTCCCTGGGGACGTTTAAAATACTTTATTCATGTTCTAGCAGGAGGTAGGAATGGTTGCAAATGGCAAACAGATACTCTCTGCTTTCATGTCAACATTGAAACGTAGCTCTGGATTCTGCCTCAGAGAAATGCTCTGGGCAAGGATAGACCGTCTGTCTAGGAGGAGTTTTGGGAACTTGGACTCCCCCAGACTTTGTAATGAGCAAAGCTAACTCTGAAGAGTAGGTTTTTCTCTGAGCCTGCACCTGGGGAAAGAACTTGGCCCCGAGAAGTCACCTACTCCAGACTCTTATCCCAGGCTGAGAGTGATGGCACTGCAGGTGGAAGTTGGTGCTGTGCACTGCGACCCTGTGCAAAAATCAGGGGTTTTCTGAGAGGGACCTGGCAGCTGCAGAGGTGCTCCAAGGAATTCCAGAGACTTGGGTCTACAGGTCATGGATAGCTGGATGGTGTCTGAATCTCCAGCTATTGCAGGAATCCTAAGCTGGGGCTATTAGCTGTATTGCCTTGGAGGGGTGAGCACTAGGCTTAATTTCCCAGCATCACTGATGGCTAGGTCTGAGCAACTTCTGCCTCCACCTGGTGCCAGTGATCTGTGTTGGCTGTCCTTCTGTTCCTGCATCTGGTGCAGGCAGATCCAAGCCTTCAGGGTGTTTGGATGCTGTTGGAACAGGTGCAGTATGGCACCCAAAGCACAACAGATCAGAAAACATATGGGACAGCCCAGCTCTTCATTAACCTAATTGTTGTAGCTTCCACCAAGCTCAGCCTGTTTGCATAGCGTGTTGCTTCCGGCACAGGCAAGCACCGGTCTCTGTGATAGAGTGCAGACACAGTAATGCTATCAGCAGCCCCTTCCTTCCTAGCAGAGGCCCAGCAGTCCAGACCACCTCCATAAAACCATGGGAGAGATGCTGTAGGCTTCTCTGGAGAGAGAGTGGGGGTGAGGAATGAGGTTTGAAAGCTTGTGAGGGCCTTTGCAGCCCAGCAGTTCGGCCTGCCTGCCTGCCCTCCATCAGAGGATGTTACCTGCTGATGGATGCTGCAGGGGAACAGGTCATTCCAGCTGCAGGTGATTGGCTGATAAATGTATTGAGCCAGCTCACCTGTTTGATGACAGGGTGAAACCACTAGGTATTAATAGAAAGAAATTGCGTCCTGATGGGTAAAAAGAAAACACTCCAAATGGTCTTTGGTTAAAGAACGTGACTGGATTGTAGGAGTTTCCTGCAGCACAACAAAAAGGAGAGTCAACAATCTTTACTAACCTCTTTTGGTGCTCAGGTAACAGCAAGTTTTTTCATTTTGAAGAATCATTCTTCCTCACTGAAAGTATTTGGAGAACAAAACCATTCCCGACTCAAAGATTTGTCTTTTCATATCACTGAATTGTGAATGAAGCTGTAGTTCTAAAAAGACTACAGTAACCTCAAGGCTGTCTGAGGTTCAGACTCGTCCTCTAATAAAAATCCCTATGTTGTGCTGCAAATAGAAATTTGCAATCAGTTGTCCAGATGTCTGGCATAGAGCAGGCCAGCCAGCCCAGCCCGCTCTTAGCAAGGGAGCAGCTATTCCCTTCGACGTGTTTCACTCCAGCAGAGCCTGGATATCCTCTGAGGCTCAGGGACTTGAAGCACAACAGAAGGGGCTGCCTTGAGAGGCGCAGAGATGCTAGCGAGAGAGGAGGGAGAGTGCAGGATCTGATGTGGGCGCATCTTGTCTGGCCAGCCAAGCCAAATGTTTATCACCTTTGGAATCGCCACGCTGCCCAAAAAGCAAAACAGACGTGTAGTAGTGTTGGCAATCTCTGTAGGAACCTCCTGTCTGCCAGATTCCCTCTCCCTGCCCTCCCAGCAGGTGCCAGCTGGGTTTTTGCTTTCTTTCATCCTAGGATCATGTTTCATCAAAGCAAGCACAGTCAGGGGACCCAGAGCCCAGAGGCTTACTAAAATTAGGCCTGATCTTTGGTCCTGTTTGTAAGTTGTTTGTAGGCCGGGTGGCATCTGACATGCAAAGTGGCTAAAATCAGGGTTTGCAAGTCCTAAGTGCAACTGCGTTCCTATTATTGTTTACAAAGTCCTTTGGAGCTGCTGTGTGCCTGGTAGAACAAAAAAGCAGCACACGGGCAGATCAAAGAGCCCCCGTCAAACAGATTTCAACATAGACAAACAGCCCATGCTATCAACCTGGCTGACAAAGGAGGATCACGGGACACGCACTGAGGCAGTGGTTTTGACACAATCAAACCGTGCTCACACAGGGCCCATGACTCAGTGCTGGAGTCACGCAGGTTCGTTGCGGAGATCTCTGGGTTTTCTGCAAAAACAGCTAACGAACAAGATGTTAAGTCCCAATTAAGTTAATGGGGCTTAAACAAATCTTTCAAGTTGGATGTAGTGTTTTGTGTTTTAGTGGATCTGGATCTTGCTAAAGCTTCTCTTCCCCCTTCTTCCCATCAAAGCTACTTAAAAAACAATGGATAAAAGGGAACAATTATGAACAGCAGTTCAAACTGCACGTGAGCTGTTTGGAAAGGTGGTATGAAATATCTTTGAAGAAGTGATGAATGAGCAAAGAGAGGCAAGGAGGGGGAGTGAGAAGTGTAGTTTGTGCCTGTTTGGTTTGTTTGTTTGTTTTAATTTAGCATGTGTATTTCTCAGTGAAGAGGAAGTGTTGATGTCAGCTCCCTGGTTTGGCAGTGGTTGCCTAACACGCTGCCTTGGAAATCCATGCCCATGGGCAATGCTGTCCTCACACCTTGATACACTAACTGCCTGTCCTCAGCCTAGGGGAGCTTCCCTTTGGTGCTGGATCTGGAATAACAAGTCATCCCAGCTCTGGTCTGCTCTTTGGGGAGCAATCTTGGTCTGGGTCAGATCCGTGTGAAACACTTGGATAGCTGGCACTGCTCCACCAGTCCTGTGTTCAACCTGCCTACAAAACAGCCTTCTAAATAGCATGAACCAGGAAGGAGACATTGTTCCTATTTTGGAGCAGCTTGTGTGCACTGTTTTACTTCTCTGGTGCAGAGCTCTGTGTTTTCCCTGCTATGTGGTGTCCCCGTATGCAGCTTGTGCAAAGGAAGGGGTGTATGGAGTGCACTGTGCCCCAGGATGGGGATGGAGCTCTGATCTGGGATTCCTGTGGGAGCAGGAAGGATGCACACTGAAAATGAACAAAAGGAGGTGATTTTCCTCTCTTCATTCCCCTGACCTCCCAGCACCTCCTTCACCCCAGGGAGAAGCAGGGGAAACCCTGGTGGCAGCTCTGCCTTGGGACAAGGGCTAGTTTTTGGAACGAGCCAATCCCAGACCATCAGGAGGCCAAACCCAACATCTTAAACGTCACCTGAAAACAAATTTGCAATCAGGCCTAACGAACACACTCCCAGGAAGCTTTGCAAGGCATGCTTTTATTGCAAATCTGTCTATAAAGGTCTACAGCCTCTCGTTTGACGAACAAACAACAGCATTTTTTTTCCTCCTAACAAGGTTTCCTTAGAAATGGATCCACTGCTGAATCCTGAGTCTGCCTGGCATATTCCAGGGGACATCTGGCGTAAATTCTTCATTATTAGATTACATTAGTTGCAGCAATAATCATTCACATGGGATTATTACATCCAAGCTTGTCTCATTGCCTTTATCCTTTCACACATTGTCTTTCCCGGTTCCCCTTCAAAGGGCTGTTGTGAGTCTGTGTCGGAGCAAGAAATTAACTCGTTAGTAATTTATGCATCATTTCCTCCAGCCACATGTATTTAGGGCAAGATCAATAAAATATAATAAGGAAGCGGGTGGGCATTGTCACTGTGGGGCTGAAATAATTCCTTTGGTATCACTGTAAATCCTTCCCTCACATATGAAAACCTGCAGTCCTGCCCATCAGTAGCTTGTTTTGCTAGGCTGTAGCAACAGGACATGGATTCAGCTCCTTTGTGTGCTTGCAGAGTTCATGTTCTGCCCCTCCTGCACGTGGCCTTGTGCAGTGTTCGGAGTGGAGGTTTCAGGTTTTGGGGGAGCAGTGTTTCCTAGCCTTTCTTCTGCCTCCTGTTGTGTGATTGAAGCTGTGCCACCTCATGCTACAGCCCAATTTCTGGAGTGGCTCCACGCTCCGGCGTCTGCTGTGATATGTTTGGTCTGAGAAAGGGAGAGGGAATGCAAGAGGGATCTGAGCACTGCAACTCAGGGCACAGAAGTCTTGCAGTCTGCGATATGGGGAGGATAACCTGAGTGGATCTACAAGGTCCATCATTTTAGCAATGCTCTGTCTGATGATCTGAGCCCTGGAGAGGCTCTGGTTTCTGAAAGCCTCTGGAAGGAGAAATCTCAGAATCACTTTGCACTCTGGGACCTGCATGTTTTGTTGCCATGAACATGGAGAAATCCAGGAGGAGGAGGTGTTTAGAAAGCCCTGGCAGGTCTGACTCATCCCCCAGAGGAGCACTGTCGGTGCGGAGTGCTGGGCTGGGCAGCACACGGCGTACGGGATGGGACGGCAAAGTCGGTGCAATCCTGCCCTCCGCAACCCCAGCGGTGTTGACACAGCCTGAGGGGAGCACAGAGGAGATGAGTTCCTGAGATCATCAGTGCAGACAAGGGAGAGGAATGTTGTTTGCTTGTAGCTCCATTAGGACTGGCAAAATCCAAACGTGGAGGGAAGATGCAGGCAGACGCCCACGCACGGTCTGAGAGTGTAACAGAGATAAGCAGGCACAGGGACAAAGCCATGGCCTCTGACTTCAGCATGAGAAAAACTGGTTGCAGCACAGGCTGCTTGTCTTCTAAAAGCCTTCTGGAGACAGGGGTCTGTCCAGGTCACCCATATGCAGCCAAGGACGCTGTGTGGGAATGCGTACAGGGACATCTCTCTCCTGTCACCTGCCCCCACGGTCCTGAGACAGCTTCACTGAGGCAAAAGCCCACTCTGCCCGGTCTCTGCTGGACTCCAGCAGCAATGTGACTAATGCTGTGACCTTCCTAATGGCAAAGTTTGTTATTGTGTAGAGTGGGTATGTTCGCAGATGAAAGAAAAAAGGCCAACTGGCCAAGAGAGGAGGAATAAAGCAGAACTGAGGTTGCTCATGATGGAATGGCAGTTGTTTTGCTTGGTTGTGTTCCATCAGAAGCCAGCATTAGAAATCTCTTCCAGGAGATGATTTCTCTTGCTTTGGACCAACTCCTTTGTGCTGCTCAGCCTTCCCCAGGCAGAGCGTGCAGCCAGCCCTCCCCCCGGCATTGCAACACCTCCCGCTTTCCAAAGGGACAGCAGCCCAAAGAGCAAACACAGGAAACCCCAGCCCTGGTCAAGGTCTGGGAGGTAAATTTGTAACTTGGGACAGATCATGAGGATGCTACTGTGTAATGCGCAAACGCTCCTTTCTCTCTGATCCTCTCCTCCAACAGCCCGGCGTGGATGGGAGAGCTGATTCCAAACATCCCTTCATGGTTGAGTCTGCTGAAGAGACAGGACGTGGGTTGGAAATGCAGCCGGGCACGCAGGCTCCTTACTCCCTGGAGATGGGCTCCTTCCCTCACTTCTGTAAGTCCTTGCTTTGTCCCCGTGTGAATCGGCCGTGCTGAGCTGCAGTGCGGGCTCAGCCCTGCGTTGGATACACATAGAGAGGGGTGGTGGGACACCAAGAGATGTGGGGCTCACCCAGCCTCCTGGGCATGCACCAACTGAGCTGAGCCTTTGTGGGAATTTAGTTCAGGTGCAGGCTTTGGAAAGAAACCATTGTGCTCCACTCTCCCATTCCTCCAGCAATAGTTTGTCCTCTTGAGTCTGACAAGAAGTACAGCACCAATGGCAGGTGTATGGGACCAGTCTTTGTGAGGCACAGGCACATGGATCTGGAAGAAAGACAGTTGCAAGGATGGTGGGAGGGCTGGAGGTCAGGGCTTTCAAAGGAAAACCAAGCAACTCTTGTTGCTTATTGAGGAGAAGAGAGAGGAGCAACAGAAGTCTTCAACACCAGGGGCAAGTTGTAATATCATGACCTCACATTGCAGGAAGAAAGGGTCAGGTGGGCACTGGGAAGAGCTGTTTAACAGAAGTGGTGGAGATATGTTGGGACAGCTGGGCTGGGAGGAGGTGGCAGCTCTGTCACTGAAGGTCTGTAGTCCTGAATTGGAGCAGGAAGATGGGTGAGAAGAGCTGACCAGATCTCTTCAGTCTGTGCTTTTCTCCTGCAGCGAAGAGGGCAAAGCAAGCATTCAGGGTGTGGAAGGGGATGCTGCACTGAGGGGTGAGGGCTGCAATGGCTCGTACTAAAGGAGTTCTGGGGATCAGCTCATAAAGGTCAGTAAAGGATGGGTTGTACATATAGTTAGTCATGAGTTTTTTTGAGAGTAATTCTTTTAACAAAGTGGTGTTTCTTCAAAAACTGAAATTCTCACTGGATAAATGTTGATTTTGTCAAAGGTATTACGTGTGTGCATAGATATATACACTTGCATATATGTGTGTATAGGGGGAAAGAGAGAGAGAAATCCACTGGAAATTGTTGAAATGATCTAATTCATTTCAGATCTGTTTGAACCTGGTTTATGCTTTGAACTGACCCACACTACCTGCTTTGGCAGGGGGGTTGGACTCGATGATCTCTAGAGGTCCCTTCCAACCCCTACAATTCTGTGATTCTGTGATTCAGGGCATGTGAGCTCTTCACAGGATATGGATAACCATATCTTGACCAAAAGGAATATATTAAGTTGCCTTTATATATTTCCAAGTCACCTAAGATTTAAACCAGAAACTTCTCTTGCTGCTTTCTTAGTAAATACAAGTCATGTATTCATATCAATATCAAATTTGATTAGCACCAGATGATACATTATCGGGCTGATTCCTGTGTATAGGTAAACCAGTGGCACAGTGCTGGAATCGATTTTCCTGGCAGTTAATAACAGCTGCAGCAGTCTGTAGATGCATCATTTCACCCCAGAATTATGGAGGTAGCTCAGTTTCCTACAGAAACCTGTGCAGACAGGTGTGCAGGGAAGTGAGGGATAGAGAGAGAGCGATGACCGAGGCTCAGAGACCTGAAGAGCTGATCTGGGTCATAAGAGCCAGGGAGGCATCCATCCCACTGGCCTGCTCCCATCCCCTGGGACAAAGGAAGGCTGCCTGGTGGTGGTTTCAGGCTTTGTCCCCAGCCTCTGTTGTTGGGAGGTGATCCACAAAGCAGTCAGCACTGGCTGCAGCCACCAGAGCCCCGAGTTGAAGCCTTGCGTGCGCTGCCGAAGCCACCTTGCAGGTACTCACAGGTTAGCCCCTTCCATTCCGCATCTGTCAATAATGCAAGCGTCCTTCCCCTCCTGACTTTTACCAGCTGACCTTTTGAAGCACGGCTGTAGGTTCTGCCCCATCTTCCCTTTGACAGCTCTGAAGATTCACTCTGAACGTTGTGGCAGCGACTGGCTTATGGCAGGGATCAGCAGCCTTCGATGGCTGCAAGCTAGGCTGCCTTTCTCTTCCTCAAAGCTGAGCTCACGCATGCCTGGAAACACTCCTGGGGGGGTGCTGCCTTTTCAATGGATGAGCTGGTCCTCTTCAGCTGGTGAAGCTTGGGGTTGGCTTTTTGCATGAGGAAGAAACTTCTGCATTGAAGTCAGGGAGCCAGGAGATCACTAGTGACTGAAAGAGAAGGAGCAGAACTTGCTGCCACTTTCCTGCAGCTCCAGCGACCTTCTGGGGAGTAAACCTATTGCTGGGCCTGTTCTTTGCAACAGGAGGGGAACAGGGAAACTCCTTCAATTCACTGATGGGGACAGGCTTCTCCTGGGCTGGACTTAGTGTTACAGGAGGGACTGCAGCATGGGAAAGGGGGTGTGTGCATTGCTGAGAGTTTGTCACAGGTATTTTGAGTTTCCTCTTGATCTGCTCCAGCTGACACCTCAGAGTGAGTCTCCCAAGGCCTTTTTTACTCAGAGAAGAAGGCTAGAAGGTGCTTTGGACTCAGAGCATGCTCCTTTTGCTGTGATCCTGCTTGGCATCCGTCTTTGCTCCTGCTGTGACAGCTATTTGGGGTGGCAATTAGAAGGCAGGTTGGAAGCTCTCACCATGTGCCTTGTGTGATGCCTGACTTTGCTCTTCCCTGAGTCCCTTGTGCAGGGCAGTACCATGTTTTCCAGCAGCTCCTGGCACCCTAGGAAAGGGCAATGAGGCTGCTCTGGGGAAAGGGAGAGATGGGGCAGCAGGGTGGTACCTTGAGGCTTCCATGCGTGTGACAATGAGGGCAGAGAGGAAATCTCTGGGAAATTGCAATAATGCAATAAGTGAGAACAAAACTGGAAGTACTGGAATGGAAAGGCACAGCCTGGTGTAGCGGTGTTCTGGCGTGCCCTGCTTTCTCCAGACACACTGCTGGGTCTTGAACAAGACAGCCTTGGGCCAGGGTTTGTTACCAATGAGCAGTGGCAGAGGTTCTGCACCTTTTGGGTTTTTATCTGTGCTGCCTGGTGTCATTTGTCTAACTGTGACTGTCCATAAGTATTTGCTATGTGAGCAAAACATCTGTTTTCAGTGCTTTGAGGAAGAGGAGCGCTGCATTGCAAAGCTTGCTGAGGAGGCTGTGCTCAGTGAGCAAGAGAGGCTCGGGGCTGGATTCCCCTCCCGCTGGCACCAGCCCTGCTGGGCTCAAGGGCATGAAGTCGAAGTGCATGAGCAAGTTGGGTCTCCCTTTACAAACAAACAAGGCTGGAGCACTCGGTGCCTCAGCACCCCAGGGAGCACCCGGTGTGCGTCAGGAGCCCAGAGCAGCTGGAATCGGCTGGGGAGTTTGGCTGTTTTGAGGTGCTGCCTCTCTTTGAGTCTATCTCCTTGTGGTCCCCAGCTGAAGGGAAAGCATCAGAGCAAAGGTGTCTCCTGTTGGCCCTTGGTGTGGGAGCCAGAGAGGTTACAGGAGGGTAGAGCAGTGTTTTGGGGGGGAGGCTGGCCCATGGTGGCAGAGAAGGGGTTAAAGCGCAGCCGTTCTGCCCAATCAGCCTGCCTTGCCTGTAATAACCAATTAACAGAGTGTAATTGTGCAAATCCATATGTGGCAGTAATTACCAGGGAGATTAATGGATTCCTTCCTTTTGGAGCGGACCCCGCTGCTGCTCGCCAGCGTCCTCCTGCCACCAAAAAGGCCTCGGTGAGGGGGAGCGCGGGAGCTGCTCTGTGCTGGGCTCCCTGTGATGAGCCCAGCAGACAGGGAGGCCCATAGGAACTGCCCCGTGCCTCTTTAAATAAACCTTTTCATCTCCCTGCATCTCCTTCCATGCAGCTCATGCTGCCTGGCTCGGACCTGGCTTGCTGAGGACAGTTTGTGCACAGCGTGCTGCATCCCTGCCGTCCCCATTGTCCATTCATTCCCTGCTCATCTTTTCCCTATTTAGCCCTAATTGCTGCAGAATATCACTTCTGTTTGTCCTCTCTCTCTCTCTTTTTTTTTTTTTGGCAACTTTGTTGTTATAGCTGCGCTGGGTGATCCAGCAAACTGCTCGAGGCGTATGCGAGGTGCAGAGGGATGGCAGCCAGGGGAGTGGGCTGCTTGGCACTGGGTTTGGGGCAGGGTGGCAACCCGAGGTGCTGGCGTTGTGTTTGGAGAATGGCATTTTGTGAGCAGGCTGGGCCTGCCACGTCCCTTACGGTGAGTTTCTTTAGGGGCTTATGGCCACAGAAGCAAGGGTGATTCTGGAGCAGGTGATCCCTTCCAAGCCCTCTTGGGAGAGGGGGGAAAGAGAGCGCTGATTTTGGTTAAGGGAGATGGGGGTGTGCATGGCGACCTGTGCTGGGCTCCTCCACAGCTGCACCATCCCCTTGAGATGCAAAACCAGCTGTCCCACTTGGGCTCTCCCAGCCTTGCCTCTGCATTACACACGTGAGGCTGAGCCATGCCGGTCTGTGATACAGGACAGCCGGGAAGAGCTCAGCCCTGCATCTATGCCTAGCCACGATCCCTGCCCTGACAGCCTGAGCAGGAGCTGGGCAGGGAGATCCCATGGGAGGCTGATGTGCTGGCCAGGAGCCGGCCGTCTCAGCACGCACAGGGCTGTGGGTGCCCCAGGGCAACTGTGCTTGCTCAGGCAGGGATGGGGCAGCTGGGGAGCAGGTGCCCTTTGGAGCCTGGGACGGCACGGAGAGGTCACATTGCATCTCATGTCAAAGAAAGGTCTTGCCTCCTCGCTGCCTTCCTTGTCGGGCCAAAATGGGATGTTGGCTTTGATGCTGGACCTGTGGTTTGATTGATTTGTTTTTACCCACTGTACATAGGCCTGAGAGCGTTCCATGGATGAAAAAAATCAGTCAAACAAGGCCAGGCTAAAAGTCTGTCTTGTAAATGGTAGATGCTTACAGGGGAGGTACTGGCAGTGTGTGCCTTCTTCCACCCTGAACAGTTTGGTGTCTTCCCTCAGTCTTACCCATCAGATCCCAGAACTGACTGCTCCCAAAATCTGTAGCAATGCCTGCATGGATGTCCCCACAAAGCACGGGCTGGCCCTTGCCTGGCTCGCTGCCACATCCACAGTGATGGTCATAACCTTTTCCTTAGTGTCACAAAGGCCAGAAATGTGTCTGCTCTGGGGAAATAGGTGCTCAGCAGGGACTTGAGCCAGGCTGCTTGCCAAGGTGGGCTACAGGTGAAGGAGAAGGCTTTGGGAGACGCTAGCCTGGAGGTGATGGGGATGCACAGAAAGGTGCAGCTTCCTAGTGGAAGGAGAGGTGTGCAGACGCTGCTTTTGGATCTGCTCGGTTTCCTGAGAGCCACGCTGTGCCCTTTGTTGGGTTTTCATCCAGAAAGCTGCAAGATTTAGTAGATAGCTATGATTTAAAACTGTTGATGAAATAAGCCAGGGCAGCCTGGTTTGTGTGGGTATGGCTTGGCTCCTACCTGTCAAAACTTCCCTGTGGAAACAGCTCTTGGCCAGTGCTGACTGCCAGACTACACCTGGGGACAGTCTGGTGGGAAGAACCAGTGTCTGTGATCCCAACCAGCAGGGCAGAGCCTGGGGCCTCGGGCTGCACCCTTGTTATCTCAGCCCTTTTCTCTCCTTCTGCTGCACAGAGCAGCTCCTTCTGCTCAGAGGCTCGAGTGGATGGGGCCGAAACATGTGGCTGTGGGCAGGCTCACTGCTTCTTCCTCTCCCTTTCTACTGGGAAGAGGTTGGGGGCAGAGAGCAGATACTTGACAGTGCCAGCAAATGTCAGTGCACATTCCTGCCAAGTCTTCATGCGATTGCTCTTCGCTGCTGTGCTGCCTTGGCTCTCTGCATGGCGTGGTCTGTGCTTGCCTTGATCCAGGGCTGTTTGTTCTTTTGAGGCACAGGGAATTTTTAACACTCCTGAAGCTTTAAATACCATTGGATTTTCTATTTGAGAGGGAACATGTGGCCTTCAGGAGGAGAATATGTTTGAAAGGTGATGGAGGCTGTTGATAAGGAAAGGGATGCTCACTGCCGCTGGCTCCTTATCTGCCCCTGGGCTATGCAGGTGGGTGAAGGGTTTTAAACAGTTTCTGGGGGGGAAACGCTGAGGGGAACAAATCTGGTGGGAGAGTGTTTGGGCTGAGCTTTGTGCTGTGCTTGTCTCCCTCTGGCTGCCACAGAGAGGGGGGAGTCCCAGGGGAAGGGCCTGCAGATGAGGGATGTGCGCATCTGTCAGAGCAAGGTAAGGATGCTCAGCCTCCTGAAAGTCAAAAAGAGCAGGCTGGCAGGCTCGAACCATTGTTAGCTGGTTAGCTGCTGGGCAAAGATACGGTCTTCATTTGTTTTCTTGGCTGCTCAGAGGCATTGTAGGTGTGAGCCAAGGGGCTCGTGGCATCCAGGATGGCTGTGCTAATGGTGCTAGGCAAGGGGTGCTGGGTCAGGATGCTTGCAGCAATGGAAACTCACTCCAAGACTTGCTTAAAATGTAGTGGAACTCAGGAGAGCCATCCCCAGGAAGATCCTGTCATTACAGGAATGGGTGAGATCTCTGTGCATTAGAGGAGATGGCAAAGCACAGAGAAACCTGCCCCTCTTTCTTCCATGCAAACACATTTGTGAGTTGGTGGTATTTGATTTCTTTCCTCACTCCTGGGGACCCAAAGGGCAGGCTGAGGTCTGCTGGAGAAGGGTTAAGGAGAAGTGCTGCAGAGGTAGGATCCAGGTGAGCACCTTGGCTCCTGGGGAGCAGCAAACATCCTGTGGAAGAGGGAGCAGCCCCAGCACCCCACCATGCCTTACAGAACGTGCTCCCTCCATTGGGGTGAGGACTAAACCCCAGAGGCAGCTGGCTAGGAAGTGCTGACCCAAGCTGCTCCTCAGCAGTACGGCAGATACGGTCTTAGGGCCCTTAGTCCAGACCGGAAGCTCTATGGCTGCGTGACACCAAGCCCTACTCTGGTGTAAATGCCTTCTCCCTGTTCAGATCTGTTTAAATGATAGCAACGGTCCAACTGATAAGGTAGGCCTTCTCCTGAATCAGATACAATCTGCTCTCCGGCTGATGGTATGTTGTAGGTATGAAATTGCTGGAGAGGCAGCCAGATTTGTTAAAAGCCAGAGACCCAGCATGAGCAAGCCTGATGCTGTGGCCTTGCTTGTTTGGAGAGAGAGCGTAGGTTGGAAAGCCTGAGGGGTGTGTGGGTCTCTCCTCTCCATGGCATGATACACAGGGGCATGGGATGAAGTGCCCTGTGATAGATATCAGACTTCAGAGCTTTCAGATCCTGCCTGCTGGGGCTGGGTCCTTTGAGTTGGGGCTGGTGATGGCTGCTGTGCCCTCCGCCATGGAGGTGCGGGTGCTTGCCCCTGATCTGTTCCTCTTGGATGCCTCCAATCCTTCCTTCCCTGAGAAAGGAGCTACTCAGAGCAGAAATAACCCCTCTTACCTTGAACTCCGAGAGCCACGTTTGCCTGGTTTATATAAATAGACCATCTGAGGCAGCCAGATGTGATGGAGATTGACAGGTTGTCTCTGGAGTTTTGCACTTTCTGAAGCAGGAGGAAATGTAAAAGCACGAACATGGGGGTGCACGGAGTGAGAGTAGCAAACAAAGCCCCCGGCTGCACAGGGGCTGTGATGTCCACCCCAGGGGACGCAGGTGGGAGCCCTTTGTGGCCCTGTGCAGGGCAGCAGTGCACCAGAACCTCCCCAGCTCTGTGCTGAACCCTGCTGGCCATCAACACGTGCTAGGTCCAGACCCTTGTGTGGCTGGGTTGAGCTTTTTTTTAATGTTTCAGTCCCCACAGAAATGATTGAGGAAAACAACAACATTGAAGGCACTTGCATGAGCTGTGTATTCTCTGAGAAGTTGGCGGTTGTTCTTAGAAGATGAGGAGATATTGGTCTGCACTTTACCATGCCAGAAGATAACCTAGCTGTTCCTGGGCATTTTGTAGAGGTCCCAGCTTCATGTTCTGTGTAGAGCAGGGTTGAAGTGATGCTTATATGTGGATGATAACTTCTAAGTACAATCTGATAACAAAGTTTGCTTGCAGAGTGGTATCGGGGAGGTATTAAGTGAAGTTCCTCTTACCCTGTGCTCTGAAACCCTTCCCTGAACTCCCAGTGACGTTTCAGAGTGGCCTTGGTTAAGCGCTGAGTGCTCCTTTCCCACCCAAGTCTCCCCTGGCCATGAGAGCTTTTGGTCGGAGATCTGCCCGTGGGTCTGGGTGACTTTGGCACCTGCCCAAGGAAATCCTGGCTCTGTCCTGTCTCATCCCACCTGCAGTCTTGGTTTCACAGCCCAGTTTGCTGCCTTATGCCACTAACAAGTTGCATGCTTAGCTTGAAGCACAGAGGGTGTGCAACTCTCCCTGTTGGAGTATTGTGGCACCTTTTTCTTCCAGCAAAGCCAAGAAGGTGGAGGTGCTTGTCTGGAAGCAGGCAGGGGAGCCACAAGCTCCCACCCCGCAGACCCAGCCATTTCCCCTCCGTGTATCCATGCCCACATCTCTCCATGTGGTGCAGCACAAATCCCCCTGCTCACAGACTGACCGATTCCCCCACCAACCCTGACCCCAGAGCAATGGATGCTTTTGTCAGAAAAGCTCCACGTGCCTATTTCTTTGCATCCACCTTCCCAGGAAGATTTTGCTGCATGCTTTTCCGTGACGTTCCCACTGCTGACCTTTCTGCTCCAGCAAGGGGGAGTCGCTGGGAAGCACATAGGCAGTGATTCTTTGCTGTTACAAAGGCTGGGATTGTTGGCAGCTTGACGCCCCAGAAAGTGTCTAATTGACTCGACTCTCTCTCGCTGGGCTCCGAATGGATTTTCTGCCTCAGGATATCTCGGCGTTATAGTGGACCTGTTGTTTTTGCTCCTTGAGTGATATTAAAAAGTGCATTGTTGGAGCAGAAAGCCTGAGTCAGAGCGGATGTGTGGAGGGAGCTGTCTGTTGCCCTGCAAATGAGTGCCAGGGCAGAGGAGCAGAGTGGGACAGGGTCCCCAGCCACCCACTGTTAGGGGCAAAAGCTTCTTGGAGCATCCTGGAGAATGCCTTGTGGCTTGGTAGCTTAGATGACAATATTCAGGAGCAGGTGGATGGAAACCTGCCCATTCATCTCCTGTATTATAACTGATTCTGGTGTATTTGCTCATTCCAGGCTTGGTCCTGGGTGCCCTTTGGGCTGGGCAAAAGCTTTTTCAGGTGTCTTTGTCCTCTGGCACCAAAGCTGGAAGCATCCTGCCTGCATCTGTTCCAAAAGTGCTCGTGTACCTGCCTGGGGAGGTAATTCCTGGAGGGAGCAGGCAGCTGGGCCCCACACCAGCAAAGCTGCTGGAGGCGCTTAGGCAGCCCTAAGAGGATTCGGTGACACCGCTGATTAGCGTCGAGGGCCTCATTACGGCGCTGGTAATTGAAAGACTCCCGAGGTTTAAACAGACTGGGAATTATCTGCCCTCGGAGCCTGCTCTTGGCTGCATGGGACGGGGCTCCCTGCAAGGTAGGCAGTGCCCTGCCCAGTGCTGGGGATGGTGCCTGGTGCCCTCTGGACCTGCTCTGCAGCAGGTGCCAGCCTGGCCCAGCCCGTGGGCAGGGGACCCGTGGCAGGTGGCAGCTGTGGGGCTGGGACATGGGGAAGGCCTGGGGAGGAGAGGGTAGGCTGTGTGGCTGCAGGTGAGGTGATGCTGCAGCCCGACTGCACTGCTGCTGGTAATTGCATTAGCCTGGTGGGGCTCCGGGGCTAATTTCATTAGCTTGGTGTCTGTGGTTATTGCTTTGCAAGAGATAGCAGCAAGAAAGGGCAGGGCTGGGTGGGGAGGGCTGATGCAGTAGCTCCCTGCCTCCCCATCCCTAAGGGGTCATAAGGGTCAAATTGACTTCTCCCTGTCCCATGCCAATGCCAACCAGTGCAGCAGGTAGATGAGACTGGGTCACTCCATTGATTAGCCTGGAGAAATCCAGCTTCAAATTCCTGCTCTGCCTCCAAATTCCTCTTTTGCCCTGGGGAAGGCATCTGTGTGTCGTACCCCAGAACTGTGTGGGAGAGAGGAATGGACTTCTAGGCTCTTGGGGCACCCAGCCTGGTAGCCCTGCTGCACCCCAGGGTGCCCCACCTCTGCCACCTGCACCTGTGGGCAGTGGGTGTTCTCTGAGTGCCTGCAGCTCCAAAGCAGTGTGATGGGAGGGGGGTGCACATGCAGTTGTAGGGCTAGGAGGGCTGCAGCCTTTTTATTTGCATATGCCATTGCTGTATGTATGACCACAGGTTGCCTCTGCCTTTAAACAGAGATGGGATGGGGGACTGATGAGATTCCTGGTCATGTTTGGAGGTTTCCTGGTTCAATCCAGTGTTTGGGGAATGGGGATCATATTTAATCTCTGCTTTCCCGGTTCTGAGGCAAAATGGGATAAGATTATTCTACTTCAGACCTTCACCTTTAGGGTCTGGTTCCAGAGACTGAAAGGGCATGTGGAGCAGTGCTGAGAAACATTTTGGATGCTGTTCCAACGTGCTGTGCTGTGGTGAGTGTGGACAGCTGATGGGGACCTGAGCAAGGCATGGCCCCAGTGCAACGTTAGCATCAGCTGGCATAGAACCAGCGCTGCTTTGCTGGGAGTTCCACTCTGACCGATGCCGTCTGGGTGGCTGTCAGCAGCACCCAGTCCCACAGCACTCCTGAAGAGAGGATGGACCATTTCCTGCAGCCTGTCACAGACTGATCTGTGTGTAGGGGCTGGATCCTCTTCCTACCCCAGAACCCATGTGGTCCCCAGAATGAATTGCCCAGTGCTTGCTTGGCTTGAGGAAAGAGCCTGGAGAGTTTTCCTTGGAGTCGCTCAGTGTGCATGTGCTCAGCAGCACTAAGCGCTTGCTAACCCAGATCTGCTAAAAATCAATAAAGTAATCCACTTACTGCTTGGGACTGGCAGCCTTTTTAAGGAGCTCAGGGCTGTTTTGTCTTCTCCTCTCTCCCATTTCTTGTAAGCTGGAAGAAAGGAAAAAGGGATGGGGTGCTGGCAGAGCTGGGCTAAAATCAGGCTCTTTGCTCTGGGCAGATCAATAAAAATAATTCCCTACTAAAACATCATTAGCGTGGAATTAGAGCTGCTGGGATCTTGTGCAGTGGGTAAGAATTAATGCTGCTGCTCAACTCAGCACGGTGGGTACTTAAAAGGCAAAGCAGCTTCGTTGCTCGCACCTCGCTGTCCTGTGCAGCCGCTCCGCTCCTGCTCCGTCCTGTATTGCTTGGTAAGGGCACAGCCCTTGGGTCTTAGTGGGAAAAGAAAAAAAAATGGCTTCAGAAGCAGATTGTTTGTTGGAGTTGTTTGATTGAAAAAATGTTTTTTAGACTTGTCACAGAGGGGGATAAAAACTTTCCCTGCTGAGAAAACCAATTTTCCATCCCGAGGTTGAAACAAGCCACCTTGCAGCCGGCTCCTCCTCTGTGCTCTGGGTCTCTGCCTGTGGGGCTGTGAGCATCCCTGCCCCGTGCCTGGCTCTCACCTCCTGCCCCTACCAGGGAGCCTCAGCATGGCTGCAAAAAGGCAGAGCTGGAGGTGAAGTCAGCATCACCCTGAAACAGCCGACTTTGCCTACAGCTGCCAGCTACCTGCTCACCCTGCAGCTGCCAGCTACCGACTGAGTTAGTGCAGGGTGGAGAGGATCTGGGAGTTTCTTGATTGCTTGGGTGGGTGGCTGGACATTAAGTTGGCACTATGGATGGAAGGAGCTGTCTGTGCAGATCACTGCTTTGTACTTCTTTGGCTGTGAGCTCTTTGCTGACTGTATGTGGCGTGCACCGAGCCCCTGGGCTCTGTCCCGTGTCCTTCCCTTCCTCATCCCATGCAGCTCCAGCACCAGCTGTAAGCCAGCAAGTGTGTTCCCCATTTCCACCCAGCAATTCTCCCTCAGCCCAGCTTGCATCCTTGCCCCTTATCTCGGCTCCAAGAGGGATGTGGTGTCCCTGCACCTCTGTTGGGCACTTGATGCTGGCAGTGATGCCCCTGCCCTGTGTGATGGTGCAGCAAGGAGCTGATGTTTACATGTGATGCTTTCCACAATGTACAGTGGAGTTTTTGGTTATTTTTTCCCCTTCCAGCTCCACCCTGTGTTTCCTGGGGTGGCTGTAGCCTAGTATCCTGCAGCTGGATACCAGGATGCAGATGCAGCAAAGCTTTATGTGGGATGGGAGCACCGTGTGTGTGCTCCTGCCCTCAGCTCAGCATCCTCTTGGCGTGTCTGGAAAACACCTCCACATGGCTGGGGCTGGCATCGCTAATCACTGCATCGAGCCTTCACTGGTGGAAAAGCAAACCACCCACTCCTTCCCCACGATGCTCCTCCCCTAAACAACTTAACCTCCCCTCCGCCTCCCAATTCCTGCTCTGTACTGGAGCCGGCATGCAGCCATCGGTGTCTTAGCCGAGCGATTATGCTCCCGGGACGCTCCGCCGTGAATTCGCAGGGAACTGAGAAAGCTGAAGGCAGGAGCCAGCCCTGAGCTGCAGGGAACAAAAGTGCATCTCATCTTGGCGAGCAGCTGCTGTGCAAAGTGAGGATGGGGCCGCGGGAGGAGGCAGCTGCCCCGCAGCTCTCCGAGAGCCCCCGCTCCCGCAGAGCCATGCCCCGAGCCCGGTGGGCCGCGTCGCGCTCCGGGCAGCTTTGAAGTGAGAGGAGACGGTTGTGTTTTGAAAGGCGAGAGATGAACTGAAGATTAAACATGTATGGGAATTATCCTCACTTCATTAAGTTTCCTGCGGGCTTTGGCAGTGAGTATGTTCCGTGCGTTTGCGATCGGTGCCTGCGGGGTGAGATGGAGAAACTGATCCCGTGGGGGGAGAGGGGATGTGAGAATGTGTTTAACTCAGCTCGAGTGTGGCTGTAACCTACAGAGCCTGCGTGCTTCTGGCTGGAGTTGTCCTGCGACTCGCGTCAGCACGGCCAAACCAAGCTGCCCAAAATCGTGCGAGTGTGAATCAAGGCATGGCTTTTTGCTCTGAAGTTTGGTATCCAGCGTTCGATAGATGCGTGGATGTGCTTCTGTGGTGTGTTGTATCTGTTCGTTGAAAGAACAGGATCAAACCAAAGGATCATCTTCCCAATTGTGTTTTTATTCATTGAGTTATTGGAGGGGAAGTCAACACCCACAAGACTTGCTTAAACAGATAACAGCCCCATCCTGGCCCAAGGAAGTCTCCAGAGGGCTCATCTCTGCTCGCTGCCTGTTTGCTGCAATGGTGCCCTGCATGCTGCCGAGCCCCTGGTGCAGAAACCAGAGCTGCTGTTAGCAAACAGGCTCTGCAGTTCCAGGGCTTGCTTGTTATCTTTATCTGGAGCAATTTCCCGTGTCCTAATTTGGGGGATGTGGAGGGGGAATGGGTTGAGGAGCTGTTGGGTGCTGCTGGGTGATGTTTCTCTGCAGGAGACAAGTTTTGGGCAGGTGTTGGCTTGCATGTGGGATGTCCCCACTAGGTATAATTTTCCCTCTGGTAATTCTCCAACTCCAGAAAGGCCACAGGTATTACAGAATCATAGAATAACTTAGATTGAAAAAGACCTCTAAGAGCATCAAGTCCAGCTGCCAGCATAGCACCGCCAAGTCTACCGCTAAGCCGTGTCCCCAAGCACCATGTCTATGTGTCTCTTAAATACCTCTAGGGATGATGGCTCCCAAGGCACCTTTTCAGCCAGTTTCTGCAAGAAAGAGACTTCTTGTTGGAAAAATCCATTGCTCACTGGTGTTTTCATGAAACGAGAGAAGCAAAGCCAAACTCTCCCCTATTGCTGCAATAGGAGTGAAACAATGGAAGCGTTATTTGTGCTTAATTCCTTGAGTGTTACGAATTTACGAGGAGACATTCAAACTGATCTTCGTAGGACCCAGGCACAGCTCCCTGTAGAAGCAGGGGTCACAGCACTCAGCAGAGCGTCTGGGAGGCTTCTGGGTGAGGGAACTGCTAGTAAGGAGAGGCATTTCTGCTCCACCAGTGGAGCCTAAGGCAGCAATCCAACATCCCACTGGCAGTTCAATATGTTGGGACGTTCCCTTTCACTGAAAAGTGCATTTAGCTGGCATTTTAACCTGCTTTAACTTGATTTAGAAAAACAGTTTTCTGCAAATGGACCGCTGACAAGAGGTGGAAAAGCATTGGCTAAGTTTCGTTTGGACTGCTTGTCCTGTGCTCCCCAAACACGATGGACCTGTGGTCACTGCTAGCATCTGTGCTCCTCTTGAAGCCAGGGGGATAATGTGCCCCCAAGGCGGCATCCCAAAGCTGTGTTTTCTTCTTTTTTTTTGCATTTAAGTAGCTGTTCCGTATGCTTTAACTTTTTCTCCATTCAAGGTAAACATTTTTTTTGTGTATATATGTCATTATGATCTTAAATGTCTGAATAAGTTTGTTCTGGAGAGTGGATGTGCACAAACTGCTAATAAGAACATAATTTTAATGAGGAAAAAGACACTCGGATTGTGTGGTACTGCAGAGGAGTGCAGCGTAGTGATGGCAGTGTTTGGGTGAGTCACCCTTGCCCATCCAAAGTGGGGATGTGCACTGCGGCAGACGGGTGTGTCTTCACAGCCTGGGCTTTGGGAACACAGAAAGTGTTTCAAAATGTGTTCTGTTTCCCCCAGAAGGATGTGTTTCATCCGGCGCCTCGCTCCCAGGGCATGGAAAGATGCTGTGCTGGCTGTCCCCTCTCGGAGCACTCTGGCACAGTTGGTCGGGGACAAGAACTAACTTGGCTCCTCCACAAAGTCTCTTTTATGAGGACTCATGTAACTTGGCCTGCGGCCACACCACCTCCGGCTGCGATCTTGTCAGCTCTCCCAGGCAAAGCGGGGTTAGACCGGGTCGTCTGGGGGCTCAGGAGGGCTGTGGAGGAAAGCCCACGTTACGCCCGCAGCAGGGCTGCTGCCCAGCAGGTTGGCACCCTTCTGCCTGTGATGGTCCCGGGTTTGGGGGCTGCTTTTCCTCTAGGTGCCATGGTTTGCCGCATCCGTAGCTGAGTGCTTACGTGAGAGTGGCAGAGGGATCTCTGACCCAATGGGCAAACGTGTGAGAAAGTCCAGTGACTGGGCACACTTCTGCTGCCTAGTACAGAGTCTTTGTTTTTAGAGTGGGAAAAACTCACCCTCAGCTGCCTGCACAGTGCCACAGGCCCTGCAGCCCATGGGATGCTTTGTGGTGGGGATCTGTATCCTCTCCAGGAGCTCAGGGACCACTATAGGAATTCATGTGTGTGTTTTTTTTCCCTGGCGGAATTCACGTGTATGTTTTTTTCCCTGGTGGAAGCTGTGCTGGAGATACCTCTGGTCAGGTGGGAAATGTGATCAGACAGCCACAAAAAGCCCCCCAGGCCTCAAATTCAATGACTTCTCTTTCTTGGGGTTGGAAAACTTTTCTGTAAAATCTCGTGCGTTGCTTTGGTCACTGAGGGGATGTGGTACCTTGTTAGGGTGAGTGAATTTGGCTTCCAGTCTTTATTTTAAATACTCAACAAGCAGTTGCTAAGGGTTGTGAAAATCACCACAGCCATAGATACCTTGTGATGCATGGTTCCTGTCAAAGTCATGGCAAAACGTGTGCTGACATCTGTGGGTTTTTCTCCCTCCTTCCTTTAGCTTGGCTTCCCAAGGAGAAGAATGTGATTACACCACAGGTGCACATTGTCTAAATGTCCTTGGGCATGTTAAGCTGTGAACCCACTGCTCAATTTCAATCAAATCAGACCAAGATCTCAAACTAGCACCTGATGCTGAGTCTGCTGAGCCAGGTGGAAGTCTGACATGCTTCCAGCAGCCCGTTGCTCCTCGTGGGCCAGGTTTTGGGTGGCTCTGCCTTGCAAAAGCAGCACAGGAGCCATACAGCCCTGCACTACCCATGTTGGTGATGGGAGCTCTTCCCACCACCCAAAGAGCAAAGGGAAACTCTTTCTTACATGTTCCTCTCCGGTCTCCTGCAGGTCCCCGCTTCAGACGTCTCTGCTCGCCTCCAAAAATTTGTGCTTCTCAGTGACAGCTGTCAGGGGAAGGCTGCATTATTTATTGACTCACAGAGTGGAAGGGAAAGATGGAAGCACAAAGGTTACTGGACCTTAAAAGCCAGACAAAAGCAGTAACCTTTCTGTAGGATATTAGCATGTGGAAACATGCTTGGACAGTTAAAAATATCACCAGAAAGGGAATACTTTTTTGTCTTAACTTCCACGCAGTAAATAAATAGGCAGTCACAGATGCAAAGCTTTGATTCCACCTAACAGAGAGTCCTTGCTACGTGACTGCATCCTGTTTTAGGAGCGTTTCTCACAGGTATATTCCTACAAAGGTTGTCCCCAGGGATGAGCTGCCTGCCAGGCTGCCTCCCATACACCCCGTGCTCCTGTGCTGAAGCCCTTCCCTGCTTGGTGCTCTTGGATCCGTGGAGGAGGCTGTCTCAGGAGGTTGGATTGCCCTAGGACCTAAGGAAGGTGGTGAAGGGTCTGGAGCACAGCCTTGTGAGAAGTGGCTGAGGGAACTGAGATTGTTCAGTGTGGAGATGAGGAGGCTCAAGGGGGGATGTTATCACTCTCTACAGCTCCCTGAAGGGAGGTTGTGGCGAGGTGGGGGTCAGCCCCTGCTCCCAGGTAACTAACAATAGAAGGAGAGGTGATGGCCTCAAGTTGAGCCAGGAGAAGTTCTGATTGGATATTAGCAAGAATTTCTTCTCAGAAAGAGTGGTCAGGCACTGGCACAGCTGCCCAGGGAGTGGTGGAGTCACCATCCCTGGAGGTGCTCAAGGACCATGGAGATGTGGCACTGAGGGACATGGCTCGGTGGTTATGGTGGGGATGCGCTGACAGTTGGACCTGGTGATCTTAGAGGCCTTTTCCAACCTTACTGATTCCATAATTCTTAAACACTGGAATCTTTCTCTGGTTAACATGAGCACCTTTCCTCTCCCAGCTTTGCTAGGCACTGGAGCTGAAGAGGCTTTAATCAAAGCAAACTTACAACTGTTGCAGTGGCTATTAGGTGGTGTGTAGGGCTTGGGTGTTTCTAGTCTTTGTGTTCTCTTTCTGCTCAAACACAATTGGTGAGATTGGTGTCCCCTGCCATTACCTGGGTGAAAATCAAGACATCTTCATGGGTAGCAGGCTGGGTGCTTCTCTTCCCACCGCCTTTGCCAAGGTACTTGTGGCCACTCTTGTGCTCTTACAGCCTATCTTTCCTTCCAGATGTGGTCCAGCTTTCCCCTGGGAAGCGCTCACAGCTCCAAGCTGGAATCCATCTCCATAAAGACAGCTCCAAGCTGGCTTTATTGAGCCAGCAGTGCTCCCGGAGCTGTTCAGCTGTGTTATCCCAGCCCTGGCTGCTCAGCACTGGTGTGGGGGCTCTGCATCTGCCAAGCACTTGCACCTCTGCTGTGATGGAGATAGCGTTCTGTATTCCCAGTTCGGTGAGGCAATGCTCCCACCCTAGGCTAGGTTGGTAGAGCTAAAACCCAAACAGAAGTGAAGAATCAAAGCTTTGTCATGTCCTTGCTTCTCCCCTCTCCTCTAGGAGAGAAACAAATACAAAATCCCAGCCTGGGGGCTGCGGTGGGTGCTGGTGGGCAGAGCTCTCTCCTCCATTTCTCCAGAGCCATCCACTCTGTGCTCCCCCACCACAGCCAACCGAGTCCCTGGCACTGCTTGTCACCTCGCATTACCTGATGGGCAATGCCATGGCCTGTGGAAATGCCACCGGTGCCGGATGTTGTGGCTGTGGCTGGCACACCAGGCTGGCTCCTGGCTCCATGGTCCCTCCTCTGCCATCCCACAGCTGCATCTCTGCGGAGCAGCTCCTCCCTGGCTGCAGCATGGATGGGAGAAAATATCTCAAGGGAGGTCCTTGAAAGACTTCTGAGTAGCATTCTGCTGGGAGGTACATAGAACAAATAGTATTTTCTTGGGAACCACTTTGTTCAATCTTTCTAAACCTTTTCCAGCCCTAATCAGCCAGGCCTGTGATCTCTGCTATTTGCACTGTCCAAGCCAGCCTGAAACAGAGAATGCTCAGCTCAGGGAATAAGTGTTCTGAGAGGAGATTTCCTGGGGCAGAAGGGCACACACAGGAGTGTTATTGCTCCCTTGGAGATGGATTCCATGAACTTATCCTGGGGACGGACTGGAAGGTGCAGAAAATCCCAGACCGCTTTGCAGAGGACTGTTTTGCTTTCATTTTTGAGTAGGGTTTATATTATGATTTACAAATGTTTGTTGGAAAGAGGGAACTTGAAACTGATGGTTTTGGCCAAGATGTTTGTCCCAGCTGAGCAGAACAGCGTGTCCAGCACCATGGGAACAGGCACGTTGCCTCTGGGGCTGGGGTGTCCCTGGCCAGAGCCCTCTTGCCATGGGCACAAGCATGCCGTGGGGTTTACTCTGGCAAGCAGTTCCTTTCCTTGGGTAAAAGCCTCGCTATGCATCTTCCTAAAGCTTTGGAACCTGTATTCTCCGTATATGGAGAAAACCTTAGTGGTGACAGTGTTTCTCTTAGGTCTGGTGTATGTGTAAGCAGGTTAAAATACCCTTTTTGTGAGTCTAACTGACTTAAATTTTTTACACAATACTATGAAAAATGATTTTTTCTGTGTTATGGAAAAGGCAGAAGAATCATTCCTCTTCTTTGCTACTCTGGTGCGACAGATCTCTGCCCAATCCTTTTTAGTGGCTTAGTTTTCAAGCTGAAGGATCCTAAAAAGTATCTTGTTCTTTAAAGTGACGTAAAAAGCAATTTGTGTATCAATGCTGGGGGTGGCTGCGCTGCAGAGCCAGAGTACTTGCAGGTGACAAAAAATATGTTCCTGTTTAATGGCACAAGTCTGGATGCTCCTCTCAAGTCCCAGGAAAGAGCTGAGGTGCCTCTGAGCCATGTGCATAGGTAAGGTGGGGGCAATGTGCATCCTCTGCTGCTCGCCAGAGGCTCTCCTGGGAGCTGTCTCCTGGCTTTCTCACTCAGAAGCCACTGAGAGGTAGGAATTTTGCTATTGAGTAACAAATGGGGCTGTGTGTCCTGCACTGCTGTCCCCATGGTGGTGGCAGGGGACATGGGGTGAGCCCCCAGCAGCAGGATGGAGCCCTGTGCCCGGCTGCTGCCTTCAGACGGCTGTGCTGCCTCCAGGGCTTCTGCTGTTGTCGTTGCGCCGGCTTCTTCTCGCTGCACATTGCTTTCCCACTGGGAGAATTGATCCAAAAAGCCAAAGCAAGAATTGACAAAGACCTTTTCTTCCCCACCCTCTGCAGAATTAAGTCTGAAGTGGGTTGATAACAGCGGATCGAGTCCTCCTTGACTCTGACAAATGTCTTTAATGTTATTCAGCAAGCTGACCTTTTCCCGTCTTTATTGTGCATCTTCCCTTTGAATCAGATTTGATTGTTACTTCAGGTAAAATAACAAACACTGTCACGTAAATAACTTTGCAATAATGTTAAAAGGATGGGGAGGGAAAAAAATCCCACAACACCAAACCTCTGCCTTGCAAGCAAGTGCAATGGGAACAAGCATCCTCCATGCCAGCTGTGGAAAACCAACGGTGTGACCTCCCCACACAGCATCCTTGCCTTGCTGCTCCAGGGAACGGCCTCCTGTGTTGAAAAGCCAACAGAGAAACAATGGCTCGTTGAAGTGTTAATGATAACTAATGCTAAGTGGGGTTGCTAAATTCTAGGGAAGTGGGGAAAAAAGGTCATATATAAATCCTTAAAATGCAGCTAGGTACATCACCCATTGAGATTGGTGGGCGTTTGGTGCTGAAACACTCTCTGAAGATGAGAGATTCATCTTGTAGAGCACAATCTTTAGGCCCTGGCTGAGCTGCTCAGCCTCAGAGCCTGCCCTGAAGTGCCAATGATGGAAGCTGTATGGTTTTTCTATGCCACTTCTTCCTCAGTGGTGTTCAGGGGCAGGTTGGTCTCGTGGGGCCACTGGGAGGCTCCGTTTGTCAACACTCTTTCTTTTGCAAGGAGGAAACCCTCTTTCCTCGTGGCTGTGAGGCTGTCTGCCCAGGTATGTCCATGTGCCGCAGCCTCTGCTCTGTCTTGTCCTGATAAGGGTGGACAAAAGAAAATTTCTGGGTGCCTTGCCCCATTGTCTGTGTTGCTAGCTTGTCATGGGTGGACTTGCTGAGCTGAAAGTTGGCATTTCCCGTGTTGTATGGTTTATGGTTCTCAAAACTTAACCCCAACATCTTGAAGAGGAGCTGGAGGGATGTGTGGAAAAGCATAGTGGAGAGGTACATGGGTGGGAAAAGAAGAGCTGAGCCTTGGGAAGAGGGAGAGGAGCCTGCTCTGTGTGACACTGGGACACACATTGCCTCCCACGATGGCTCACAAAGCATGGGGAGCACCTAGGGTTTCCAGCCTGGCCGTTGGGGATTTCTTGGCTTCAGACATGTTCTGTCTGCAGAGCTGGTTTGAACAACAAGCGTGGGACCTTGGGGAATAGAAAACCAGCCTGAGGCAGGCTGCAGCGGTGCCTTCTTCCAAGTCAGCTAAGGCATCGAAGCAACGAGGGGAGATTTGATTATTAAATATTATCTTTGTAATATGTTTTGTTGCTGTATGTAACCTTATTTCCTGTGCCATAAGCGATGTTTTGCTCTTCCCCTTTATACAATAAAGCACATTTGCTGGCTAGCATTGAGCCTTGGTCAGCATCTAAGCTGACAGAAGCAGGGCAGGGCAGCAGGCCGCTGTACAGACAGGTGCATCCGCACGTACCTCATCTCTGCCTCTCCCTGCAGATTCCCCGGTTCACACCAGCTCCACGTCAGTGAGCCCATCATCCAGCCTCTCCGTGGGGAGCACAGTGGACGGGCACCACAACTACCTCGAGGCCCCCGCAAACGCCTCCCGGGCGCTGCCGTCCCCCATGAACGCCATTGGGTCTCCAGTCAACGCGCTGGGCTCGCCCTACAGGGTCATCGCGTCCTCCATCGGCTCGCACCCTGTTGCTCTGTCCTCCTCGGCCCCAGGCATGAACTTTGTGACACACGCCAACCCACAGGTAAGCAGATGTGCATGCTGGCTTCACCCTAACCTTTGAGCACCAGGAGTTGGATTGAAGTCTGAAAATTTAAGGGTGTGGGTTGGCCGGTGGGGAGCCCTTGGTGTATTTTGGAGATTGGATGTAAAGAACAACTTCCAGCATGTGATTCTTCCTGATTAACCCCCCTGACACAGGCACAGAAAACATCTGTCTGTTTTTCAAAATACCCTACACAGTGAGGAGAGAGATGATTCCCACATCTGATCTCACCATAGGAGCAATCCCTTCTGCTGTACCTGTGACGATGTGAATAATTATTGAAATACATGTACAGTACACACAGGAAATAGTCATTCCCATTCCTCCTGCGAAAGGGTATCTGCTCTGTTTCATTATTTGGAAAGAACACAGACTTTCTAGAGAGATAAATGTTAATGTTAAATGCCAGCCACGTATTCTGTGTTGCATGTAAACTTTGCCTGAAGAGAAATGAAATGCTCCTGTCCTTACTGCCTGAGCTCACTCTAGTATTGGGGCTTCCTTCCAGGCAAGTGGGGGTCCCTGGGGCTGGGGCTGGTGTCCCCCAGAGCCAGGGACAGGCTGGGGGCCTCTGGGCCCATGTGTGGGGCAGGAACAGGGACACACTGCCCAGGAGCCCACCACCACCTCAGACATGGCAGGGACTGAGGAGGCAGCATGAGATTTTGGTTATGTGCTGAAGTGCTCTGGGGGTGCAGCTCTAAGTGGAAATTCTGCCTTTTGTTATTGATAAATGTCCCATATGCTGCTGCCCAGTCTGTGCTGTCTGTCTGAAGCCATTCTTCCCGCAGCTGGGGTTGTGAGGTGGTGCAAGGAGGTCCCTGAGCAGCTCTGGGGGAGTGTAAGGGTAATCTGGCTGCTTTGGCTTTCCTGTTGCCAGCATCCTTGGCTCCTGCACGTCTGCAGTGGCTGTCCCTCCTCCCTGTGCACCATCCAGCTGTTCCCTGTTGACCTGGCAACATTCATTGCCAATGGCACACCAGGCAGGTACTTGGTGGTGGTGGAGCTGGTGGCAATGCTGGCTGCATGGAAACCTTTTCCTTTGGGGCTGGGGATGCTCCAGGAAGTGTTTTTCCCCCATCCAGAATCTTCCCCAAGTTACCAGATCTGAGGAACATTTTGCTTGCGTTGCCTCTAATGCAAGGAGACAGCTGGTCCTTGGGGATTTCGCAGGGAGGCTGCTAATGGATTTGGGTTCAAGCAGTTGTCCCAAATATCATACATGATTGCACATAACCTGCAGGAGTCAATCTCTGAGACACTGATGGCTAAAACTGCCCCACTTCTCCCCCTATGTGCACGCTGTTGTTGTCTGCAAGTGCAGCCAGGGAGATAACAAAGGTGATACCTGGGCTCTGGGTAACATTTTTAACTACAAGAAGTTCCTCCCGGTTCAGCATCTTGGCAAGAAGTTTGCAGAGTAAAAAAGGTGGCTGCAGGCTAGATGGAAAGGAAGGAGCTGAGTTCTCCTTTCTTTGCTCCAGCTTTGGATTTTGCATTGCTTGGATTTCCAGCTGCCTGGTGCCTGGGCTGGATCTCTGCTGAGAACAGCAAATCTTTGTTGCCCTGGCCATTTTTTTCCCATAGACTTCTATTTTCCAGTGGGACAAAACAAGCTGGTTCCTAATGTGATAATTTTTGCTTGATAATTTGTGATTTCACTGTCATCAGACCTTTGAGGCTTTGAAAATAAAGGGCCATTGGTGAGGGAAGAGGACAACAGATCTCACATTTCTATTTTTCTCATGACAGGTCCAATAATCCCAATGAAGCCAGCCCCTCTTGGTCTTGCTGAAATTCCTTCTGGGATTTATTATATTTTTTTCACAGGAAATGGTCAATTTGTGGGAGCAGATGGAGAGTTTGCAAAAACTTGTATGAAATTGAATGGAATATTATGAAGGTTAACATGAAACGTAGCTGGACTTTCATCCAAAGCCCTGTTTGCTGTCCCTACTCCTGCCTCTTCATTAGGAAAAAGAAATTTAGTGGATAATTTTAGTGGACAAACCATCCCTCAAAGCGTGATGGTGGGAAGGATGATTTGATGATGGTTTTGGAGAGCTGCTGCTCACAACAAGACGCGCTGGATGGCCCTTAACCCTCCCTGCCCTGCTGATGACGGCTCTAAAGCAAACAGCAATAACAGGAAGCCCTGGGCAACATCAGGTTTTGGTCTCTAAGGGATGGCAGTTTGTAACCTTTAGCTTGCAGCAGCCGTGAGCAGATCCCAGGGATCTCAGCTGGGAGCTCTGGGCTGCATTTCACCGTGGCTCATTTTAGACACCCAGCTTTTACTCCCTTTTTTAATCTGGCAACCCCAAATCTGCTCTGTTCTCCAGATGTGACTGAGTTCGGGATCTCGATGCCAGGGAGTCACTGGGGTTGCCATGTTTTCATGTGTTTATGCAGATTTGCACATCACGAGGCAGGGAAGCTACCCCAATTATCGCTCACTATCGTTATTAACATCATCACAGCCTCCCCAGCCATGCAGCAGTGCAGACTGAATTGCAACAAATTGCCTGGCTGTGAAGCTCTTCCTTACTGCGCAGCTAGTGCTCGAGGCCATGAGCAGGGTGACCAGCATCGTCCCCTAATGGAGGAGGCAGGATCCCACCGGTGCTGTCGCTTGGGGGATGTAACCATGCAGCTGAAGGTTGCTGCCTGCCCTTTTCCAGCTCTGCTTAGTTCTGTCTTTTGGTTACAGCATCAGGGTGGGGTGAGAGGTGATCTCTGCTACCCAGCTTCTGCTTCAGTCCCTCCAGCTGGGTTCACCAGAGGATGTCAGTCTGCCTGTGTGGAGCTGGGGATAAGCTTTGGGATGAGCCCAGCCTGGGCACTGAGGGAGTGCTCAGCTCCATTTGGAGCTGGTTTCTTCTAGGGTACATGGCTCAGCCCTCTCAACTGCTTTATCTTCTCCTGCAGCTCAATGTCCTCAACAACATCAGCAGCTCGGAGGATGTCAAGCCCTTGCCGGGTCTGCCGGGGATGGGGAAAATGAATTATCCATCCACAAGCCCAGGTTCCTTAGCCAAACACATCTGTGCCATCTGCGGGGACAGGTCCTCAGGTAGGAGCTTTCCTTCCTCAGGGAAGACTTTGTGCAACAGAAGCTCCCCAGGTACTCTGAAGTGAACGCCGTGGCCTCTTGCTGAGGCTGTGCTGGGTCTGGTTCACCTACAGACAGGCTGCCTGCTCTGCACAGCACTTGTACTGTGCACAAAAGAGAGCAAGCCCAGAAGCCAGGCTCTTCTCTGGCATATAAGCATCATCTCGTTTTACATCTTGTCCCTGTTTACCAAAAGTAAACAATAAAATCACTGAGTTCCTGTTTCCCTGAGCTCTGTGTTTGCCGACCTGTGGCTGTGCCTGGGTTTTTCCTCCTGCCCCAGAGTCCTGCAGCCTGGCTGAGCCTGGCAGACCGCACCATGTCACTGCACCCCTATGGCTTTCCTGCACTTGCATCCCAGCTGGGAGGCATCTCTGCACTCCTGCTCTGGGATGCAGGTGGACATGGTTCCTCCTTACCCTGGGGAAGCCATAGTCCTTTAGTGTGACTACAGTGCAGCTGCTCGCTGTCCCTGCCAAGGTGACACCCTGCAGGCTCTTCATTCCCCTTTGGGGTTGGTTTGAGCTATAGGGAAGGACAGCTGCCTGCCTGCCCGCTGACAGCCCTCCCTCCCTCCCTCCCCAGGGAAGCACTACGGGGTGTACAGCTGCGAGGGCTGCAAAGGCTTCTTCAAGAGGACGATCCGGAAGGACCTGATCTACACCTGCCGCGACAACAAGGACTGCCTGATCGACAAGCGCCAGCGCAACCGCTGCCAGTACTGCCGCTATCAGAAGTGCCTGGCGATGGGGATGAAGAGGGAAGGTAGGGCCATAGACTCATTGAGGTTGGAAACGACCATTAAGATCACCAAGTCCAACTGCCAACCCATCCCCACCATGGCCACTGAGCTGTGTCCCTCAGTGCCACATCTCCACGGTTCTTGAACACCCCCAGGGACGGTGACTCCAGCACTTCTCCGAGCAGCCTGGTATACATGGGCGTGTAGAAATCTTCCTTACACCCATGCCCTCATTTGTTAGGGTGAGTCTGGTGTGCAGCTCTGCTGGTGGAATGATGGGATGCAAGCTCACGTTGTGACACCCTGCGCAGCTTTTAAGCTGCTTTGTTCCCCAAGGTGAAATGACTGCTGTCTCCAGGACTGGATGCCAGCAGGAGGTGTAGCTGTCCCTGTGCAGAGCCCACAAGCCACTGCAGTGCGGGGCAGAGCCTGGGCAGGCAGCTGTGATGCTGGGCCCAGGCTGGGCTTCAGCCCATTCCCCATAGCATGGCCAGTGCTGTGCTGCCCTGAGCACTCAGGGCAGCAGGGGACTGGAAAAGTCCAGGATTGAATCGAAAACCTAATTTCAGGCGCAGCTCTCCCTTCCTGCCGGGTGCAAAGTGGTTTGGAGGACCACAGGGTCAATGTGATCTCCCTTTACAGAGTGTGAAAATTCAAACCCCAGGCTGTGGGGGGACACGGACAAGAGGGAGAACAGACCTGCGCCTGGTGCCTGTCACATCCTTCTTCCAGCAGCAGTTACCTAATAGAGAAAATGGAGATCAAGCTCTCAGGCAGCCTTAGGGCTTGCTGTGGGTTTGAAGAGCTGGTCCCTTCCTCAGTGTCCCCTGGTGCAGGCTCCTCTTTCCTCCTAAGCACTTTATATCCTCTGTTCTCATGGGGGTGCTTCCCCCCGCACCCCAATTTCCGGCTACTGACTGCCCAGGGCTTAGCTAAGGGTGGGGAAGTCATTAAGATGTTCAAGAACAAAACACCAGCATCTGTGTGGCAGGGGCCAGCTTCGCATCCAGCTTCTCCCCCACTGAACCTTGATCACTTACGGCTTGTCACAGGTTATCTGAGACCAGCCCAGCCACCCTCTGTCCTTTAAGGCTTATGCTGCATTTTGGGCCCCTAGATGGTGCCACGTGCTCGTATTGGTGACTGATGCTAGCAGGGCTGCTCTTTTGGGACACTTCTCCCCAGCAATGAGCTAAACTGGTGTGACACCTGCTGGTCGCTTGCCTTTTTTCTTTTTTCTTTTTATGTTTTCCCTTCCCTCCTAATGTAGGATTTCCTTATTTCCCTCTGGGATTGCACCCAGGACCTCCTAATGACACCAGATGACTTGGCATACCATGTATGCACGTCCTACAGCAACCTGTCCTCTGCACACCCAGCAGCCCTGGGGGTTAATAGCTGCCATCTGTAGAGAATTTGTGCGACTTTTTCTCCCATCAGCAGATATCTTGGAAAAGATAGATGGCAGAAGAGAGGGAGAGATGTAAGCTTGCAGCAGAAGGAACTCCTGCATAGCCCCGTGCCCTCACACAGCTGGAGGCCCCAGCTCGGGGCAGGATTTGGGCTGGGAGTGGCTGGGAGCTGGGGTCCCTCCAGCATCTGGTGACAACTGAGTCCAGGCTGCCACCTGGAGGCATTAACTCCTCGTTCCTCTCTGCTGGAGCTTGGAAGCCAGCACTTTTGGTCAAGCTGGGAGGTACCAGGCTGCAGCAACCCCACAGTTACTGGGGGGTGATGGGGACAGCCTGGTGACTGCTATTTGATTGGACCTGCGTCTGAAGTACCTATGTTCTGTTCTCCTCCTTGTTCCTCCTACCAAGAGGGTTTCTCAGCCCTCTTCCCAGAGGAAGGGGGACCCACAGCAGACAGCTAAGTGCTGCCTGGGTGCAAAGAGCTGCTCTTTGTGTCCTGCAGCTGTGCAGGAGGAGAGGCAGAGGAGCAGGGAGCGCAGCGAGACCGAGGCCGAGTCCACGAGCAGTGGCAGCGAGGACATGCCTGTGGAGAGGATCCTGGAGGCAGAGCTGGCAGTCGAACCCAAGACGGAGACGTACAGCGACGTGAACACGGAGAGCTCGGTAAGGGGCACCGTGGGGTTTCAGTGATGTCCCACAGCTTGAGACAAGAGCATTCAAGATGTGATTTGAAAGGACAAACCTTATGCATGCATTTTGCAGAAGCTTTTTGCTTTATACCACCTCAAAATCATCTTTTTTTTTTTTATTTTAAGCTATTCTAAATGACAACTATAAGGCAGTCTTTATGTTATTTTCCTAGCTATTTTTTTTTTCCTGTTCTATCTGTGATTTCAAGGAGTAACTAGGGCAACAGCTGGATGCCAGAGAGCCGGTGCCAAGTGCTGGCCTCCATGGCTGCACAGCCCCGGGCACACATTGTCTGCCCAAGCGACCAAAGCTGACATGGAGCTGGACACAGTGGGCTCACTGCTGTGGTTTTGATGGTTTGGGTGAAGCTGTTGTTTATGCCCATCCAGAGGCTGCTGATGGCCCCGAGATGTGCCCTGGGGAGCAGGACTCCTGCCTGCCACGCAGCACTTGCCTTGCAATGCATAGCGAGCAAACAGAACTTTCTAGCAGCCAGCTAATTTGGCTGGTGGGAGATAATAAATATCTCCCCCAGAAGTGCACAGCTGAGATTATTGGCAATTTGGTACCTTGACTTGTGGCTCTGAGTACCGCTCACGTGGTGCTGTGTGCAGTGCAGATGGTGACCACCAATGACTTTACATTGACAAATCCTCCCCTCTTCCTGTGCTCCTTCCCTCTGACATATTGCTCTTCCCTCAGACGAACGACCCTGTCACCAACATCTGCCATGCTGCCGACAAGCAGCTCTTCACGCTCGTCGAGTGGGCCAAGCGCATCCCCCACTTCTCCGACCTGACGCTGGAGGACCAAGTCATCCTCCTCCGGGCAGGTAACGCCCCTGAGCAGTGGCCCTGGGGGCTTTTCCTGGTATCCTCATCCCTTCTCTGGGCTGTGTGTCCATGGGGAATGGGAGACCCTGATGGGCCAAGCAGTGCCTCATCCCACATGGGGCACTGGGAAACTGGTGGCTGAGCCAGTGGGCAGAAATCAGCTCCCTGCTCTGTATGGGAATGTGGCTTGGCTGGCAGCTGCCCTCGCATCCCACACACCTCCCTCTCCCTCCTCTCGCAGGCTGGAATGAGCTGCTCATTGCATCCTTCTCCCACCGCTCCGTGTCGGTGCAGGACGGGATCCTTCTGGCCACGGGCTTGCACGTGCACCGCAGCAGCGCTCACAGCGCGGGCGTGGGCTCCATCTTCGACAGGTGGGTGGCCGGTGTGCCATCCCCCCCAGCAAAGCCATGGTGATCTGGGGCAGAGTTAGCTTAGAATGAGGAGGGATGTTTTGCTGGGTTTTGGGCGGGGGGAAGGGGGGGGGGGGGGATCAGAATGGGATAGAAACACCTTGGAAGGGATTTGCAGCTGCAGAAGCATCTCCTTGGCTGAGTGTGTTTCTGCAGGGGGAGGAAGCTTCTCTGCCCCCCTTCCCCCTTGCAGCTCGGAGCTTTTGCCATAACTGGATCTAGAGCTAATGCTGATCAGCAGAGCTTTAGCTAGCGGAGCCTTAAAGCCCAGCTTGCAGCATTTGCTCATGTAACAGGCACACGTGCTGTCCATGCCACGTCTGCTCCCAGCCTGGCAGGGCGCTGCCTTGCTGCCCTTACACAACGGGCACGGCCACATCTCGCAGGGGGAAACGTGGAGAAACACCCATGTGGTTTTCCTCAAACACAAATTGTCCTTCATAATTCCAACAGAGAACAGGGGCCATGTGCAGAGCAGAGAAAGAACGAGAGTGGATTTAATGCTCCTGTCCCTGGATGCTGTTATTGCTGTCATAAAAGAGCAGTGTGGCATTGCTGTCCCTTGCAGCTGCCTCTCCCTGCAGAGAGGGACTGGGGGGATTCCCGGTGCCCATCCCAGATGCTTTGCAGCCCCAGCCTTGCTGTCTGCACCCGCCCCTGACTGCCTGCCCACCCATGTCCCCCACATGCAGGGTTTTGACAGAGCTGGTGTCCAAAATGAAGGACATGCAGATGGATAAGTCGGAGCTGGGGTGCCTGCGAGCCATCGTCCTATTCAACCCAGGTAAGTTATGGGGCTGTGGTGCAGCGTCCCCATCTCTCCCTGCATGCCACTGGCTGCCAGGCAGTGCCTTACGCTCTGCACCAGGCCAGGGGAGGGAAACTTCCCATGAAAATGCAGGTCCCAAGCAGCAGGGCTATGAGTCATAGCATGGGCCTGTACCCAGATCTGTCCCAGTCTTTGGGTGCATGACTAAAGAGAGCCCAAGCCCTCTCCCACCTCAGTACCTGGTCACTGGTGGCAGCAGCAAGGTCTCCTCCATGCTGCCTTCCTCTCCATATGATCCCTCTTGTCCAGATGCCAAGGGCTTGTCCAGCCCCTCGGAGGTGGAGTCGCTGCGGGAGAAGGTCTATGCCACACTGGAAGCCTACACGAAGCAGAAGTACCCCGAGCAGCCGGGGCGGTGAGTGTCCCCTGCAGGGCTGGTGGCCATGGTTTGGGTCCAGCCCAGCAGGGAGGGTCTGAGCGCTGCTCTGATGGGCCTGAGGATGTGCCTGATGTTAACAGCGGGTTGGTGTTGTGCTCCATGCAGAGAAGAATGATTTGGAGTGAAGGCAAAGAGGGTCTCCTTCCCTATCAGCTCCAGTTCCTGTGCTGGGGGGCAGATGCTGGAGGAGGAGGAGGAGGGGTGGGATCCTCCTGCAGGGCTCTCTTCATCTCCAGCCATTCTGAGCTTGGGAGCCTCCTAGGCTGCTTTATGCAAACCATCCCCAGAACTTTTCCATGGACAAGGGGAAGTGGGAAACCTGAATGATGCTGACAGCATCCCGCAGAACAGAGCGTGACAGCTCTGCTACCCACTGCTCCGGGTCGGTTCCCCTCTCCCAACACCCACCCCGGAGACGGGATGCTGAGGCAGGAGAGAAGCAAAGCAAAGGCGAACCACCTGCCAGGGATGCCTCACTCCAAGGCCGCAGCCTCCGGGCTGCCGGCTGGATCCGTCCCGATCCCGGTGCAACCCCACCCTCTGCTGGCCGAGCCGCCGAAACGCCGGGGCCGGCCCCGGGCCGCCGGGTGCTGCCGCAGCATCCTCTGAGGTCTGGGGCTGTGGGTGGGGCGATGCCAGCGGGGAGGGCAAGGGGGAGCATCCTCCTGCTACACCCCCAGCTGCACCCCGAAACTGATGCTTCATGGAGGTGTCAGTCAGTGGTTCAAGCTCTATCTGCAGGGAGAATCCAGATTTAATTTTTTATTTTTTGCATATGAATGCAAAATTCCTTTTTTTTTTCCTCTTATTTTTTAGAAATTATTTATTTTAAGATAGATACTCCCTCCACACCAATGGTCAGAAATGCTCATTTCCTTGCACTGAACACGAGGGAAGGAAAAAGAGCCTCCCTCTTCCTCTGGGCCCTGCTTGCCCACATTGCCGTGCCCTGGGGTGACTTCCCAAGGCACTTTTGAGAGGATCATAGAATCATAGAATGGCTTGGGTTGGAAGGGACCCCAAGGGTCATCAGGTTCCAACCCCCTGCCGCAGGCAGGGCCACCAACCTCCAGATCTGGTACCAGATCAGGGTGCTCAGGGCCCCATCCAACCTGGCCTTGAGCCCCTCCAGGCATGGGGCATCCACAGCTCTCTGGGCAGCTGTGCCAGCACCTCACCACCCTCTCAGTGAAGAACTTAAGAGGATCTGGGGGCCCAGCCACTGGCCCAGGCTCGGACAGGAGTGGAAGGGTGAGCTCAGTGCCACCCTTACTCCTCTGCCTGTTCCCTTCCTTCCAGGTTTGCCAAACTCCTCCTGCGCCTGCCAGCGCTGCGGTCCATTGGGCTGAAGTGCCTGGAGCACCTCTTCTTCTTCAAGCTGATCGGGGACACCCCCATCGACACCTTCCTCATGGAGATGCTGGAGACACCCCTGCAGGTCACTTGAGGTCCCCCACGTCCCACACAGCCTCCCATCCCTCTGCTATGGGACAGCGAGAGCCCCAGAGCTGTCCTCGCCCTCCACTCCTCCTTGGTGGGATTGTCGTGTCTTTGTACAGCTGTAAATCCCCTCTGACCCTCCCTGGTGGGGGGGCATGGATCCTCCTCCTGGCTAACCACTCACCCCCCTGTACAGATAATTGCTTTAAATTATTTTTTCACTCTCAATAAAAGCCAACAAAACAAATAAAATAATATATGAGAGGCACTGGTTGCAGCCTGCAGCGTGGTGTCTTCCTTTGCTGTGGTCACAGTTCTGGTTTGGGATGGGGCTGGAGGCTCTTGGGCAGAAGCATCACTCAGGGTATCACTACCTAAATGTTTAAAGAATTCAAGATTAGTTGGAGAGTGACTCTCTTAAGATGCTTTTTCTTTTCTGCGCTGGCTGGAAGGGCAGCTCCTGTCCCAGCCATGTGCCGTGCAGCTGTGGTGGCAATGGCCTCTGTCCTGTGTGACACTGCAGGGAGGGGTTTGTGCTGCTGGAGGGATGGAGAAGTGGCCAACATGTCGAAAAGGCTGAAAAATCCTATGCTGGCAGCTCTTAGGGGAGCACCAGGCTGCCTTATACACCACGGTGTTTCAGAGGTTATTGCAGCATTAGCTTAGTTCCTATTTTTTTTGAAGATTTGATGGATTTCTCAAGGGTTTTGTTTGCTGTTTTGCTTTATTTACCTACTTCTAGCACCATAAAATGTACCATTCTACCCCAAGTCTATAATCCAATGCATCCTTGAGCGATGCTTGCAGAGAAGGAAAGCAGAAACCGCCCCCAAAACTCTCCAGGCTCCACCTGGCCCTTCCCCAGCTCACACAGCGTCGCGGGGGCTTCAGAGTCAAACGAGTTAAAGACGTGGATTTGTTCAACGCACGGGGCTTATCCTGGGGGGAAAACGCCCTCCCAGGCACCCAGTGGAGCCGCCTGTGTTCTCATCATCCATCAAGCAGGTGTAGTGTTAAGTGATCTGCCCCTCCTGCCCCTCTCGGCAGTGCGGGGAGCTGCGTCTGGCCGCCTGACAGATTGCAACGGGGAGCTCCGGGGGAGAGGAGGGGAGAAGGAAGGAGAGGAATGAAACGGTTTGTTCAGGCTCCCGCACGGGGACGTGATTCATTCTCTGGTATTTTGCTGGGGAAAGGAGAAAGAGAGAGAGAATCCAAAGAGTAGCAGAAAGAAACAAGGCGCGTTGGGAGAACGCTAATGCTCATTTTTTTTCCAATGATGCTGAGAAAAAAAATGAAGAATTTGAGAAGAGACGAAAAGCATTGAGCAGGGGGATATTTTTAATTGGAAAGGTAATTTGCTATTAAAAGGGAAGTGTTTAAAGAAACACAAAGCTCTGCAGTTTCCCACCTTGCACTCAGACCGTGCTGCTTTGTTGTCTTACACCAGGGAGCTTGGTTGGTGTGGAGCTTTGCAAGGGAAGGGCTGCAGGAGTGGCCGAGCTCTGCTGTTGGTGTGTTTTGGTGAAGAACACACACAGAACTCAGCATTCCTCGTGCGTGCGGCAGAGCAGAAGGTGCTGAGGTGATGTCTGAGCGCTGCTTTGGAGCCCAGCAGCACCCACACTGCAGAGCTGTCCCTGTCGGGAGCTCTCGGGCTGGCCCCAGCCCCGCTGTTGTCACAGCTGGGATTTTGAGTGTTGTCCTGGAGCTGCAAGGTTGGAGTTTAATTTGGCCAAGACATCCCAAAGTGCTCTGGGCCGTGCCCAGCCCTCTCTGCTGGGGTTCCATGCAGTCAGCAGGATCACAGAATCATGAAGGCTGGAAAAGACCTCCAGGATCATCTACTCCGACTGCCAACCCATCACCCCCATGTCCCTCAGTGCCACATCTCCACGGTTCCTGGACACCTCCAGGGATGGTGACCCCATCACTCCCTGGGCAGCTGTGCCAGTGCCTGGCCACTCTTTCAGAGAAGAAATTTTTCCTCATATCCAGCCTGACCCTCCCCTGGTGCAGCTTAAGGATGCCCCTGGTTGGTTTTGTTGGGGTCAGTGGGGAGGGACTGGGGCTGCTGGATGCTCTGTGCCAGCTCGGCACCCAGGCAGCTCAAAGGGCTTCAGTTCACCTCAACCAGCCTCACACTGGTCTCAGCCCACTGTCAGGAGATGGAAAGAAGTCTACAGGAAGAAGTCGCTGATGACTGAGCTCTCCCTGCAGTCGTGGAGGAGCTAAGGTCAGAAGTGAGCTCCTGGGTTTGCTCCTAACCCTCAGATTTCTGCTCTGTGCCATGGGGCTCTATACAACGATGCCCAAAACTGCTGTCCAAGAGCAGCTCTTCCCTGCCCCTAAAAGCACGGGATCGGTCACACCCCGAGGAACAAACCCTGGCACAGCCGTCACTCACTGCTGTGGCATCCCCCCGGGATGCATTGCTGCAGGGCATCCGCGGGGCACGGCTGGAGCCAACCAAACCTGGAGCTCTGCAAAAGAGCCAGATTAGGTGAAGCAGTAAAAAGTCATGGATAAGTCCAGGAAATTTTCCATCCTTGCACATACATTCAGCCCCAGCTCGTGTGGTTTTATAGCTACACAAATCCCATTTGCTGGCTCCATCCATGGTGATGATTTAGGGAAAGGGAAAAAAAACCCATACACCTGGACTCCATTGCTTTGCCTGGCCTGAGCCCAGGTGGTGCTGGAGGAGGGATCTGGCTCTCTGCTGCCCTGTCACTGCCTGCCCTGGGAGCTCCACAGCACAAGGGCTGGGCAGCCCCGTGGGGAGATGGCCTTGGGATGCTCCATGCCTGGTGAGATGGAAGGCAGCTCCTGGTTGATGCCTTTTTGCCCTACCTCTGTACCACCTTGCTGCCTGCAGGATCCTGAGCTGGAAGGAGAAAGCCCAGTCCTGCCTCCCAACAAAAGTCCATGAAATTCTCTTCCTGATCCGAGCTGGGTGACCACCAACTCCCCCATCCCTTGGGGGGTGCAGAGAGCTGGCTGCAGCGATTCCTGATCCTCTGCAGAGACACTGCTCGAGGTGCAGGTGTGCCTTGGGAGGGGGAATTGCCAGGTCACCCTGGCAATGCCATCAGTGTTGAGGGTTGGAGCATTTATCTTTAATGTTTTCCTGATTCACCCTTTGGACAAAGTAGGGTGAGCTGGTTTCACTGCCTGCCCCCAGCAGCACCCTCTGTGTCCCTTGGAATAAGGGCATTATTATAACTGAGCCCCTCTGCAGCATGGGATGCTCAGACCTCTGCTTTCTGCCTCCTGAAGGGAGAGAGAAGGGAAACTGAGTCAGGTTTTGCCGTGCCTGTGCACATCCCTACCTCTGTGCTGGGTTTTGGCCTCGGGGTGTCACCGGGCTGTGCCAGGCACATCCCTGATCCCACCTGGAACGAGCTGGGAGCTGTGCACCACAGCTGCGTGGTGAGGCAGCCTCCAGACCCCTCCTCACCTGGAGGTGAGGAAGGAGAACACCGCAGGGTGACAGCGCTCAGAGGATGGCTGTGTCCACCCTCTTTTTTCTGATGCTGGAGGATGGAGCCCTGCTGGGAGCGGAGCAGCGCGATGCCTGGAGCCCACGGCCACGCCGCAGCCTGTGCTGGGTTGCTGTCCTGGCAGGGGCTCTGGCTACCTGCAAACTTGGCTGGGGCTGCTCGGAGACCTTCAGGAGAGACAAAGATGGGGGGGTGGGAGCCCACCGCTGCTCTGCTGCAGCCCCTGCTGAGCTCAGCTCAGCTCAGCGCTGGTTGGTGCTGGTACTGATGCTTTGTGCCGGGTGTGCCGGGATGCTCTGTGATGCACTGGGTCTGCCTCAGGACCCCAGGGGATGTTGGCAGGGTGGTGACCCACCTGCACTCACCTTTGGTTTCTCCTGTTCCCGCGAGCTCCTGAAGGATGTGACCTTGGTGTCTGCGTCACCCACGTCACATGGGGACCTCCCGGTGACAAGGGTGTCCCATGGGGACACTGCCACGATCACCAGTGGGCACAGGAGGTGCCTGTCCCCCAAAACCTTCATGAACCCATAGCAGCCCCGCAGCGTTCCCCGGGTGGGAGAACTGGGAGAGCAGGGAGATCCGGGAGATCCGGCCGGGACGGGCTCTGCGACAGCGAGAAGGCTCCAAATTTCAGCATCCCCACCCGGGAGGGACCTTCCCTCCGCGGCTTTCCCCTCCCCGACCGCGGAGCTCTGCCTCGGGGCCGCCCCCACGCTCAGCTCCGCTCCGCTCCGCGCCGGCACCGCGCGGCGATGCGGTCCCTCCCCGGGGGGTTCCCCAAAACCTCTCGGCCCGGGCTTCTCCACGAGCGGGGAACGCTTTTGCTACCGGGAGAGCCCTCCATCCCCCTTTC
>WBMW01004327.1:1599393-1625725 GCA_013396635.1 Penelope pileata | reverse complement strand
AGGGAGCTGCAGGGACCGCGAGCATCCTCACTCCTCTGTGGGGAGCACTGTGGGCCTCGGGCCAAGCACAACGCTGAGCATCGCATGGCTTCTAACGAGAAACTCCGCTTTGTTTGCCGTTACCAAACAGTGAGCTTGCTGGAAAAGGCTGTGGGTGGTTTACAGCTCGCGGGAGGGAAGGGCATGTGCTGGCCAACCTGTGTGCCAAGGGCACCGGTATGGGTGAGGATGAGGATGGCACAGCCATCAGCTGTGCAGAGGGGCCTGAATCTTGGTCTGTTTTTTTTTTTTCTTTTTCCCCCCCACTCCCAGGTAAAAGTGACGATGAAGATGGCAGCTGCAAAATGGGCCCAGCCTCGGGGAAGGGGGCGGAGGAGGGGAAGGACCACAAGCGGCCCAAGCGGCCCCGCACCATCCTGACCACGCAGCAGCGCAGGGCCTTCAAGGCCTCCTTCGAGGTGTCCTCCAAGCCCTGCAGGAAGGTACGGGGACAGGGCACCCCGGGGGCTGGGCAGTGGTTCTGCCCCCTTCTGAATCTCCTCAAATCCATCTGAGTCCCGCTGAGACGTTGCCCTCTCTCCAGGTGCGGGAGACACTGGCGGCTGAGACGGGGCTGAGCGTGCGTGTGGTGCAGGTGTGGTTCCAGAACCAGAGAGCAAAGGTGGGTGCCGGGCCCCCTCCTGTCCCCTCCTGTGATGGCAGCTGTGCCGTCACCCCCTGCTCTTTCCTCTTCTTCTCGCCCAGATGAAGAAGCTGGCCAGGAGGCAGCAGCAGCAGCAGCAGGACCAGCAGAACACCCAGCGCCTGAGCTCAGGTACCCTCCCCATTGCCCACCCTAAAATGCCCTCTCTGGGCTTTCCAAGCCTCCTCCCAAACCAGCCTGACCCCAAGCACACCAACAGCTCGCTCTTGCCTTGCAGCCCAGCCCAACGGCAGCGGCCCCGGGGCGCTGGAGGGGCTGATGAACCCCTACACCACTCTGCCCCCCCCGCAGCAGCTCCTGGGCATGGAGCAGGTCTACAGCTCCGACCCCTTCCGGCAAGGGCTCACCCCCCCGCAGATGCCCGGAGACCACATGCACCCCTATGGTAAGGCTGCGGGAGGGGGCACAGCTATGACACCCCCAGGGCTTTCCTCTTGTGTCCAAGGGGGGCTGCATGGTGGGGGTGCAGCAAGTTTTGGGAAGGCAGCAGTCCCTGCTGCCCTGTACCCCTACAACACCAAGTTGGGGACACCGGGATGGCCAACACCACCAAGGCACCCCATGGAGCAGCTGGACCCAAAGCCAAGGGGAGCAGAAAGCAGGGAGCCCCAGTGGGAAAACATGGGTGCCAAACGGAAAATATGGGCACCAGCTCTGCAGTGGTGCCACCCCATAGGAATTACAGCACCCTGAGGTGGGACAGTGCCCCCAGAGCATCTCAGCGGGCTCCTGGGGTGTGGAGAAGTGGGATGTGGGAGCTGCAGCAGCACGCAGCACCCCCAGCCCCGTTCTTTCCCTCCTCCCCAAGGTGCCGAGCCCCTCTTCCACGACATGGACAGCGACGATACCTCACTGAGCAACCTGGGCGACTGCTTCCTCCCCACGGCGGACGCGGGGCCACTGCAGGCGCGGGCAGGGAACCCCATCGACCACCTCTACTCCATGCAGAGCTCCTACTTCACCTCCTGAGCGTGGCGGGGCCCTGCCGCGGGATGCCGGCACGCGACGTTTTGTAGCTCGGGATGCCCAAGGACCCAACGCGTGTTGGGTCGCATAGTGTCATGTTTCCCTTAGGATCCTAGGGTTAGGGGCAGGTTTGGCGGGTTGGTTTTCAGGTTCCTGCAGAAGCCTAGAGACGTCTCCCCGCACGGCAGGACGGGGCTGGGTGCAGATGTGCGTGGGGATGTCCCACACAACGCACCCGCCAGATTGTATCCACAAAGTTTATTTCTAAGTCTATCAGAATTTTACTGTACAGCAAAAAGTAACTTTATTTTCAGCGTGAACCGTATTTAAGGAAATACTCAGTGCACTTAAGTTATGAGATGAAATAATTTACTTTTTATAAGCGTTGTGTTTAGGTTGCAAAAGGCCAGCGGCAGGGAAGGAACACCCGTTTGTGCCAGGCGGTAGGTCTGGGTTTCGGGGTCGCTTATTTTGGTGCTCTCAGGTTACCCCACTGGTTTCGAGGTGAACCCTGCAGCAGGGACCAGCTCCTCGCCAGCAGGTCGGTGGGGACAGCGAGGTGACAGCGTCCTGTCCTTGCCACTCAGCATGGCTGGAGGTCGGTGCTGGAGCTGGGGACATCCCAACCTCTCTCCTCCATCAGCGACCCATCCCATACCCAGATGTGCGTGCTGAAGTGTTGTGTAGTAACATCCCAGCTCTGGGAGCCACCAGCCTGTGCCACCAGCCTTTGGTGGCAGGAGGAAGGAGCCCTGCATCTCCCACGCTACACGCGGGTCTGTTTCTGCAAGCTCTCCAGGTCGAGCTCCCAGCCGGCCCTCACCTCACCCCCCTCTCGTTTTCATGCGTTGTGTCCTTTTGTGCTGCTGTTCCCAAATGATGTAAGGACCCACAAAGACATGCCACGGCTGCAACGCTCAGAGCACTGGCTCATCGGCACAGCTCGATCTGACACTGAATGTAGCAGGGGCCGAAGGCGGCCGACCTGGCGGGAGATGCTGACACACTGTCAAGAATCACGTAGAAAGGTGAAATTAAAAGACAAAAAAAAACCCTGAAAAAAGAAAAAAAACAACAACTGTGCCTGGTCTCTTTTTGTGTGGGATGTCGACTCAGGTGGGGAAGAGTTTGGATAATCTTCCAAGTCAACAATGTGTTGGGTATAGCTTCTTCTCGTTGAGCATTAAATACCAAATATTATCTGGTCTGGGACTGCACTGACCCTGGAGAGTTCTCTGCAGCCAAGGGGTGGAGGTGGGTGGCTCTGGAGGTGACATATCTTTCACCAGTGCCCACAGCCCATGGGGATGGGGACCCTGCTCCATCAACCCGGCACAGGAAAGTGGCTGGAATTTCCTGGTATGGACAGACTGGGACATTACTCTGTTTTGGGATTTCTTTGCCACTTGGCGTGGTGGTCTTGGAGAAATGCTGGCTGGTGCTAGCAGGGTGGAATGGATCTGGGTGAGGCTGATACTCACTGTGGGATGAAGGTGAAGATGTGTTCTGCTCGTGGAAAGGGGGTTTTGGGAGGATGGAGGATGTGTGGTGTGGAGGAGCTGCCATGAAGCCAGCATGAGCCTGATTTGTAGGATCCAGGTATAGCTAATGGCTGGGTCAACACCACCCACAGAAAAATGGACGTTTTCATTCATGGTTATTAAAATTGTCTTAAAAATTGCCTCACCTGGATGTTTCTTTAAACATTATGTTTGAAGATTTTTAGAAAAAAAAAAAGATCTTTTAAAGATGAGAGGTTTGCCTTCCCCACCCACAGCTATTTCCTATTTGAAAAATGTTCACCTACATCAGTCTGCCTTTCCGTCAACCCAACTATCAATTTATACCTATGAAATTACTTCCCCCAAAATAACCCCCCCATAAAACCCATGTCATGCAGACAGCTTGCCTACTCCTTTTAAAATCTCGCAAAAATGTAATGACAACATAATAACAGTATCTCAAGGTATATACATGTATAGAATTATCATATATATAGTGTGTACATGTATTTTTGGGAAGGATCAGTATTGTGGAAGGGATAGAGCGTCATCTAGCAGAATTCATGTTCTTTAACCCATCCTCCTTCTGCCAATTGGCCCGTGCTTGATACAATCCATCTTGTAAGGGTGCAATCCCATATTGCACGTGTCCTCCTGTTGCCTGGATGTGATGCTCTGATGTTTTGTTTCGGGGTGCAGACTGCTCCTGCCAAAGAAAACCATCTGGACCTTATCTTCTGAGGTGATGTAGTCACAGGGCGGCATATGACTTCTTGTCGGGGCTGGTGGGTTGCTGGGTGGCCCTGGGCAGGCAGTGGGTTTGTTGCACCTTGGGCTGGCCCCATTGAGTGGATCTTTGTGGTGCTGCTCTGCTCTGCAGTGCTCCATGCTTGAGCCAGCTCCCAGCCCATGGAGCAGCTCCCAGGGCGAATGACAGCTTCTTGTCAAGCCCAGGAAGAAAAGAACAAGGTCTGACACGAAAACAGGCTCTACCTTGCTCTCCAAGGCAAGGGCAACGGCAGGATGGAGTTGGGAGCCAACCTTTATGTCCTGAGTGCCTTGATGAACAAAGCCCCCTCTGTTCAGGAGCTGCTTGGTGGCCAAAATCAAGCCAGAGACTGCTTTTCAGTTGAGGACACTGATTAGATGATACAGATAGGCAGGAACAAGCTAGCTCTGAGTGATGCTGTATTAATTAACTTGCTCTTTGTGAATGGATGGTACAGGAACCTGGGCAGATGCAGACTGGGAAGAAACTCAAAATGGCCTTGGCCAACACTGGCTGTGTTGGCATCTGGAGATTTAAATCTTGGTGGTATTTCTAGGTATTTGTAGTGTGCAGACATGGGGCAGGAGCAAGCAGCCTTCCTGGAAGAGTGTGACCTTGGAAGCACTTGGCAGGCAATGCACTTGTATAGGAAAAGTGTCTGCAGGAGGGTTTTATGTGCCCACATCAGTGGGTTGTCTTTCTGCACAAATCCCACGGAAGACACAGGCAGGTTCTTTCCCTGCAATCAGACATGGGAGATGGCAAATGGTGCTTTTCTGGTGGGAAAAGGCAAAGCTCTGGTTGTTCCTGACACCTTTCCAGAGTGAAATCACTTGCCAGATGTCCGATATCTAAACCGATGCTGTTCTGGGCATAAAATGTCACCCGTCATTAGGAAATGCTTGTGTCTTGTGACACATGATATGGCCCAAACCACTGAGGACGAGTGCCTTGGCCTTATGGTAGGTCTGTGAGCAAGATCCCAGGTAACACCAGCTGTCCAAATCTGAGACTTGTGTTTGCTAAGCCGCTTTCTTCCACTGCTCATCTGCAAGGAACATCCCTTTAAAGAAGCTTGTGTGAAATGGTGAAGACTCACAATGGAAAGGCAGGAAAAGGGTTAGAAGCTCTTTAGGTGTAAAAAGGTGAACAGTAGTTTCTTATCTTGCTGGAGATCAGACCGAATTCTTGTCTCCATTCCTCTGAGTGGCAACGTGTTGGTCATGAAAAGGTTATCTTGTCAGCCGCAGACCTCCTAGACACCGGTGACATGCGCTCGCCTGGTTGACACGTATAAGTTCACAGGCTGAGGACGAGCGTATCCAACTGCAAACCATGTCAAAACACTCCAAGTGATCAAATGCTGACAGCACTTTCAGTGAAGAACAGCAGATTCCCACCGCCTCGGGCCCTCTGTGCTGCTGCTTCAGAGGGGAGATCGGGTTTCGGCCTGACCCTGAGAACAGGGGGCTCATTCAGAGGATGCTTGGTGGGTTGGATCACGGTCTCGGGGCGGTGTGAATCCCTGCCAGAGCACGGGGATCGGCAGCAGGCCCTGTGCCACAGATGGGGAGCTCATGGCAAACTGCAGTGGGCAATGTCCTAGGGTCCTCACCAACCTGGTGGCTTCCCGTGGGGGTCAATGGCAGCCAATGACCCCTTATTGACCAAAACCCAGTGGACAATATCCTGAGATCCCTACCAACCTGGTGGCTTCACGTGGGGGTCAATGGGAGCCAATGACCCTTTATTGACCAATCTTAATTAGGACTATCAGAGAGTCCAGGCAGACTCAGTGCTCTGAAGAGCCAAGTTTCGGCACCGCAGATGGATGTTTGCAAAACTGCCTGGCCCCCTGAGCAGCTCTAGCTCTCCTTGTGCTCTGTTTCTTGAGGTACAAATGCAATAGTATCTGCTTCAGAGAGGAGGGGCTGTGAAGGGAGGTATCCATGGAGCCTCTGGTTTCCCAGTGCTTTCTCAGGAGCATCTGCGAGGAAACAAGTGTGCGCTCAACACAGGCTCAATAATACATGAGCATGGTGGGCCCTGAGGCTGAGCATGGGAGAAGGAGATGGAAAATACTGAAAACCCAATCATTTGCTGAGTGAGGCAGGGACCGTATGGAAATCATAGCATGAGCTCATGGAACTGAAGATGCAGCGTAATGCCTGTGCCTTGGGTGGCTGACTCCGTTGTCCTGACAACCCAGCGCTGGTGTTCTGGGGTTGGAGGGTTTGGCGGTGCTGTCAGGAACATGGAGGTATTTGGGAAGTAACTGGAGAGCCCCCGAGGAGTGTGGGAAGAGGAGACCAGAGAAACTCTTCCAAAAGGATTAGCTGGAGCCTGCCAGAAGCTGGAACTGCCTGCTGGCTGCCTGCTCTCCTCCCGGAGTAGGTGGAGGAGTGAGGAAGGAGCGGTGACACCTCCATGCTGCTAGCAGAAGACCTCGCTCCTGAGCCAGTGGGACACTGCTGTCCCCAGGAGGGGACATTGAATCCAGAGAAATGCATCAGTCTGGCACTGAGCCACAAAGCCCAAAGGTGGGTGCTGCCTTCAAGGGCATCCAATGTGTTGGGCAGTGGTGGTGAGACCCAGAGCCCACGTGGTGCCCCAGAAATGACTGTAAAAGCAGAGCTGCTTTGTCTCTTCCCTGGGCTTCACAGGTTCCATAAATTAGAGGCTAATCACTTGCTTCAGAAGGCTTTTAAGTGCAAGCAAGCCTCATCAAGATGATGAAATTGCCTCTTAATTGATTATTCCTGCAGTTTAACAGCTGTCTTCCCAACTTGCTTAATTTTTCCTTCCCCAAAACACAAACCTGCTGATGGTACAGGCAGCTCACCTCCAGCCAGGAGCTCATGGGGAGCTGATGCATGGATGTGGCTGTGCTGGGCTGTGTGACTGCATTGCTGGGAGTGCTGGTGGAGAGCCCATGGGCTGGAGCTGGTGGGTGGGAACTCCACAAAGCCACTGATGAGCAGCAGGGATGCGGTGGTTTTAGTCCTCCCTGTGACATCCTCAAAGCTGCTGTGTGTTGGGGGAAGGGTCCTTTTCCACCCCACAGCCCCAGGCCACCCGAGCTTAGGCTCTGCCTGAGCGCCTGTGCCAGGCCAGCCCCGCCGATAGCATCGGGGCGAGTACAGTAGGGGCTTTGTGGCTGGGGGATCTGGTTACCTGGAACAACATTGCGCCTGGGGAGGATGATGACAACATGCTGGGGGGAGGGGGGCTTGGAAAAAAAAAATGACAGTGCCAGTTAGTGAGCTGCTATGGGATCATTTCTAGGTGTTTTCTAAGCACGTGGTCCATGGGCTCTTTGCATACGGCAGATGACCTGGTTGCATCCATCCTTCTGGCCTGCAGCCTTGCTGCTGTGGGGACCCTGGAACAGGCTGGGCTTGGAGGTCCCTTCCAACCCAACCATTCTGTAGTTCTGCTCAAACCTTGTGCAACTGCCTGGCTTCTCACCTTCTGGCCCCAGCAGTTTTTTGCGCTTGTTGGGTGATTTATGCAAGTTATGGTGAGCTGAATATGTTCCTATGAGTCTTTTTACAGAGGGATGGTGCAGAGATCTATAAATCTGCCCTCTGCTTCTCTCCTTCTCTATAGGGAGACTTCAGCATGGGCACAGTCATTGCAGGATGTGGGAAATTGGGCTGGAGAGCACTGCCACCCTTGCTGGGCTCAGGGATGCACAAAGCCCTGGGACATGTAGCTCCCCAGGTTGGGCTGCGCGCCGTGCTGCCGTGTCCTTGTGAGGAACCTGGGGGTTGTGGCCAGGTGAGCTGAGAGCCAGGAGTGCATTTGGTATGCCAGAGTGGTGGGGGAGATGCTCTGCTGCTGCTGGCTCATTTCTCCCCTCTCTGACCTGGCTAAAATGAGTCTGGGTTATGCTGAGGGGTTAACGGTGGGCAAGATTTCTGTGCAGGTCTCGAGTCACCCTAATGGTAACTGTGTTCCTGGTGGGGTTTTGTGTTGCATGGAGGTGATGCTGAGGCAGCAGGACTCTCATCTAAAAGGCAAAAGGCTTGGCAAGTCCGTGGGAAATACAGCAGTGAAACACAGAGCCGGCGATGAAACTTTGCCATCTGCTCCAGAGCAAGGTGACCGTGGGGAACATTCAGAGCAGTGCCAACACAAACTTGCTCCTGCAATGTGTTTGCAGCCTCGCTGCTGCGGGAACCCACGGGATGCGGCATCGCAGCTGCTGGTCCCTAGCACCACTGCTGCGCACCCGCGAGTGGTGGGGATGGATGTGGAGCTGCCCTTCGCTGTCAGCAGGTAGGGTCATAGAGTCATGGAATTGTTTGAGTTGGAAGTGACCTTTAAAGGCCATCTGGTCAAACTCCCCTGCAATGAACAGGGACACGTACAGCTTGAGCGGGATGCTCAGAGCCCCATCCACCAGTGATGAGACGGCCATTGGATCACCAATGGCCCACCAGCATCCTGACCTTGAATGTCTCCAGGGATGGGGCATCCACCGATGGCCCTGGTGTTTCAATGGGCTGCATACTGGTGGTAACTGGTTGGCTGTGCTGAGTGAGGCTCTCCAAGCTGCTTTTCCAGGGACATGGAACGTGGTTGTTGTATCTGTTATCACCCCTGGGCTGGAGGCACACTGTGTGACGTGACGCAGCCCTGGCAGGGCTCTGTGACAGCAGCCCATCAAACCGCAGCCCTGCACGCACCCAGGCAGATTTCCCTCACGGGGTGAGCGGATCCAGTTTCACCGCTAATGGCTTTCCCAGGATTTGCAGATGTGAATTACTCGCATTCCTGACTCCAAGGTGAGCACAGGTGCATCGGACGGTCCCGGAGCGCACAGAGCTGCTATTGTGCTGCAGGGAGCATCGCCGGGTGTGTGCCAGCTGCCCACTGGTGCTCGGGGTGCTGCTCGGTGTCTTCTGGAGGTCTCTCCTCTTTCTCCTCTGGTCAAGGAGTGGCTTAAGGCGGGAGCCAAACCCCAAGCTGTCCCTCGGGATCTTGGTCAGGGGTCCAAGGGAAACAGGCCTGGCTTCAAACTGCCCTCCTGGAACTCGCTCTGCTCAAACTCCAGCGCTATTTAACACGCTTCACCTTCTTATAAAGTTTCTGTCAAGAAGGATTAGCAGCAGGCTGACAGATTGCTATTACAGCCCCAGTGAACTTTTAATACCTGCCTGTAAGTTCTGTGAGCCCCCTAAATCCCTGGCAGATGCCTGGTTTGGGGAGGAAAGGCTTTTCACATGGATGGTATTGAGGGTACCACCACCACTCCTCAAGCTGCCGGCATGGAGGAACGACCCCTGGGGGTTCTGGTGTCATCCTCCCCAGGGCTCTCTGTAGGTGAATGGCTTCCCCTCTCCCCATGGGGTGAGGCACCCACTATGGGGGCTTGGGCTGCAGGTGGCAGGCAGGAGGAGCAGGGACAGCCCATCAGCTCCCACACACCCAGGCAGGGTGCAGAGCATGGCTGGCTGCAGGGACCCTCGGGGGCTGCTGTCCATGCAGTCTGGTGGCTGGGATCAGAGCATCACTCGAAAGCAAGACCTGCCGTCTGCTGTGCCCAGGCAGGTCGGGTTCCTCTAGAGATACTGTGGCCCAGAGTCCAGGTGTCACGGACTGGTGTGTCTCAGCATGATTTTTCTTTCTTTGACTTAGCTTTACATCTTTAAATTTCGATGCACCTTCCCCTTCTACTGCCATCAAAACTGGAAAAACATCAGCTGAGTGAGGAGGAAAGCCTGGCGACTTTCTCTACCCTCCAGCAGTGGTGGGGCTGATGTGGGGGTAACCCTGTGGTGCTGCACCTTAAGCTGCTTCTCTCCAGGTCCCTGGGTCCCAGCCCTCCTCCCACTCCTGTTTCCTCCCACAGATTTTTTTTCACTTCTAAATCCCCATCTCCTGGAAGCATGGCATGTGCAGGAAGATATTTACTACACTGGATGGTTTCCAGTTGACCCAGCTGTGGAAAACACTTTGAAACAGCCTTTGCCAAACTTCTCAGGGCAGAAGTCACCCAATACTTTGTTGAGGTCTCATGAATTTTTGCATGCTGAGGACAAAAAACTGGAAGCAGCTCTTGGCCAGAATCTTTCTCTCAGAGTGCATCCAAATATGTTCTCTTTGGGTTGCACAAGGTTTTGCTTAATGGGACACACATCCTCCCAGCAGGTAACTTTCATCCAGAGTCTTGTTAGCCTTTTGAAATGCCATCTTTCTGTTGTGCAGCGCTGGACAAATCTGTGTAGCTTGGCAGAGATGCTGTCATTCAACGAGAGGCTGCAGCCCAGCAAGATGTCTTGTCTGGCATGGCCAATGCGTGGCTGGGATTTTGGCTTCCTGCCTGTGGGACGTGCCTCCAAGCACCCAGCAAGAGCTGCAGAGAGGGATGCTGTCACCCTGTTGCTGTGGGCTGGTACACCAGGGTGGTGTTTGGTGTGGTCAATGGGGGTCTTGCAGTTGTCCCAGAAACCCTAGGCAAAAGGAACCCGTGTGCCTGGGAGTGCATGTGTGGCCAGCAAGAAGCAGGGCACAGATCCCCAGTGGAAAGTGTTGGGTGGGTTCAGACACAGGAGAGACCCTTGAAGGATGTGGGGGTGCTGGGGAGGCAGGATGGGTCCCAATCTGCTGCTGTTTGTACAGTGCTTGAGTGTGAGACTGAGAGACCTTGGTTTCCCATTGCTCATCCCAACCCTGAGCCAGCTACACCTGGGCGGCTGCTCTTCAAGCATCTTTTCCTTTAATTGCACAGCAAAATGCCTTTTTGGAAAGGCTATTATCCCCCCAAACAGCCAACTCCAAACCCAAAAGAGAAAGGGGCGAGGGGAGGGAGGGAGCACCAGAAAGGGGGCTTTGAAGTGAGCTGCTCGAACGCGACGTGTGACATCAGAGAGATGGCAGATAGCTGGCAGAACAAGGCTGCCTTTCAGCCCGCCCCAGCCCCGGCCAGCGCACACTTTACACCCCACCTCCTGACGTGGGAGATGAAAGATGCCCCAGGCAGCCTGCCTGACCCCATTGCCTCTGCTATCTCCACTTGATTGCACAGTGTTTTGCTCCAAACAATTCTTCACTGTCTGGGCCGCACAGGTGAATCTCCCGGCTTGGCTGGCGAGCGGGGATGCCGCGCATAGCAGGGCTGCCTGCTGGTGGGGTGGTTTCTTAGGGCAGGCATTGTTCCACAGCAGGGCACGGAGGGGCGGTGGGGAGAAAGGGATGGGGCAGGACTGGGCAGCCCAGGAATGGGGACAGGTGTGCTGGGACATCCTGAAGGACTTTACGTGATGCTAAGTAGGTTGGTGAGCCCAACAGCTTGTGCTGGATGCTATGGTCTCCACCCCAAGAAGGCATCTGAGATTTCAGAGTGATTTTATTCTGTTTGTTGCTGGATTCAACCTGCCTTTGTGTCCAAAGGATGCTGGTTTCCCCTCTCAGGGTCACTGCTTTATGAAGATGTGGTGGAAGGAGGACACCTTCCCTACCATGAAGAAGCTCCATCTTAGAGAAGCTGTTCAGTCTTGAGATACGTGGTGAGTTTGTGTAGAAAGTGAGATGTGGTAATAAAATGACCGCAAATTCAGCACATGCTCAGCAGGCTGGGAGGGCAGAACCCAAAAAGGGATTTGGGAAAGAATATTGTGTGTTTGGGATCGAGGATGTCCTGTTAGGGGTTTGTGAAAGGGAAGGCTGGGGAAATACAGGCCACAAAGACTGAGGCTCTGTGAACTGTCATTTCCTTATTATCAGTTGGTTTGAAGTTTGGATGTACTTAAGTGCTGTAAACCATGAAAGCAGTCTTCATGGGCAGTTTCAACACCATTTCACGTTCTCCACCCTATCGCTGGATGGCACTGCAGGGCTCTCTGCCTGGAGGGAAATGGGACCACATCCCACTATGGAGGCCCCCAGCCACCAGGCATGTGACACAGATGCTCTGGAGCAGGCTCCTTCTGACCGAATTCGTCTCTGAGCATCTTCCAGTGGTGTTGAGGCTGGGTGGGGCTTGTCCCAGCTGGTCACTCGTGTCTGCTCTCATGGAACTCCTATGTCCTTCCAGATCTGTTGGCACCCTGCTGGCAAAAGTAAGTGTAAGGGCTGTTACCACTGTAGGAAATCAGAGGGCTGACCACCATCAGTCTCTGGTTAGGTCATGATGGAAAAGGACAGATGCTAGAGCTAGAAGACCAACACCTGGTGCAGCTCAACCTTTGTGTGCTCTGTAGCTGAGCTCAAGAAAGCTTTGAGCGTTCCTGTAGGACCAGGGATGAGTCCACACATCCAGTGGGTTCTTCCTGAGCAAATGGAATCAGAGGCACTTCCTAGATACACGTGAGCCTATCAAGACACCAAAGAGTATTTGAACAGTTGAGCTCCCCAGAGATCTGAGCACCCTTTTGACCTCTGCTGAAGAGATCAGAGCCAACCCTTCCCTTGCATTCAATGACTTGTAAAGACTGAATGCCCTAAAATCAATGTTACTAGTGGGAACATGGAAATTAATTGTGTCAATCTATCTCTCGTCTTGCCCTATTACAATCAGTGATTAGAAGTTGGCCTCAACTATGTGAACAAAGTGTCTTCTGTGGCAGGTAACTGCTGCGTGGGAGACAGTAGTGCATGGTAGAGTGCTGGAGAGTAAAGAACAAAAGAGAAATTTGGGTTCAATGCTGTTTTTAGATATTTTTTGGTGTGTAGGTTTTTTCTGTAGGTTTTTTTGTTTGTTTGTTTTTGTTTGGTCTAATGTATTTCTTTCCTTGCTTGGGATTACTCAGGTCAATATGACATTAAAACAGTAAAGATGGAACCTAGCTGAGTAGCAGCACAGAGCTCAGATTTGGGGTGAAGTGATTCCACCTGGCTGTGGTTTCAAGTTCAAGTCATGTCAAGTTGAACAGCTACTCGAAAGCTATGCAGGAATTTCAGCTTTGTTATGCACATCACATGCCCAAACTTTGCCACAGATCTGTGCCATTTTGAACAAGCCAAAAGCTGCTGCTCCCTGGCAGCATCCCCATGTGCTCCCTGTTGCCCTCCAGCAATGCCTGAATCCATAAAATAGACTTAGGGCTATTCCAGGGTGAAACAGACCTGTGGGCTCTGTGCTGGTTAGGCTGCTGGGCACCAAACCAAAACCCTCGTGCAAGCACCTGGATAGGCCCCAGGTAATGCCACGGTTGTACAGCCACTCTGTGCCTCAGTTTCCCTGCCTGTCTCTTCTCCAAGACTCGCATTGTCCAACCAGTTAGAGCATGGTCACAAAGTGCGTGCATTTTGCAGGGACTGAGGGTGCTGCACACCTAAACAGCTTCATGGATCCATCTCTGAGTTTCCATCCTCTGCAAAATGCGAAGAACGTTTTCCTCTGGTTCCTTTGGGGTAGGTTTGTTCTTTAGTGGATGGAAACATTGCCCGCTGCAGCTGAGCCTCTCGGAGGCTGCAGTACCAATCTGCAGGCTGAGCCATCCCATGGCACTGGGCTTTTCCAGCCTCCCAACAAGGACGGGGCCACAGCTGTCCCCACCCATGGGACCTCAGCGGTCGGTGCTGCACATCCTGGTTCAGCCTCTCCTTCATTAAGGCGCCGATCCCTTCCCAATAACGAGGGGGCTTCTGTTCGACAAAACCTGCCAATTAGTCATTCTGGCTGGGTATAAACGTGGCACTTGAACAGCTGAGGGGACGGCGGGCAGTCCTGCCCCTTCTCGCGGCATTGCCAAGCTTGCCATTAACACAATGTGACAACTAATCTCTCTATAGCATCTGACTGAGCAATTTTAATTAATAGCTCTGTACGCCTGCACACACGGCCGCACCCCCTCTGCTGAGCACAGGTACCGCATGCCTTCAAATCTCCTTCCCCTCACTGCTGCCTGTGCAGAGAAAAGGAGAAAAAAGCACAGGAACTCTAGGGCTGCTGCGTGCTTGGTGTCCTGGTTTCCTTTAGGAAATCTTGGTGGGGGGAAAAAATGTTATGATTGTTATAATTGTTGCACCAGGGGAGGATCAGGATGGATATTATGAAAATTCCTTCTCTGGAAGAATGGTCAACCACTGGAACAGGCTGCCCAGGGACTGGTGGAGTCATGGTCCCTGGCGGTGTCCAAGAAATGTAGAGATGTGGTACTTAGGGACATGGCTTAGTGGTATGGTGGTGATGGGTTGACAGTTGGACCTGATGATCTTAAAGGTCTTTCCAGTCTTAATGATTCTGTGATTAGGAAAAGAGATGGAGCTTTCTGGTGAGGAGCATGGATGGAAAAGATGGGCTCAGTTGGAGGCGGGATGGTGGCAAAATGGGGTGCAAAGGGGTGACCCTATCCTTCCCCCAACACCTTGACACCGTGTTTTGGTGCACTTCATCCACGTGGTGCTGGGGTGCCAAGAGCAAAGATGGAACCAGAGAGGCTGGATGGTTTGAGCAGGAGGACGTCACTCAGGGCCGTGGTGTTGAGAGCCCATGGGAACGGTGACAATGGGGGAAAGCAGTGGGAGCAGAAACCACTGCTGGTGGTGCTCCTGCTACCTCCAGTCTTCAGAACCATCAATAAACAATAAAACCAGGAGCCCTCGCACTTGAGAGGTGTCTACACCATGCTGTTGGACAACCCATCTGTGGCTGGGAACATTTGTCCAGTTTGGAAGAGCTGTTCATTATGGGTGAGTGCAGGGCTTGGTGCTTTGTTTTCTTCTTCCGCTTGGGAAGATGGGAGGTGTGTGGGGCACTGAGGTGGTGACACAGACCTGTTCTCCTGGACTTGCTGACCATGCAGCACCGTGTCCCTCTGCTTTTCTCCTTGCTGGTGCCTCCTGGCTGGGGCTCCTCAGTCCCTCTGCAGCCTCTCTGGGGCTGCTGCCATCAGAGGATGCCCCTGCATTGCTCTTACAATAAAATCACCCTGCATGCAGCAGGTGCTGGGACTGCCCAGAAACACCCTCAGCCACCAAGATGACTTGTTGCCTTCCCCAAATGGGGGTCACAGCGGGATGTCCACATATACTAGGGGTCACCTGGCTGACCAGTGCAGAGGAGCCTTTCTGCCTCCAGTTCTCCCTCTTAGCACGGAAATCTCACCAGCCAGGGTGGGCATCTCCACCCTGCGATGGATCCTGGCAAAGGAGCTGGGAGCAGCACAGAAGCCCCCGGCCCGGCGGCGGCAGGCAGCCATGGCCCTGCCCCATCTGCCCACTCGGCAGCATGGCAGGGAGCTAATGAGAAGCAAGGTGAGAGGCAGGAGACGCGCTGACAACTCGCTGGCTCCGCAAGCTGCGGGCAGCAGAAGGACGGCATCTGCCCCCCCGCCACCCCTCCCAGCATCTCCAGCCTCATAATGAGGTTATAACCGGCCCGCTGCTTGACGGCCAGCTCCAGCATCCCTCGCCTCGTCCTCGCCCCAGTTCCCACTTGTGGCTGTGGGACGGGAAGGCTCCCCCCACCCTGGGTTTTGGCACAGGGCTGCGGTGGCTGTGACCTTGCTGGTGGAGGGGACAGCGCTGCCTGTCCATCGCCTTCGTTATCGCATGAGCGTTCCTGGCCTGGCTCGGTGGTGGGAGAGGTCTCAGAGATAATTAAGTTCCTACAAGTTCGGTGATAACAGACAGGTGATGAGGGGAGGGCTCATGGAAAGAAGCTCTGCAGGCTGGGCTCGCTGAGCACTGGGAGATGGTGCTTAGTGGAGGGTTTCCTGCTCTGGATTTGCTTGGGGCAGAATGGGGGTTCTTAAGGATGCAGAGCACGGTCTGTGTGCACACCTGCGTGGCACTGGCATGGCGCACACCACCCATCTCACGTCTTTCAGAGACACGATCTGAAAGTCTCCTTTCCTTTGTCCCACCCCAACCAACAGAACTGCAAACATGCACATTGATCCCTAATGCATTGTCACCCAGCTCCTGCACCACCCGTGGTGTGGGATTGCTGCTGCACAGCACCGGGGACGTGGAGGTGGCTCTGCACAGTGGCTGCCCTGCAGCAACATCCCAGGGCGTTGGGTGCCCATTCCCCGTGAACATGGTGCGTGGTTGGACGTGATGGTCTTAGTTGGCTTTTCCAACCTTAGTGATTCTATAAATGCAGCCAGGATGCTGCACCGTTCATGCTCGGCTGCTGCCCCAGGTTTTGTCCCTTCCACAATTAACATGTTGACTTTGAGCCAAAGGAAGAGGTGATGCTGGCACCAGCTCAGCACTGGGCAGGTAAGGACAGTTTGCTCTCCTCTCCCCATGCACAAGTTGGAAGGGGACATGGGAGTGATGCAGAAGCCCAGAGGTGGCTGTGCAAGAGCTGGGGGCTGGGTTTCGGCATTGTTGGACACAGTGATGTGGGACACCAGGCAGGGAGTGTGGGTGTATCACCTCCTGGAGCAGCTGCTGCGGGTGTCACAGCCCGTCACGTCAGGAAGGAGGTGAGCAGGAAGGCGGTGACACCTTGCCTATGGCACCTCGATGCTGGGGGCACATGTGGGGGGCAGCACATGTTCGTCACTGCCACGCTGCTAATTAATCACCTGCATGGTGATGGGTGCAGGGACCCCAGGGTCTGTCCCTGTGTCTGTCCCTGCTCTGCCCCTTTGGCTGTGTCACCCCTGCAGGGTGGTGGGTGACATTGGGTGACCCAGTGCAGCTGAATGGGGCCGAGGTGGAGGTGGAAGGGGGGTTTTCTTCTCCATGGGAAAGACCTGCAGCTTAAAAATAGTACTTCTATTAATAGCCTTCCCCCCTTCTCCCCCAAAGAGTGTTGGTAAGCATAATTTTGCATATGTTTTCTTGCTCTTCTCTGGCACATTGTCCCTCTTCGTTGCAGGGGAGTTGGACCGAATGACCTTTAAAGGTCCCTTCCAACTCAATGATTCTACGATTCTCCATTCAATCTTAGCTCATCAAAAAGGCAAAGTAACAGCCAGCATCCACTCAGACCGCTTCTATCCCATTTCCTCAGAGCCCAACCAAGGAAAGCTCAAGCGGGCAGTGCCGCGCTGCCCAGACCTTTGGGGCCGAGGATGCAGCGGGGCCGCTCCGGGACCTCTGCCGGGCTCGGCTCGGCGGGCTGGGGCCTCCCCCTGGTGGCCGAGCCCCGAACGGCAGCGACAAGGGACGGGGACAGGCTGGGCACCCGGGGCCAGATGTTTTCTTTGCGGTCTCCCTTCATTCCCAGCGGGAGAAGCCAGGCGATAGAGCACCCCCGCCTCCAGCAAATTTTCACTTCAAAAGCAAATCCTATACATATTTTTTCTTTTTCATTTTCTCTTTTTCTTTCTTCTTTTTCTTTCTTCTCCTTCTTTTTCTTTCTTCTCCTTTTTCTTTCTTCTCCTTCTTTTTCTTTCTTTTCCTTCTTTTTCTTCTTTATCTTTTCATCTTTTCTTTATCTTTTCGCATCGTTTATAGGGCAGCTCATTCCTGACCTGTCCCGCTATGCTGCCCATCCGATTCCCACTGACCATGGGGTGCAGCCCCCAGGAGGGGTGATGCCCAATGGCAACATGTGCCCAACCCCACTGTCAGGAGATGGAGACCCCAATGCCATCTGCTTTCCAGCCTAATTCTTCCCTGGGGTGGGTTGTGCATGGATTGCCCCCAAATTGGCACACCTGGCTTCAGCCTCCCACGGATAACCCTTGCCCTGTGTTGCATCAGTGTTGCATCAGTTCTCCTGCGTGCTGTTATTTAGAAAAGCCCAGAAATTTCTGTAGCTGGAGGTAAGATACAGTGCAGCAAAGGGCTGGAGCTGTGAGAAAATGCTCAGATTTGAGAGCTGGGAGCTGTTTGTAATGGGAGGTTCCCATCAGGAAAATACAGCAGTTCCAGACTTACGGTCTTGAAATTGTAGGATAGAAAAAGGTGATCGTGCCCTAACCCAAGGCGAGCAGGAAGGTGATGTGTGCCCCTACAATTTTCCCAGTCCAAACTGTGTTTTGCATCCTCGGATCGAGCTCATTCCTCCAGGAATGCACAGGAAACCCGCACAGCCCCATGGGCATTGGGAGCCATGCAGGGAGGAGATCGGGGCAGGAGGGGTTACCCGGGTCTGGGGATGCTCTCGGAGTGGCAGCTTCTCCTCCTTCCCTCCTCTTCCCATCTGTTCTCGTTTGCACAGGAGCAAATCTGACAAAAACCCAAAGAGACAAACGGCAGCTGAACGTGAAGCGTGACCATAGACTGAAAATGTGGCATCACGGGGACGTGGCCGGTGGGGACACCTCAGGTGGCAGGAGCTGGGCTCCAGCACTGTGTTGTGATGGGAAAACCTCCTACGTGTGTCCTCCTGGTCTGTACCACGCCCCTCTGCAGCTCCTCCCCAAGAACAGAAACAAAAAACACTGCCCTAAATTTGCTTCATTTTGCACTTTCTGAAAATTAAAGCATTTCAGCAGCTGGGGTTGGGATTTTTCCCCTTTCAGAAGTTCTGTGGGAAATCTCAAGAAAAATGGGAGCCCCAGGACAGAGGGCTGGGTGGCAGCAGCTTTCATCCAGCACAGCCTCTGCTTCCTGAGCTCCGGGAGAAAAGTCCCAGCAAAATGACAAAGGCTCATAAATTCCACGGAACAACTTTGTCCTTTCTGGAAAAAATCTGGTTGTTGGCTGAGGTGGGACTCAGAGCTGGGTGTGACACGGGGTAAGGAAAGTTTCTGCAAATGTCTGTCTCTTAATTAATATTAATACCTCTCCAGCTTTTTGTCTCTGCTTTAAATAAAAGGGATCCAGCCGTGGCAGAGTTCCCACCGCATTAAGAAACTCACGGAAGCGCAGTGATGGATGCTTTTGGAGACGGCTCTCATTAATGTCTGATCCTTCCCATCAGCCCCACTTGTCCCTGGCACTTAGAGCGTGTTCACCATGTTTTGCAGCGCTTGTCAGGGAGATTTGAATCGTGCTGGTTTGTGTTTCAAGCAAGAAGAGCATGGAGGAGAGGCTCCTGGTTTGGGTGGGATGAGCTGTGCTGTCCATCCAACCACCCAACCACCATCCAAACCATCCACCTTCCAAGAGGACTCATCCGGGCAGACCATGAAGGAGCTTCTGTACCAGGGGATGAGTAGGTCCTGGCCCTCCTGGAGGAGAAAGGGCACCCAAAATTAGGGCAACTGTACTCATAGGGTGACCAAGCACTGGGACGGGCTGGCTGGGGAAGTGATGGCCTCTCCAGCCCTGGAGGTGTTGAAGAGATGTGTGGACGTGGCACTGAGGGCCGTGGGTTGGTGGTGGGACTCGGTAAGTCAGGCTGATGGGTGCTCTTGGTGACCTTGAAGGACTTTCCCAAGCCGGGTGAGTCTGTGATTCTAGGACTTACCTGCACGCATCCACCTTTGCACTGACAGCAATGGGCTTAAGCACATCTTGCATCTAAATATTGCATCGAGGCTTCGGAGTAGGCAGTTGGAAAGTGTTACAGAGCAAATAAACAGCGTCCTTCCTCCATGTGCAAGCGGTGCAGCTGCTTCTGTCTGCCTTCCACTAGAGGTAGCTGGAGGCACACACAACCGAGAGCCAGCCAGAGCATTTCCACATCCCAGCCCCGATCAGTCCCGCCATCAGCTGCCATGGAAGACGCATCCAAAGGCAGGAGGAAGCTCGCTGCAGCCCCCTCCTCGTGGTCCATCCCTGCCCCAGCTCAGGTGATGAAGTCTGGCTGCGAACCCTGTATTTGGGGGTATTTAATGAGCAGGGGCAGAAATCCCCTCTGCTGTTGGAGTTCGTCACGTGGCTGCTCAGCCCTGGGGACAGACGTCTGCAATGCTGGGGAAGAGCAAACTGCTTTTAGCTGTTTGTTCTTGCAAAGGAGGAATAGGGTGGGAGTTTATTGGTTTAAGGGTGTGTTTGGTGGAAATATGAATTTTTGTTTTTTATTTTTTTGGGGAGGAAGGAGGATATTGTGCAGGGCAGCCACTGCCAGGGAGTTGCAATAACCTTGTGAAGTGAGGAGGGAAATAAGGTCAGGAGGAGCAGGGATTATCTGCCTTCCCTGTTCCCAAAGGGATTTTAGCCCTGACTTTTAATAATAGCGAGGAAAGAGGCAGACTTTGTGCTTACCCAGAGGAAAAGGCTCTCATAGCACAAAGGATCGAGTAGAAAAAGCTCTTATCTCCCTTCACCTTGCCATGCAGGCGGCCGTGCCAGGGAGCACAGCTCCTGCCCCACACCTGCCCAGGGCCTTGGCTGTGGGTCAGGTCCCACCCGGTGCTGGGGACGCTCATGTCAGTGTCCTGGCTGATGGTGGGGACAAGGGCATTGGTGCAGCTTTGTGCCCTGCAAAGGGTTGGGCTTTGGGGTAGAGTTGAGGCCACTGTGTTGCCCTGGCTGTGTGTGGGCTCAGCGAATGTGCCCCAAAATGGATCAAGTCATGGAGCTTCTCCCTCCATGGAGCTGGAGGGGCTGGGGAAGAAAAAAATTGGGGTGGTTAGGTTGGGGCCATCTATACCTCTATTAAGCTCTTCCATGCCTGCAGTGCCAGCTGCCATCACTATGCCTAATCAAGAGGAGCTCCTCCTCTTCTCCCGGTGCTGCAGTAGGTGCTTGAGGCACAAATGAAGGCTTTCTGCTGTGTTATCCTCTTTGTTCAGGTCTTCTGGCCACCAAGGACCAGTCCCGCTTGGTTCGGCAAGCAGCCACCTTGGTGCTCTCTAGGTTGATTGGGTTGGAAGAGGCCAATGGATTGAGTCAAATGAGCCTTCTGGTGGCACCTTCTGGTGGCATCTTCTTACGGCCACCTTCTTGTGGCATCTTCTTCTGCAGGGCTAAGCCCTCCACCCACACCCAAATGGTCTCAAAAAGGCATCGTCGACTTCGCCAGCCATTCTCCATGGGGCGGGCAGCATTGGAGGGCAGTGGAGCTCTCTCCCAGCCCTGCAAGATGCCAGGGAGCTTTGACGGATGGGGACTGTTAATATTGAACATATCATTACGCCGGCCGTGGCCGTGAGTTCTTCTGCAGTGATGCGTAAGGAGGGCATCAATATTAAGGCGAGTTACTAAATGTGTCCTAAAGGTGAACTGAAAGGCGTTGCGGAGGCCTCCGTCCCAGTTTCGGAATGATTTCGAGTGGTGGCTGCAGGGGGTGGGACTGAAAAGGCATTTTGGGTACCAGGGTGAAGCTGGGAACCTGGGCACTGGGCAGCATCCCAATGGGAACGTTGAATTTTCTTTTTGATGGAGGAAAGGGAACAATTTCTTTCTATCAAAAATGAATGAAAACTTGAAAAATCTCTGCCAGGTTTATTTATTACCTCATCTATTAAAATAGCCACATATCTATTCAAGTGTGGGGGCTGCTCTTTATCTTATCTTTTCCATGAGTCACAAAATGCTTTTTTTTTTTTTTTTCCCCAGGGAAATAATATTGCTGAGTTTCTCACAAGGGGAAACGATGCTGGAGGGCACTGAGGACACAGCCTTCCATGGGGCCATCAGCAGGGGCTGGTCCCTGGGACACCAGCAGAGCCTGCGCTGAACCTCTCCACCAGCACCACTCTATTCCCCCATTGACACCACTCCCAGCCCTACTTTCCAAGCTTAGCTGTGCAGATTTGGGCATTTGTGCCTGAATTTCTGTGTTTTAGCAGGAAAGAGCCCACCACACACACACGCACAACCTCCTGGATCTTTTTTGCTTTGCATTCAGTGAAAAAACTCACGCTAAGCCTACGCTGAACCCAACGCGAGGGCTGATTTATTGGTGCTGGAAGAAGCCACGCTTCGCTGTTCTAACAGCAGATGCCCAAAATATGTTAATCCGTGCCCCAGAATAGAAAACCTCTCTGTTTTATTGTGCAGGACACCAGCAGATCTAGAATCATAGGATCGTTAAGGTTGGAAAAGACCTCTAAGATCATCCAGTCCACCCATCATTGACCACATCCTACATCGTACTTTAAAGCCACCCGTAATGCTGCAAATACTCTTTGCTGGGCTTGATGTTATTGCATGTTATTATGGCTTCTTCCAAGCATGGTGAGCACTGGTTTTGTCAGGGCCATGAGCGTGGAGCCGCTGCATTTTTCCATGGCACGGGGCTGGTTTTGACTTTCTGCCGCATTTCTTCTTGATGCGTGGATGACTCTGGGGACAGATCCAGCCGTGTCCCCACAAGAACGTTCCCTGCGGGAACCCCGTGCCAGCCCCGCACCACATCCAAGAAAAAGCTTTATTTATACTCATTTAGCCGCTTGCCTTTTACATAATTGCAATCATTAACCTTCTCGCTTAATGAAGAACATGGCTGGGGGCCGGCGGACCCCTCCCGGGCTGCGCGGTGGATTCCTGCCCATCACAACACATCGGCCAGCTGAGACATCCACGGGATTTGGCCTTGGGAGCGGGGGTCCCAAACCTGCCCATCCCACCCGGGTGCCGCTGGCAGTGGGATTTCGGCTCCCGGTGCCCGCGGGGGTGGCGGGGCTGGCGCTGGCATCTCGTCTCGGCGGAGAAGTCATCCGCGCTGACCACGGGGAGGGCTTTTTGCCCGCCAGGTCCCACTTTGCTCCCCTATATTTAGCCCGTTATGAATATGGAATAGCGTTGAAAATGATTCGCCCAGACATCCCTCTGTCCAGCTGAATAACATCAACGGCGTTGGCGGGGAAGGCAGCGCTCGCCCTGACAGAGGCCCCCGCGCTGGGCACAAAGCTGTGCTGGTGGCCGTGCAGACCCCACCCCGGGTGCTGCAGGACCCCCATGGGGTGCTCACCCCCCAAGGTCTCAGCTGGCCGGGCCAGGGGCCGCTCACTTTTAAGGGCACGGGGATGTGACGGGGGTGCTGAGCGGAGCCCAGCTGTGCTCCCACCTCCAGGGGAAGGCCACCCCCAATGGCATCCCGAGATGCAGAGCTGGGTGTCACCATGGCCATCACGGTGGCTTGGCGTCCCCATGCTCCCAGCAGACAGGGATGGGTGGCATGGGCCACCAGCTCCCAGCCCATGTGCTGGGGCCAGCGGTGGCATTTGGTACCCATTGCCCTTGTCCCAAAGCCAGGCAGGGCAGGGGTTGACCCCCTCAGCAGAGCCCCACAGCCCCTCCAGCTTCATTTTGTCGTTTGAAGAGCATTTGTGCGAAAGCTTTTGGGCATGGCAGAACAGAGGGAAAGCAGCTTTATCCGAGCCGTTAATGAAATGTCATTTGTGATTCACATCCATGGGCACCGCGTGGCGGGGGGCAGCCCCTGGTGGTGCCAGCTCAGGGGGGGCTTCGTGGAGAGGGGGGAAAGGCTTCACTGCATCATGATGCAATGGGGGCTGGTGGTGCCCAATGGAGCTCCCACCCCATCCTCCCACCCCATCCGCATTTCTGCATGGCCATTAAAATCCTAGAATAATTAAGGTTGGAAAAGTCGTCTAAGCTCATCCAGTCCAACTGCCAACCCATCCCCACCAAACCATGTCCCCCAGTGCCACATCTGCACCCTATTAGATAGAAGGGTGGGAGCTTCTCCAAACCCCAAAGCAAAGGGACGGGCAGAGGTCACCTGCATGGAGGAAGGGACAGCCATCGGGTTGGTGTGAGAGCCCCACACACTCAGGGAGTTCAGTACTTTAATAGGAACAAGCCACGTGTTGGAGGTAAAATGAGCTGCTCACCTTTTTTTTTATGCAAATGACCTGGAAACTTATTAACAAGATGAGAGGCTGGAGTGTAATTAGCAGCAGGACGAGGGAGCTGAGTCAGCAGGACTGTCGCCCCGTGTGTCCCCAGAACGTCCCCAGATGGGACAGGTGGTCCCTGTGTGTGCCCTGAGCCCCCAAGCCCATGGTCCCAAAAAGCATCGGTGGCACCTGGAGGCAGTGGGAAGAAAACAAAGGGGAAAAAGAAAAAAAAAAAAAAAGGCAGAGAAATGTGTTTGCTTAAAACCATCTTTGTTTCCCCCCTTCCTCCTTTCCCTTACTCGCTCTGGAGGTCGAAGGGAGGACGGATGGACCCAGTCCTCCCCAGGACGGAGGAGAGCTGCCAGCTCGTACCATTCGCACCCCTGCAAGGCAACAGCGGGCAGCGGCTCCGGCTCTCATTTGCATTTTTAATTATCTGGGATCTCTGAGCACCTCCGGGCTGCCCTTGCTGGGGAGCTTGGGGGAGAGTGAACGGGGGGCAATCTGGGGGGAGAATGAAGCGTTATGGTGGGCCATGGGGAGCTGGGAGCATGCAGATGGCTTCTAACACCCGTGGCAAGGCACAAGGACCATGGTTTGTCACTTTGTGCTCATTGAGCTCCTTCCTCTCCACCCTCCTCCTCCTCCATCCCACCCCTCCGTCCTCATTTTACTCCCCATGCCCAGCATCAGCTCTTCATTATCCCACTCCCGAGCTCCGCAGCTCCTCTCTGAAGCTATTAGAGCTCAACCTCATTAGCAATAATTAAAAGGTGTGGCGCACGTTCCCAGTAGATCTCCCTCCGGGTTGGGTCATTCCACTGGTCCCAGGCTTCGTGTCACCCAAGGAGGGCAGTGCCCCATCCTCACAGTGTCCCGTGCCCACCCAGGGCTCTGCCTGCAGCAGAATATTCCCCTACAAAGCAGAACTACTCGGCAGAGATGGGCTGGCTGGCAGACCCACGCCCGCTGATGGAGGCCGTAAGTCACGGAGTGGCGGTGAACTGGAGAAAACATAACAATCCCCTTTTATAGGCGCAACTTCCTACTGTATATTAAATTCTCCAGCAAACAGACGCGGGGTTTACTGCCAGCTATAACTTCAATGCCTCCGAACCGCTCGGTTATTTGGGAGGGATTGTGAATAACCAGGGTGGGATGCGCCGTGGTGGGGACAGGGACACTCAGAGCTGAGCCCCTTGGGCCAAACTTGGGTGTCCAAATGGGGGGAAATGGGGAAAAATCCCATTATAAATGAGGAGGGGAGGGCCATTGCCTTGGCAGAGCCCACCGAGACCTGGCATTTCTGTGCTGGGAGCTGGGATGAGCAGTTATTGGAAGGAAACAGCTGGGAGCGAGCTGATATTTAGACTGGTATTAGGAGAGCACCGGCGGAGGGAGATAATTCCTGGGGCGGTTTCACAGCGCTGGTGCCGGGGGGCTGCTGCCAGCCCGCGATACAGTTAATTTGCAGCCGGAGCTGGAGGCTGGCCCGTGCTGATATTGCCGTGTTATTTAGAAGAGAAAGGTCAGGCCGGAGATTGAATAATCATTGACAAGAAACCCACGGGGGAGCGCGGGCAGCGACTCCAGGAGAGCTCGGGCATCCTCGTGCTGCTGGGGATTTTGGCTGGCGGCCTGCATCCTGCTTCCCACCCCGCATCCCATCCTGCATCCTGCATCCCAAATCCTGCATCCTGCTTCCCATCCTGCTTCCCATCCTGCATCCTATCCCACATCCCACCCTGCATCCTGCATCCCAAATCCTGCATCCTGCTTCCCACCCTGCATCCCATCCTGCATCTTGCATCCTGCATCCCAAATCCTGCATCCTGCTTCCCATCCTGCTTCCCATCCTGCATCCTATCCCACATCCCACCCTGCATCCCATCCTGCATCTNCATCCTGCATCTTGCATCCTGCATCCCAAATCCTGCATCCTGCTTCCCATCCTGCTTCCCATCCTGCATCCTATCCCACATCCCATCCTGCATCCTACATCCCAAATCCTGCATCCTGCTTTCCAAACCACATCCCATCCCACATCCCATCTCGCATCCTGTATCCCAAATTCCGCACCCCACATCCCATCCCGCATCCCATCCTGCGTCTTGCATCCCCTGTCCCACACTGCACATCCCACATCCTGCATCCCAAATCCCATTTGCTCTGCTCCCAGACACCTGGTATTGGGAAATCACAGCCCCCCCAGTGCAGGGGTGCCCAGACCCTCCCCAGGTCCGAGCCAGTCCTAAGATCTCCAGCTCTGGGATGCGGCAGATGACTGCACTGTCCTGGTTTCCTCCCCACTCATGGATTCTTTAAAATTGAAATTATTTTTAAATTAATTATTTGCTTGGAAATATTTTCAATGTTTTCATTCCTTAACTCAAACACAGTGAGAAGCCACCAAGCCTTCTCCTCCCCTCCCTGCTCTGTCACTGGGGGGGGGGGGGGGAAAAACCCTCTTCAGATGTGTCNAAAATCCCACTCGAGCTCTTTCGGAAAACAGTGCAAAGAAAAAACCCCAAAAGCAGCAAACAATGAAAACAAAGGAATAAAACCGCTTCCTGCAGGGACAACCCATGTTCCCTCTCCGAGTGCCTCGAGGGCCAGGGGCCCCCACCTCCTCCTGCCCAGGGAAACTGAGGCACAGGGATGGGGCCCCAAATCTCCCCCCTCCATCTCCCAGCTGATGCACGGGGACACGGCCTCTGCTGCACCCACACCCTGTTCTGCCCCAAACCCCAGCTGGCAGCAGGAGATCCCAGCTCGCTTTCTTTCTACCTCCCAAAAAATACGCCAGGGTTGGTTTAAGGAATTTTTTTTTTTTTTTTTT
>WBMW01004327.1:1567772-1597474 GCA_013396635.1 Penelope pileata | reverse complement strand
GGTTTTTTTTTTTTGTTTTTTTTTGGTATCGAAGTCAGGTTTTTCTGGGCAGAAAAAAAAAATTAAAAAAAAAATTAAAAGAAAAATAATAAGGAAAAAAAAAAAAAACCACAACACTTTGGGAAGGGAAGGGGATGGGCGGAGGGGGAACAAAACCATAAAATAAAAAAAGCAAAGACAAAAGGAGAGCGACCAAGCAGGGCTGGGGCTGCACAGTACCGTGGAGGAGTGAGCGCGGTGCCGGGCTATGGGGCAGGTCCCATCCATCCCCATGGTGGGGAGGAGGAGGAGGAGGAGAGGGGACGATGCACACAGCAGCAGATGGGTGGCACCTGGTGGCTGTCCTAGGCAGCAGCCCTCTCCTGGCTCTCCAGATCTCAGCAGGGCACGGGCAGCCCCACGCCGTGGATGCTGGAGTGCTGCAAACTGCATTGGGGGAGGAGGGGGCACGCACCACGCACCGGCCTTCAGCCCAGCTTTGGGCTGAATCTCCCAGGATTTGGGGCATTCGCTCCCCTTTGGTTAGCAGTGGGTGCCCTCTGCAGGCCAGTGCTGCTGCGTTTTCCAGCAGAAGGGTGGAAATGTTCCGGGCAGAGCTCTGACTTGAGGCCCCAAGGTTTGGCACCGGGCACCAGGCAGCTGCCCCATAAAGCAACGAGGCCACGGGGCAGCAGTGCCCCTGCATCATGCCCGTCCTTCCCTCGCCGCGGGAGCTGCCCAGGGGATGCTGCAGCAGGGTGAAGCCCTGGTTTCCACCATCACCAGCTGTCCCCAAAGCAGATGGGAGAAGCCGGGCAGAAAACCCCACGAGTTGCCCCATGGCTTCAGATGCCACTTCCCAGGGTAACCCCATGCTGCAGCTGAGGACATCCCCAAGGGGACATCCACTTGCCTCCGAGAGCCTCACCCTACAGCAAAGCCACTGTGTTACCCATTCCCAAAGTGCATCCAGCCCGTGGGGTCCCACACACCGAGCACCGCTGCCCGCAATGGTTTTGGGGCCACGAACCCCATGGGGCCCTGCCTGCACCGTCCTGCTTTCCCCACTGGGCTCTGCAGCCATAGCCCCGTGCAGGGGAGCACAAGCCAACACCACGTGATGCTCTCTGCAGAAAAATATCTGCTGCTGCCCTCCCTGGGTGAGAAAACTGCTCGCGTCCCATCCATCATGACCTTCTGCTGGATCACACAAAGCACCACGGCCGTGCTCAGCGCTTCTGTCAGAGCAGTTCCCCACCTGCCCTTCTCTCCTCTGCCATCCTCCCCACCAGCACCGCAGCACGGTGACCACCAGGGATGCTGGCGGGGCACCACCTCTCGGGGCCGACGCATTTGGGCAGGGAGAAGGGTGAGCCGGAGCTGCCCGGGGCTGGCAGCAGGATGGTGCCTCCAGAAAGCAGCGGGGAGCCCATGGCTCCTGCTCCTACGTGCAGCGGGGTTGGGTCGCCCGCCCTGCAGCCCGCAGCACCCGGGGACAGCTCTGCAGGGCACGGGGTGCGCTCAGCGTCCGGAGCAGCCGAGGTGTGAGGGTGCAGCGGGGCTGCCGAGGCTGATTCCTACGGAGAGGTAGTGAGAGAGGAACGGGGGGAGCGGGGCTGCTCGGTGCAGAAGGAGCGAGACGCGACCGAGGGGCGGTGCTGGCTCCTCAGAAGGACGCCCAGAGCGAGGCCGTGCGCTGCGTTTGGTTTGGTTGGGGTGGCGGTGGTTGGTTTTCGCTTTTCCTCCTTAAAATCCTTCTACCTGCTGAAATATCCTTCNTCCTGCGGGGGGGAGGTGGGGGGGGGGGGAGGTGTTGTGGCGGCGGCGAGGGGGGAGAGCGGCTTCTACCCAGAAAAGAAAGGGAAGAGAGTATAAAGAAGTGTCCAGATTGGCTGAAAAAAGCATCCCGACGAAGAGAAGAGAAGAGAAGGAGTCTTCTTGTGTGTGCTGATTGGTTTCACCTCCAGTCTGACTGCTGCGGTGTTAGGAGAGGCCCCCTCCCCTCCCGCCCCGCCGGGGCTGGCTCAGCCAGGGATGCAATTTGCTGGGAGATCAGTTGGAGGTATCAGAGTGAACGCTGCCAGGGCCTTCTGTGGGGGAGGTCACCGACGACGGGGTAGTAGCGTCTTGCCAACCTCCATTAGCCTGCGGGATGGAGACACGCAGCCGTCAGTGCCGGCGGCACCCAGCCCCACCGCAACGCCTCTGCCCCCCCCGGGGTCTGCACGAGGACAACCAGGTGGTGTCAGGGATGGAGGGCCAAGGTCCCCCCTGCTCCACCACCCCCATCCCATTGTGGACCCCCATGAAAAAAAAGGGCGTCTTCCAAAACCAAGAGGTTTTGATGAGTTTCAAGTGTTCATGGAAATTCTGCTCTATAAACAAAGCATGTATTTCTGCAGAAACCTGGAATCCTGGTGTTGGCTTGTTTTTTAACCTTCCAATAGGATCCTTCCCCATACAAGAGAAAAACAGCGAAAAGCTTTGTCCCTTGAACAGGATACCCCCATCGTCAAACTATGTGGACCCAGGTGCTATGAAAATCATAGAATCAACAGAACCACGGATTGGGTTGGGTTGGAAGGGCCCTCCAACATCACCTAACTCCAGCCCCCTGCTGCGGCAGGGCTGCCACCCACTACATCAGACACCAGATCAGGCTGCCCCATCCAACCTGGCCTTGAACACCTCAACGCAGAACAAGCGACAGACTCCAGCACACGAGGGACCGATCAGTGCAACATGTCCCGGGCACTGCTCCGTGCCCCCTGGCTCCAGTGACCCTGGAGCTCCCACTCGAGGCACATGCACTGGCTCTGACACTGCCCCAATGCACCCAGCAGCGGAGCAGCCCACCCAAAGGTGCGCCTGAGCACCCTCCCCACCCAGGGGGTCACACAGCAAAGGCAGGCAACACTTTTCTCCTAGAACCAACTGCTGCTTTCCCACATCCAGCCCGAATTTGCGGGTCTCTGCAAGACAGAGCTGGCCAGAGGGCCCTGGCAGAAGCTGCTCCTCGCTGACTGCTGATCCCTTTGGAGAGGAGCAGATGTTGCCCCCCACCTCCTCTGCTCACTGTGACATTGATTCAGTGCTTGGCTAATTAATCCACCCTGACCCCTGCCTGCGCTGAGCTGGCAGCAGCCGCTGTCCCGCTTCGGATGTGCCTGGGCTGCTTGGTCGGTGCTACTCCCAGCGCTGCCTGGTGGTCCCAGCCCCACGGTGGGAGAGGGCACAGGGATGTTTAGGAGATGCACGGTCTCATTCGCAGCCCCAGGACGCAGCACCCACCCTTCCTCGTGCCTTGGTCCACTGCAAGAGGCAGCAATTACTGTAGATTATCAGCCCCGCGATGACAGGCCGCGTAAAGAGAGACACGGAGCCAACTCTGCCGCCCAGAGACTGGCATATTCAAGTACACTTAGGACATTAATAGCAATTTACGTGCCATCAGTGAGAGAGAGCCACAATAGCTGTGCTGGCAGCCTCTTATTACGAAGCCTGTTATTTGTTGGAGTTACAAGCTATAATCACAACAGAAACTTTCAAAACCCTTATCTTCCGTGACGCACCAAATCTATTTCAGAGCCGTAATTGCTATGTCACCGGAGAGTTTGCTGCTTAATGCACTCAGATGCCATTTAGTGTTTGCAGGGTCATTACAGCGAGCAGAAGGGGGGAGAGGCGGCGGGGGCCGCTCGGAGCAGGGCTCGGTCCCTATTGTGCTGAACTATTTTTAGAGGCTTTTTCATGCCTGCCATGGCTGAGAGGAGCAAGGGGGAGAACGTCTTACAGACAAGGGCTGCGGTGCCTCCATCTTTAGCACCTCTCTCCCTGGCCACCCCAGCTGCTGGGAAGCTCTGTTGTCCTCAAGAGTGGGAACCAGCCTTCACCTTTCGCAGAAAATGAGGTTTTGTGCCCTGATCACAGAGTCACAGAATCATTAAGGGTGGAAAAGACCTCTAATTAATCACCAAGGCCAACCATCAGCCCATCACCACCGTGCCCACTGAGCCATGTCCCTAAGTGCTACATCTCCACGTTTCTCGAATACCTCCAGGGATGGTGACTCCACCACCTTCAGTGCCTGGCCACTCTTTCTGAGAAGAAATGTTTCCTAATACCCAACCTGAACCTCCCCTGGTGCAACTGGGAGCCATTACAACCCCATCCAGTGGGAAGATGAGGTGCTGCTGGGGAGGTGCTGACCCCCACTCCCTGGGCCTGGCCTCGAGGGTGCCCCACACACCACACCCTCCTGATCCCCAGCCGGACTAGGCCGCAAATGAGAGGCCGAGCGATGGCCAGGAGAGGAGGGGGCCCTGTGAGGAGGCTGCCCCTGTTCACACACCCTCTGAGGAGCCCCTCAACACAGCTTTGATTTCTGCAGCCAGAGACACAGCAATGCTCTCTTCAAATGTCACCTTCTGGTGCCAGAGCACTGCCGTGGCCTTGGTGGCCGTCCAAGCGTAGAGCCAGGGTGATGGATTGCTGAAGTAACCGGGTTTGGTGCCGGTTTCTGCAGGTCTCAGGGCATTTTTCCTCCAGCAAGTCTGGCTGGCTCTCAGCCTGGGCCTCCTGCATGGGGCTGACTCCCTGCCAGTTCTCTGAGGAGCTTGCTGCTTCGCAGGGAGTGCCACGTCCCACCGTGCGTGGCCAAATCCTTGTCCCACCAACGACGGGGCAGGAGGTCAGGTCAGCCTCCAAACAAACAGACACGAAGTCTGACAGAAGGGGAATAGCCTCAAAGAGGTTTCACACGTATCTCTGAGCTTGCAAGAGCCCCATGTGCATCCTCCGTGGTGCCAGAGCTGTGCCCAGCGCCCGGTCCTGGTTCCTTCCCTGCCTCGAGGTCAGGGCACAACACAGAGAGGAAGGGATGCATCTGAGTATGTGGCAGTGAGGAGTTGGTGGGAGACGGGAAAACCCAAAATCCCTTTCCAAGGGCCACAGCAGCAGTCTCCAGGACACGAGGCATCTCCCAGGTCCTGAGCATGGAATCCCTGTTGGACCAGCTCTCCTATTGCAGCTCACGAGCATCGCTGCAGGTCACGAATAGCAGCTTCCCTAGGGGCAAGGCAACAGCTTTCTTTTCAAAGAATCTCTTTTCATGAACTGTGGGAGAAGGGGGTGTCACACAAGCAGGGAGGTCCCACCTCCTACAGCTAGCACGGCCACCAAAGGTCACTGCAGAGCTCGCTCCTGGCTGTCAGGCGTGGACATGCAACCCAGGGGCACAGGCAGAGCAGCACCACCACCACCACCGTGACAAACACGGCCGTGTAAACAGGCAGAACAGCGTTTTGATTGCACATCAAAACTCCTGCACACTGCCGAATTTTAAAAATAGCCTCCCCCATTAGACTTTTAAATGATTTATAAACCAGCCTGCTCAATTTTCTTCATTAAGAGGGTTAGGGATGGAGGGCACAAGGGGGAGAAGGAAAGGAGGAGATGGGTGTCCAGAAAGAAATTTCCAAGAGGGCTTTTCTTTAAGGTGATCATAAACCACCAATTAATTTGCAGACCGATGAGAGTCGTTGCAGCAAGCCAGCCTGCACTAACAGCGTGTTTACACGCAGATCCACAGGAGCAAGCATAGAGCAGCCAGCAGCACGGCAGGGAGGATGCACACAGGGACATCCTGCTTCCAGACGTGGCCAAGGAAGACTTGGGTGTCCCCCACCGAGGCCAGAAGAACCCCTCGTAGGGATGTGCTGCCCAACGTTGTCTCCACCTGGAGATGCGAGCTCGGCCATTTTGGCTCTGCCTCAGCCAGGTCACAGAGATCCAGCGGCAGGGACACGGCTGATCATCCCGCTAACGATGCACAGACAGAGCCGGGCGGGCTGTCAGCCGCTGAGCAGCTGCAACCGGCAAGACACGCTCACAGAAGAGCCACGGAGGAAACTGGGCTCTGGGTGTATTTCTGTCCTCAGCTGTCACGCCGTGCATGCGTTTAAAAATTCATCCCCCATCAAGGAAGGCGAGCCCTGCGTGTCGTCTCCCCTGCCAAGCTTTACAGCGGTGGAGCTGGCCAACCTGCTGCTGCCTTCCCAGACCTGACGGGCTCCAGGGATGACTTAACCTCAGCCCTGTGCAGAGATCTTTGTGACAGGGCTCTTGACTCGGTTTCGGCTCATCTCCTTCCAGCAGCTCACAGGGATGCTCGGGTTAGGCAGGGATCGCAGCTTTCCGTGTCGCTGGCAGCTTTCCTCTGTGTCCCACTTCACTTCTGCAGCATCAAAGGGCTTGAGGAGAGGCAGGGAAAACGTGCCTGCTGCTCTGGCTAGGAGACGGCCCCCGCCTGCACGGAGCTCCCCGGGACCTCACCCAGCACCAGCACATCCCAGAGGGCAGCCAGGCTTCGGGGTGGGCAGACCGCCTCGCTGGGGGCTGCCCAATGGGTTGGGACCTGCTTGGATGGGGAGACATGAAGCAACAAGCTAAAAGTCTGGGGACAACCCAGGAGATGCTGCCTAAACCTTCTGCTTTGTTCTAGACTAGCTCCAGTTGGCAATAAGGAGTGTCCCCCAAACTGGGTGGCTGCTTGCCTCCCTGCCTGTCTTGGAACTCCTTCCTTCCCATGCCAGCCTTTGGGCTGCTTTGGGTTCCTGTCCTCCTAGGAAACCAGCCTGAGCCACCATTGGGTGCCACTCATCCTGAGTCCGTTTTGGAAGCTGCTGCTGCCAGCTCACCGATTCCCAGTGCTGCTCCCATTACCACCATCGCTGCCTGCCAATTACCAGTCCATCCGCTGATGTCCTACTTGGCTTTCAAGTTTCCACTCCTTCTTTCTTCTCCCCTCTCCCCCCGTCCCCCTCCCTTCCTCATAATCCCCAGCAGCAACCCTCCCCCCCAAATTTTGGATTAACCCAGCCCACTGTTATTTTCCAAGCCAACTGCAACCATAATCAGCTCAGCCTCTTTCCTTGGGGGTATTTTAATTTATACAAAAGTATCATCTCTTATCATGATCAGCCTCCGATTCATTTACTCTTCAAGTATTAAAAAGCCAGAAAGGGAATAAATTCAGCACACAGAGAAATTAATGCGGAACGATAGGCTCTTTCATGTGGCATTTCCAAGCACCGTTTTTGCAACGGGCTTATGTAATGAGACATAATTATCTGCACATGTTCAATTACATTACTTCACAAATCCTCCCTGGCTCTGCCTCGTGACGTCAAGCTGCCCGCTAAGCCCCGGCACGCGGTGGAGCGGGAAGCGCAGCCCCCATCCCACAGCCCCTTTGCCCTCCACCCCCAGGGTCTCCCCAAGCCAGGGGGGGCCTCTTGGATGCCAAGGGCCCCAAGATGGTCAGATGCAAGGTGCCAAGTGGCAGAGCCTCCTAGGATGGTGGCCTTCTCGGAGGGTGAAGGGATGCAAAGGGAGACACGGCAAGGCAAGGTGCCCCGTGGTTGGCGGCTGGGGCCATGTTCTCCCGTCCCTGACTGAGAGGCAGAGGCAGGGAAGGGCTGGAGGCTGCGAGGAAGCTCTTTTAATGCCTCCTCATGTATCACGTCTCCTTCTCAGTGCCTTTGTTTCAAACTGACAGGAAGCCACAGACGCTGGCTGGCAGAGCTGGAGCTCCCCGGGCGTCCCTTGGCCGCCTCGCCGCAGGCGGGTGCTTTGCTGGCACAGCCCGTGCTGCTGCCGGCATGAGCCCCAAGCCCAAGTGGGGCCTCACCCCATCTCCCCAAAACAATCCTCTCCCAGCCTTCCCATGAGCTACATAGGCAACAAAACACAACACGGCGCCCATCATCTCCACACCCAGCCCAAGACCACCCCACCTCAACCTTCATCCTCCTCACAACTCAACGGGGCCGCAGTGCACGTCAACCGCAGGCCGTGGCCATCCTCCTCCCCTCGCCAGCCCAGACACCACCACCACCACCCACTCTGCGAGCACAGCCTCCTTTTCCAGGCTGCCCTCTTCTCCCAGCTTGCTGTCACCGCCGCTGAGATGGTGGACGATTGATCTGAGAAATGAAGTTGGATTGCTGTCCCGAATCTACACTCGGTTCTCCTTGTGTGTGTCTGATCGATTTCACCCTGTACGACACAGCTTGTCGCTACGAATTTTCATGCTAGTCAGAACCCGCCAGCGCACCCAAGAACAAGGAGAAGATGCTCCAAAGCCCTCCCTCCCCCTCGCGTCCTCCCCCAGTTGGGTTGGGCGAGGTTTTCTTGGGTTGCGCTTGTTTTTTTTCCCCTTCTCGTTCTATTTACGACCATTACTGCCGTCAACCCCATCGCCAACGTGCTTTCAGCCCCCTCCCACCCGCCCAGCCCGGCTGCAGATGCTGGCCAGGGATGGGTTATTTTTAGGTGGCCGCTGCAGGATGCTGCCATCGGCCTCCTCGGCGTGGAGCCATCTCTGGGCCAGGGCGCTCGTGGTGACATTCCCCACCGCGGTTACGCGAGGTGTCACCTGTTTAGCAGTTCCTCTCAGCCGAACGCATGTGGCCGCAGGTGCCACGCGAACGCTGATCGGCTCTGACAGTCCTAGACGCCAGCTGCCTGCACAGAGCCTGCCCAGTCGCCACTTTTTTCGTGGGCAAAGCTCTGCCGTTGGCGTGACCGATACAGAAGCAATAAACTAGGTGACCGTAAAAGCAAAGACAAGTCCTACTAAGTGGCATTCTGAGCCCTATGGCTTTGAAATAATTGGTAGTGAGAGAACAAAAATGAAAGGGAGGAAAAAAAAATAAAACAAGAACCCAAGCCTATTTTTTTCTTACACTGATGCCCTGCGGACTATACATCTGACTTGCTGCGAGTCCGTCACTGTATCCTCCTGTCTGGCTGATAACATGGCGAAGGGTATCCACCTAAACAGACCAACGACAACAAAGACACAAATTAGACTGAACGAAAGGTTAAAAGCTGCTTTGGTTCATCTTTGGCATGGTAAAACAAACGAACAGCAATAATAATAACAGTAATAATAATAATGAAGGTATATACTTAAAGAGTAGGGAAAAAGAACAGCAGTTGGCCTGACGGTGAGAGCCAAGTCGGAGGACCACTCCCTCACCTCCCCCAGTGGCCTCATCACGCTCTTGGTGGCCCCAAGTCCTTAGACACAAAGACTGGAGAGGGAGAACAGCATGGCAAGCGTGGGCTGAGACCTCCTGGGGCACACTGCTGCAGTCATCACGCCCAAGGAGCCACAGTCCTACCTCTACCCCTTCCACCCTTTGAGCGCCGAGAAGCTCACATCAGTGGAAGGAGATCTTCAGAGCTGGGTGAACGCAGCTCCATCTTTCATTTTGGAGAGCCCAGAGGAAATATACCTACCACGGCAAGGCACCACCAGCTCTCCTCTGTGTGCCCCGCTCCTCTCCCTCCACCACCCAGCCCAGCCCCAGCAGTGGTACGTGCAGTGACACACTTCTCTGCATGCAGCACTGCGAGGGGAGCCATCTTGGCTTTAGAAAGCTCTCCTTGCCCAATGTGAACGTGTCAGACTGGCTGTCGTCTCTCAATACAGAGCCTTGGATGCCAGAGAGTAGACTCATGGCATATCTGGACATCAGATGGGAAGGGGGAGATCTAAGTGAGCTACCAGGTGTTTTAAATTCTTTCTTTCTGGCCAAACCATTTGCTGATGTTTCACTAATGCTGCTCAGAGCTTCCTCACTCTGTCTCGCTGGTGTGTACATGGGTGGTGTGAGTGCCTGTGCTCTGGGAAGGCAGTGAGACGATGAGGGGTGGCTTTTAAATAATAAAAAAAAAAAGTAAAACAAAAAAATCTAGCTGTGTATTTCTTGTATTCCTCGCCTTGCAGCAGACACCTGGTTTGGTATCAAAGGAATAAATGTAAAACGAGACACCAGTCCAAACATCTGGCCCCTTCCCTTGGAAGAATAACACAAGTAGAGCCTAAACCTCATCTGCTCTCGTTTGAGTACATGCCTGTCCTCTGAGCCTCCTTTCCTCCTAGTACGACTATCAAGCCAGAGCCAAATGCATTCACAAAGTGTGGGCAAGTCTCCTCAAGACCATGGTTGTTGGTTAGGTTGGGTGTTTGCTTTTGGTTTCTTTTTGATTTTTTTTTTTTGGTGGTCGTTGCTGTTGCTTTTTTTGGTTGGTTGGTTGTTTTTTTGGTTTGCTTTGCTTTTTTTTTTTTAAGTGTTGGTTGGTTCGTTTGTGCTGGTTGAGATTTGCTCTTTTCAGACGGGAGGGAGAAGTGCCAATACAATCAAAGGCTCCTCCAACACTAACGCATTCACTGGCAGTACATCGGATGGGTCCCTACCTGTGACTGCACGTTGGCTCCAACCTGGGCCCCTTGGTAAGAATCCCCATTGAGAGACTGCACGCTCATGAACAAATCTCCAGAGTTTGACATGTTAAAAGAACTGGAAGAACCTGGAAAGGAAAGAGTGAGGCACCTGAATCACAGAAAGGAAAAAGATCCACCCCATGACTCTCAGCCAAGAGGAAGGAACAACATGCAAAGCAACCAAAAAAACAAAACACACAGTCAGGTTAGTAGTATGAAGAACAGAGCAAGCAAAAAAAAAAAAAAAGGATGCACTCTTGAGGTTATTCAAAGCCACATGTTGTTACAGCTCAATGCCAAGAACATTCTTTAACAGCTCCTCAGCTGGAGGAAGGATTCTTCATGCTCTGGACTGAGATAAACAAAACCTAGCCTGGAGGACTCAGACAGCCCTTTCTCTTCATTTCAGGGCATCAAAGTCCTTCAGGCAGCTTTGCAAATCTCAATTTTTAGAGGTGTTCACCCGGCAGACTGCACTGGAGAAAAGAATTACTCAAACAAGCCTCTCCATCAAAAGCAGTTGTCTCTGAGAAGCTCAGCTCAGCACGGGTAAGTCCAGGCCGTGTGGCCTTCTGCCAGGTGACCACCTCCAGGCACCATCCAGTCCCACACCCAGAACTCCCGAGGGAGCGGTGCGGGATTTGCCTTCAGGACACCAGGATCCATCCCTGTGGGAACTGCACCAGGGGCAGTTCACAAAAACGTGAAGGCACCCGGGCCAGACTCCCGTTACCGATCTCTCTGGCAACTCTCCCATCCTGACGGGCTACGAGAGGACGTGGGGTGTCACAGCCCTGCTGGGCCAGCTGCCCCAGAACAACGAGCTCTGTAAGCAAATTCCCCACTGCATGCACCAGTCGCCAACGTTACGCTAAAAAATGATAACGGTGAAGACAACTGGGTGGGATCGGGAAAAAAAAACACAAATGATAAGAAAATAAAAGGTCCTGCTTCCAGCTTTGAGATATCTGAGCACCTCCTCAACTACCGAACAGGAGAAACAAACCTATCGCGTAACTGGAAGGCAGGGGAGGAGGGAAGGGGGTTAAAAAAATAAATAAAAAGGTTTGATGGGATTATTTCAGAACTCATCGTGCAGATCAGCGCGTTAAGTGTGAGACAGCTCAACGTGCAAGGTTTGGTTATATACATGACGTTAGCCTTGGAAAGGAGAGACTTCAGGGGCCCAGGTCAGCTCCGCTTTCAGCTCCAACCCAAAATACACTCTCATCATCTCCGCTGCCGCTTCCAACTCGGAAGACCGGCAACCACAGTCCTGGTGGAATTGCCCAACTAAGGCTCATGCGTGCGCTCTGAGAAACGTCTGGCAATCCCCATCTCCTCTGGAGAGGACAGAAACCCTCTGGACAGCTCCCAGGCTCTGCCCTGCAGAGGAGCCAGGAAGGAACCTGGTGGAAGCCACCATCATGAAGGATGAGGGAGCAGGTCTACAGGTGGGAGGCCTACGCTGGAGAGTCCGCGTTCACTACACCCTACTGCTCTCTTTACAAACGGCTCTTTTATCAAGTGCTGGCAATTCTCAGAACTGAAGAAAAGTAGAAATATCACTGCTAGATATAACACCCATGGCAGTCAAGGGAAAGATTCATCTGGAGCACAGAGAGCGTTGGACCCGGACCCTCTTGCTGGTGCCTGGCAGGAGCAGGGCCAAGAGCAGCTCCATCACCTGTGCTGCCAGCCAGGCCCTGTGCATGGTGGAGCAACCCACCAGTGCTGGGTCAAACCACCAGCAGCAGGCAGCAGGCAGCTGCAGGCACTCTTCCCTGCTCAGCTGGCACAGGGCTCCTGTGACTCCCCCACCTCTCAGGTTACTTGCTGTTCTGAAGGCAAAAAGCCACGCACGTGAACTGGCAGGCTGAGTACATCCCTCACCAAGGCTGCTCAACCTGAAGCATGGAGATGGACGCTTTTCCCATACACAAAGCTGCTTCCTACCAGGTTTTCTGAATGATCACTTTGACTGTCAGCATAAAGCCCAGAGCAGTGTGATGGCTTTGCACTCCCACAGCGGCTGGGAACCCAAGGGTTTTGCAGTTAACCCCCCCAAGAAGCAGAGAATATTCTCCTGTTCTTTTAAGGTGAGCAAAACCCTTTGAGATGACACAAATAATCAGTGTCAGAGCTCAAAACAGGACCTGGGAAGCCCTGAGCACCTGACAGGACTCTGCTATCACTCTACCCCCAAGCAGAACAACATTTCATTTCACCTTCCCCTACCAAAATAAGATAATAATAATAATAACAAATAAAAACACCATAAACATAACTGGCACTTTATGGAAATTTAACAAACCTGCCTGTAAAATCGAGATGGGGAGGGAGGAAATAAAAATAAACAAACAGCCACAAACTCCAGTTCTGAAGAGCACCGGTGTCTCAGAAATCACGGGGAGCACTGGAGATGTCACTTACAAGATCTACACTGCTATCGGCACAGGGTATTTTTACAATATATGTGCATATCTAAATGGTAAATGCGTCTTGCTGCTGATGTGGATGCAAAGATAAATATGCGCATACCAATGGCCCGCGTGTACGGATGCATTTGTATCAGAGCTGTAATTGCAGAGAGCCCTTTGAGCTGCTGCTCTGCTGTTTCAGCACTCTGCTGCCTACGTACTAGCCATGTATGAAAATCATGATGGCCCAAAGCCTCCGAGACACAGCTACGAGGGACTGATGCACTGGGGTGGAAGAAGGGGCAGGAATGCAAAGAGCCCTCAAAATTAAGACACTGGTGTCCGCCACAGAAAGAAGATGAGGGGATACCAGTCACATCTGTCCGCTGGAGGAAGCTCCATCATCAATCTGATCCGTCCCTCTGAGAGGCTCCATTGGAAACACACCACAGCTTTTTGGTGGTCAGAGTTTGACACGGGGCTCCTGGAGAGGTGAGATGCAATAACCATCTTGAGGCTTGTGAACCCACAATAAAAGGGCTCTGACCTTGGCACCAAAGTCCCTCGATGCTTCCATGTGTAGACAAAAAACATTTATCATGACTTGTAGTAGTGTGAACAGTGGTTCATCTTCAGCATCCACATATCTTATCAGACCCAAGAGCCATCACCACCACTCCTTAGTGGTGAGTTTCCATCAGAACACCAGCTTCAGAAAACAGTGGAGATGTTCAAAAGAAACGAGCCTTGGCACTCAGATCTTGCCACCAGGTGAAAACCCACATCAAAGTAATGCCAACAAAGAGATCACTTCCACTTCTAACATTCATGATGTGCAAAATCCACGTCAAGTTTCCCTCCAAATCAAAAATACTCACAGGCTTGATTGCTGGTATTTCTAGGGTTGCTGGTAACCTAGGGTTCTCCAGCTCTTCAGAGTGCTTCTCCAGCTTCTGTAATGCCTTTTCTATGTTTTGACAGTCTCCACTTCCAGCTTGAGATTTCCAGGACCTCTAACAAGTACTTTTCTCTAAAATGTCTGACAAATTAAAGGGCATCAAGAATAAACGAACGCTGTAATGGTGTTCATTGGAGCTGAAATCCAACCACCTCCACCTGCTGCTCGTCCCACCTACCACCAATGGGACAGATCCAGAACACTGAACCACTGAAGTCAGCTTTTACACGAGACCTAGTTAAAGTCAGTGGCAGTGACCTATATGCATTGAGAACAACAAATTTAATGCCTCTGTAACTTCTCCTTGTTTCTCTACCATGGCCAAAGATGAGGGAAGAACCTGACGGGCCATGTAGCAGCTCGCCTAGACAAAGTTGCTGAATCTCATCCCAGGTCTAACAGCACATATAAGTCTGGATTGGCCCTGCAGGACATTTGCTGCTCATTTTCACTTGACGAGCAATGTTCAAGATAGTGAGACCATGATGGGCACGGTCTCTTTGCTGAATCAAGGTCCTCTCCAACACTGGCATTCCATGAAAAGCAGCTGCTTTGTTTGTTTGCACAAATGGAGGAAGGCAGCAATCAGCCTAGTGCCTGACCAAGCACATTTCTAGGTCCACCAGCAGCTTTGCGTGAAGATTTTTACAAAAGAAAAGGGTGAGTAGGTTAAAAAAAAAAAGTTCAGGATAATTTTGGCTGCTCTGCATGGAAGATTTCACTGGATGTCATCACCTGTGCGCAGTCCTCCAGGACTCTGGTTGGCAAAAGGGTCAGCCCACATAAAACAGCTTTCATCTGCCATGTGTTTTTTGTGCTGAGATTGTCCAGACAATCAAAGTGAGGATGGGGAGTTGTTAGCCCAAATGAGCCAGACATCTCAGCTTATTCGAACATCTGGCTGATAAAACCCAACCGCGTGTATTCAGGATGAAAAGGTGTTTGACATTCAGGCCTGGGTGACCGAGGGTGGGGGACCCTGTGCTGAACGTGCCAGATGGCCAGCCAGATGCAGCCCTTGCCCTTGTCAATGTGTGGCCAATCTCTTTGACTGACTGTAGCCATTCACCGAGCCCCGGTAACATGGCTGTCAATGCAGGGAACAGATGGGCCTGCACAGCCACAGCAGAAATGAATTTAGCTCCTGTCCCAGGTCCCATCACATCCTGTTCCACCTCCTCTTCCAACATCACGGCCCTCCAGGGACTACATTGCTGGTTGCCTCTTTCTCATGACCTGTCCTCAGTCTACTCTCTTTCCTTCCATGTATTTAAACCAGAAGGCCCTAAAAACCCCCAGCAGATGTAGTCTTTGCTCAGGCTCCTTCCCCACCAAAGTCCCTGCTAATGATCAGAAAACAGAATTAAGACCACGGTATAAAGGGGAGGTTATCATCCATCTCAGTCTTTCACCCGTTTCCACATTCCTCCCAGGGCAATGTAGCACATCTGGGTGGCTCACAGCGATCCAGTGGTAGCTCACAACACCTTGCTTCTAGCACAGCAAGGATCTCCATGGTCTGGGAGCTCACACGCTGCTTTAGTGCTGCCTTGGCACAGGAAAAGGGTTCAGTGTTTCCAGGGAGCAGACAAGGAAGCCAGAAAGAGGACCCGGGAGCTGAAGTCTTACAGGTTAGTAACAAGACTGTTTGTCCTTCCTTGAAAGCACAGTGCTGTCCAGGCACTATCTCAGCCATCCGCTGCACGGTACCAGCCCATTTATCACTGAAACAGCCACGTTGCTGCCTGTGGGGATGTCGAAGAAACACACTCGCACTGGAGCACTATTTAACAGGGCAGGCACTGGGGAATGCCTGTTTCACTATCCATGAGCCATTTCCAAACCCATTTCAATCACCTGAAGCTCTTCCCTTGCGACTCCAGACCTTTGGGACTGACTCCAGTTGAAGAAAGCAGGAAAGGAGGAGAGCTGTGCCTCCTGGGACTGAGGTGATGTGTGATGTGTGCTTTCCCCTTTGCCTGGGCTCTGCTTTCTCTACATCCCCAGTCCTCTAGATCAGGGGGTGCAATTCCCCCACCACCTCTCCCTGTGTAGACATGGCACTGTGTGAGCCCACGTCCTGATGGCATCCAGCACCCGTGTGACGCGTGGGCAGTGGGCTGCCCAACACCCAGCTGCTCTGCTGCACGCTGTCCCCTTGGCAGCCCGATGACAGCACGTGTCACACCCTGGCAAAAGGGTTTTGTGAGCAGACACCGAGCTCAAAGGCACAGGAGTGACACATCCCCACTCTCCCTCCCACCGCTACAAAGAAAACTGGCACGTGGATATTTGTCTGAATAATGAAGCGCACAGCACCCAGAAAGCCCCCCTTGTTTTGCTCCTTTAAATCAGGTCCCAATTTCCCATGGCTCGTGGGGGCTGGGCACAACCAGAACAGAGCAGCCTGGGATCATTTTGGGGCCAGGCACCACGGATGAAGCGAGCATCGTTCTCGAGCAGAGGAGGCGAAATCTGGGCAAAGCGCTCTGTGCCTTTGACCCTCAAAACAAACAGATGGAGACCACAGCAAAGGGGCAGGAAAGGGGGAACGGGAAGGGAACAGAGCGACCCATGGGCTTCCCTGGGGTGTACTGACACAGAGGGAAAACAAAATTCACACAGAGCACACTCCTGCAGGTGATCCAGACACCGTCATGTAAGCAACCGAAGGGAACCACAACAGAAAGAAAAGCAACAGATCAAAATCTGCCCACACATCCCCCAGATGGCACGAGTTCAGACATCCCAGAAATGCTGGGCTTTATTAACTGGGGCCACTCATGCTTTCAGCCCCTAGTGAAATAGAACAATTATGCAAGGACTTTTTTCTTCTTTTTTTTTCCTAAAAAAAAGTTTAATTAAGCATTTCAATATGGATTCTTTAGAGAGTGACACATAACATTTAACTGTTTGATGCTTAATTGTGTTTGCCTTTGATTGCAGCACCTATAGTTAAATGCTGTACAACAGCACTGAGGCACTGCACTGTCCCCCAGGACACCCAACACATTGACTGTGTCTGAAATCTTTTAAGTAATAAGTCTTAATATATTTAATGGCCACTGTGCCCTTTGAGGACCAGGGCCCCTTACATCACAAACAGTTGTCTAATTTTAATTAATATTGATTTGCATCTCTTAAATAGAAACTGTAGTTGTTGCAGTTGCTTATGGTCCTGTAATAATCCTGGAGGACACACTGTTGAATGCGTTCTGTGTACGTGAGTGTGTGCTCTAAAGAAGAGATCAATAGTGCTGTTGTTGGGGCAGAGCTCTGCTCTTTTTTTTGGAGTTGCTGCAGTTGGCTAAGAGGAGCTGCTCTGGTACACCCCAACTGTGGACTTTGCATTTGACTTTTAAACTGTTTCCCTGGTATTCTTTTTTGATATACAAGTGCAGATAAAGTTTAGTCTCAGCTGCGCTGATTTTTTGGAAGAAGTCAGCAGCTGTAGTGCTCTGATATCTCCTGGGCAGATTAAGAATTTGGCTCTATGCTTTTGCTGTACATGTCTGGATTGTGCATATCTGCATAGCTTAGCGAAGCCACGGGCCGCATGTGACAGACAAATTGCAGATGTTCTGAGAAGTAGGTGTCTTCAGTGTGATGAATAATGCACAACACTCATGATACACTTAGCTGAAACAAAAATATCTGTGCTTAAATTTCTTTACATTATTGATTTAGGTACTTCTTCGTTACACACAATCCTTAATTACACAAATGGCTGTAGGCGTGCTAGGGCATACATGGACCATTTCTCCGGGGCTGCTGAAGCTTTAGTTTCTCAGTCTTTGCTGTAGGAGAGAAATGTAGTGTTGATTTCCTTGGAGGCAGAGTCAGATTCGTGCTGCTCAAAAGACAACAAAGAAAGAAAAAAACCAAGATAAAAACCAGGTTCCTAAGATTGTGGGATCTCATTTTCAAGTGTCCACTTAAATCCTGAGCTGACCTGTAATATTTTGGTTACGATTTCCCAAAAGGACTCTGTAACCAATGAGTGAGGCCCTTCACAGACCACAGCTTCTGGTGGATCACTGCAAACCAAGCACTCGAAAATCTGCAGCAAGAGTCTCTTCACGTGCCATGACCTGGGCAGAACTTGCACTGAAAATATGTTGGCCTGCAGAGAGCTCAGGACTGAATGCATATGCAGGGGCTGGGAGGTGAAAGGAGTTGGAGAGTAGGAAAATATAGAGGCTGAATAAAGATATTTGGAGCAGGAATTTGGGCTATCTGCATACATACTATTTGAAAAAAGAAATAAGATGCTTGAAAGCTTAAGTCTCTTTTTAGGAAACTATTCTGCTATATGGGGCAAATTTTGACTTTTCAATGACAAGTTTGTTAAGGATCATGGACTGTTTTGGTTCACTGTCCAACATATTCCTCCCTAGTGGTTCCAAATTTGAAGATAAATGTGTGCTCTTTGTTCAGAGCAGTATGCAACCCGTTGCAGTAATACTTTCCACAGGCTGAGACGTCACCAATGCGCTGTTCATGTGTTGAAGGAATGTGAAGAAAGTATTAGAGTTGCATTCCTCATTCTTTCTCACTCAGACGGTCAGTTGAAGTGATTTGTTGTAGCTCTCTTTTGTTTTTTTAATGCACAACGTGCTGGGGTTTCTTTTGGAGACGTGTTGGGAGTGCTCAGATGAAGGCAGTATCTCTGAGATGCTGAAATGAACTGCAGTCATGCTGGGGAGAACGGATAGAAGGAAGACTCAGATCCTGAAGATTTATGAAGGTTGTATGGGGAGCAGGATACAGAGCACAAAACCCTTAGAGGTCGAATTACTGGAGATATGCAACAAAATCCTGTCACTTCCAAATTTTCTTTTGATTTCAGCATGCCAGCTCTTAGTCCACAGCTTTTCCTGAGGTTCCAGCACAGCTGAGATGAGAGGCGAGGTGCACGCGTCCCTAGGAGCTCCCCGACCCAGCACCTGCTGCCACCCAGAGCATTACCGCTCTTACCTCCCAACCTGAAATAGCAGTGACGTTCTGAATGCACACACACTGGTATGCAATGCAGTACTTACCCAAGAGCGTTGCTGCTGGTGGCTGTTTCTGCACATCAGATGCCCGTGTCCGGGTAACTTTGGCTGTTACCTGGTTTGTCACCTGCAGTGTGCTGCTGATCTGATCTAGCCATCTATCCAGTAACTTCACAAGGAGATTCCCAAAAGCGTAGGTAGAAAGGACTTGGCAAAAACATCAGAATAGTTACTATGGCCTGATCTTGGATATTTATAATGTCTAATTCAACAGTCGTATGAACTTGACAATCTGGGCTGGGTTCGCTTTGCCTCACTTGCACTCACATACGTGTGGATCCTCAGCTCGGGATCCTCAGTGGATCCTGACACATACCATTGCCAGGGGAGGATCTGGACATGTGCTCCAAGCAGCCCTCCCTGATGTGAACCCTTCGTGTCTATGGGTGTGCTGGAAGCCAAGAGCAAGCCGTGGCAGCCGTCCTTCTCCTTAGACAATCTGCTCCCTTGATCTGTGCACATATGGTGACTCCTGTTAATGGAAGTTACACATGCTTGGGAAGAGGAGACTAAAGCTTTCCTACGGTTTTACTAGCAAAATACTGGAAATGGGATGACTGCAGCCAGCAAGATTGTGAGGGCTCTTGTCAGAAGTATGATTAGGAATTTGTTTCCATGTAGCTCACGCAGCAACAGACGTGAGTCTTGAGCCAGAGACAAATAGTAGTTAATATCAAGAGAAGGCAAAGTGTTCTCCGAGAGGCTGGAATGAGAATTCCAGAGCAAGATGAAAATTGGCCTCCGAGGGAATAACATTTTCTTTCTCTTCATAACTGCGGATAAAAATTCCAAATAGATCATCAGTATGTATATTAAGGGGGGATCACATTCCTGTGATATTGTTGGAAAATTCAGTAGCGATGTATTTTTCATTTTTTTATTTTTTGCCTCACTGTGATTTTTTAATTGGATTTTTGCCAAATAATGCAATCAAAAACACCCGTGAGATACAGGAAATTTAAAGCCCGTTGGTGTTCATTACATTACAAAAAGTCACACAGAATTTAAGGTCCTATACATTAGTCTGCTTCTGAATCAACAGAAGCAAGCACATCCAAGGCAGAAGAAGCAAAACCTTGGATGCCTCTTTTGTAGCTGGAAATATGAGAATAAGTCTTCTGAATGTGTGTTTATTTTGGAGTCTGAGTACAAACCAATAGTAGCAGTGCTGCTTTATGTGAGGCCTGGAGTGAAAGAAAATATATATATTCACTCATAAAAACAAAAAAAGTGTGATCAAGTTAACTTTCATCTTCTCTGCCTTGTCCCCCGTTGCTGTCACATCTCGTACTCTGAGCGCAACAAGGCTCCGGGAGCGGCTGAAAGGGAACGGAGGGATAAATTACTATGATGATAAAGAAGATGGGAACTTATTTTTAAATATAAATGTAACGTGTAGATTTTTGTGAGCTCTGGGCAAAGCTCTAATTTTCTTGAGGGTTTCTTTCTGAGAGCCGGGTGCTTCTCCTGCCCTGCTATGGCAGCACCTGGGATAAGCACAGTGTTTCTCAATGCAGGGGTGTTCGAAAGCTTTCTGTGGAGGTGACTGGAAAATAACAGTGTTATGGCAGTGTTCTTTCAGGAATATCTGTTATTTTTCTTGGTAGAAATAAAGTTTCTTCAGACATATTTGAAAAATTCCAAATTCTTCAAAAATATCCTTCATGTGCTCTGATGCCCCTTGATTTTTAATAGATGTGCAAAAAATTTTACAAAGGTATTCCAAAGTGTTTTGCCATCCTACCTTCTACCTAGCTCTCATTTTGTACTCTTTCTTCACAAACCAGTTACATATTACCAAATTATTTGTGAATGAGTGTTGCTTATAAGGTTGTGAGCATTCTCCCCACAGTCGTGTTCCTCTGCCCCTCTTTCCATTCTGGTGATGTACAAGAGGGTCTGAGAGCTTCCTGACCCATCTGGGAAGCTGTAACATAACTCCAGATGGATTATTTTTTGGCTGGAGCTAATAGTTACTAAATCCCCTCTTAATACTTCTGCTTTGCGGATATCTCCCCTCCAGTGAGCACCATGTGCTAATCTCTTGTTCTTCCAGTGTATGCATCCATACTTAATTTGGGGAAACAGGCTTAAAGCTGTTAAACTCAAGTTAAATGCATGGAGTTGGCTTTTACAGCTGCCCGTGTTCAAGAGCCAGAGCATGTCCCGAGGCCTTCTCAGTACTGGTGGGAATCAATGATCATTTGTTTTGGGAATTTATTGAGGTCCTGACTGCCCTTCCCTCACCATCTTCCTGCAGAACGTAAATCTTTGGTAGATGTAAATCCACATTCTGTTGAATTCTGGGAAAAATTCTTGATTTACACCAGAAATGCATTTGTCCCCAATATAGCTATGGGTGGAACAATATTAGAACATCTACAATTAGTGGTAACATCCTTGTTTGTCTGTGAGGGAGGCTGGAGCTGAGACCATCTCCTGCTCCCTGTCTCATCCCTGAGACATTCACTGAGAGGTCCTGCCACAAATCCCAGCCAGGAAAAAACATATTCTCCATTAAGTTGTAGGGAAAAAAATAAAAAAGGCAGAGAAATGGAAGAAGTGTAGAGCCATATTCTCACTTTTGTTCCTTCCTATGGGATTTAAAACCTTGACAGCTCTTTCTGGTTCATTTCACGTGTTTCATAGAAATGATGTCAGATGGAGAGCACGTCTGTGCCATGTGGCTGTAGCCGTGTTTTCTGTTGGGCAGCAGAAGGGTAAAGGGGCAGCTCTGTTTAGAAAACTGTGTTTGGTAGCAGCGGGAGCTCCCTCTGCTAGCTGTCCATGGAGCTGCTGGGTGTGTGCTGTGCCAGCGGGGTGTAGGATTGTGGGCATCATGTACTGAACAGTGAAGTAGTTGGATTTTTGTGTAATGGACCCTGTTTGTTGCAAGCCAACATTTTAGCTAGAATGGTGGCATTCTAAGCAGAGCTTAATTTTGTAGTGAAGTACTTTTTCTTGTTTTCTGTAAAATGGGAAATAATGCCCCAGCTGCCCACTCACTTTTCCAGGAAGTTAGGAGACTTCTTTTTGGAGCACTAATCACTTTATTTTGCATTGTTTTAAGGAACACATTGCACATTCCTAGGAAAATACTCTTTTTCCAATAGAGGGAGTATTAGTGCCAGGCAACGTCCATCTTTCTCGCTCTCTTTGCATCTCATAAACCTACCTGTTAGCAAACAAAATGCACGCTGGTGGCTTGGTGCTATTTGGACCGAGTTTGCTGCCCACTCTGCCCTAACTAACTGACTTCTGTGAGCCCAGAGGAAACAAATGATCAATCTGTTCCTGATAGCAGAGCAAGGTGCAAGTTTGTCCTCTCAGCCAACTGGTAGCAAGGCTGTGTCCTCCTCTCTGGCTCACTTCACATTCTCCTGACTAATCTCTTGCAGACAAAAGTCATGTTGGCATACTGAAATTTCTACATCCAGAAAGCACCAGGGGTGTGAGGATGGATGCATCGTGTTCATACAGCTGCTGGTTCAGGGAGAGGTCTTCCTCCTAAGGCACATTTCTGTTTTTCCTTCTTTGGAGCTTGGGGCTCTCATTTGAGTCATTGAAGCCAAATTCTGCTCCCAACTCAAATGATTCCAAAACCTGTGCTCAGTGCAAGTGAAACCAGAATGTGACCCAGCATGAATTTACTGAATCTCTACCAGCTGCCTTGGTTGGGAGCTTACATTGCAGCAAGATAGGCAGCTGCTGAATAAAACCCAAGCTGGGGGAGCAGTAACCCCTGGTTTACTGCCTGCCCTTTGGCCGTTGGGAGGGTCTGGAAGACAAATTCACAACTTCTGATAGGGCTGAGGGGACGGGGAAGAAGCCCCTGCAGAAATGGGGGCACAGGGGCAGCATGGGCTGTGCTGCTCCACCAAAAACAGCGGGCTCGACAGCGGCTGTAAATCCAGCACGAATCATGGAAATGGAATTAACTTAAAATTATACTTCCAAGGTGAAATATTAGTAGTTGTAACAGTTTGTTATTGTCAAACGATCATGAGCTGCTGTGATTTTTAGAAAACTTTTCCTGGTAATTCAGCTTGGGGATATATTGCATATGCTGCAACGTCTTTAATGGGGAGACGTAATGGCGTGTGCTGTGGGAATGTGGGTTCTCGACACTGGAGCACACGCCATGCATATCAAATGTAAAAGGGAGATTTATATCATTTCTGGTGACACAGAATGATAAAATCCCAGAAGAAAAAATATGGAAAATTAATTTAGATTTAAAAGATGCATCCCTTTGTCCATCTTGCATCTGCTGTTCCGAGATTTCTGCATAAATCTATACATTTTAGTTCTATTTAGTGCTGTGGGTACTTTGATTAATTTAGCTACATGTTACTGTCATGTTGGGCACATTCATCTTCTGTCTTGAAGCATGTACTCCTCAGCCTCTCTATCATTCCACCCCTTCAGGCCTTATTTTCATCACATTTAAGGGAACTCTCCCCTGCCTGTCTTTATCTTGTTAGGCTTTCAACAGCTTAAGTTGAATCTTCATTCTTTCACTCTTGCTGTCAAAGCTCCTTTCCCAAGTTATCTCATTTTCCTATTCATAACATCTAACCCATTATATTTAATACTCAGGCACAATCGCATCTGAGCATTACGTAGGACTTGCCAGCACAAATACTTGTAAATGAAATCAGACCACCCCTGCAAGGAACAGTGGTGGCTTTGCGTTGCCAGTGCATTTTAAATTGAAAAATGCCCAGGACTAAATCCTATAAAGTCCTATAGTAAGCGGCTGCAGCTTCAGGGAAGTCAGCAGAGCTTCATCTGCTGGGCTGAGATGGATTTGACCCTTCAGTACTGAAAGCTGGAAGGTTAATAATGATCACATAATCTGATATGAAGCAGAAATTAATGTCAGGAGTGTCCCAGTGGGTGTGTGTGGCACAGATGACAGAGCCCTTTACAAGGAGGGGTAAACAGTAACATTCGTTCTCCTGGAAAACTGATGCAGAGTTTGGGGGACTTGCCAAATTTCAGTGAGGGATCAGTGTTGAAGCCCAACTTTCTGCAGGTGAGGATCCCATCTTCCTCTCATGGCAGCAGTCGTGGGTCCCAAACCTGCAGCTGGAGGTTGGTTCCCATCAGGCAAGGGCTTGGTTTTCCTCCAGGTCTTACTTCTGCTCTTTGAACCATTGAGGTGTTGTAGAGAAGCCTCTTCAGCAGCAAAAGAAATAAAAAAAAAAAAGAAAAGAAAAATGAAGAAGAAAATTAAGAAAAAAACCAGAAGCTGATGCTTAGGTTACTCCCATTTCAGTGATGCTGCGCTGCTTGTCACAGCTCAGCAGAGGCTGCAGCGGCAGCAGGAGATGTGATGGTGGGTGGATCCTCACTCTTTTGCCTGCCGCAAGAGCTTGGTCTTGTTGCGAAGAATGATGTGGGAACTATTTCCTGTTGGTAGCACTGGACACAACTCAGTGACCCAGGAAATGCTTTCCTCCCTTCTCTTCCTATAACTGCTTTATTTTTTCCCTCTGGCAAGCTGACCTTTTAATAAACGCTTCATCCTTTCCCTCCCAAACGTGGAATTTCCTCCCAAAAAATCGTTCTGGCTCAAGACCCAAGACTGATCAGACTCAGCAGAGGCTACAATCGGGTTGTGATACAGGACAGCATCCCACTCTTGGCAGAATACTCCAGGCCTGGTGCACACCACGCTGCTGGGGCCGGGGCTGCTCCCCCCCGGGGCTGTCCTTGTGGTCTCAGTTGCCTCCAAAGGGATAGAAGTATTTTCTCTGTGCGTTGTTCTATTTTTAGGAGGAGGGAAAGCTATTTTAGGCCACTCTAAAATGTTTTTATGGCTCATTCTAAGCCCTCTGTAGCTAGCTGGTCTCATGGTAATTAAGGCATTTGGCCTTACAAGTGGAAGGATTATGAAAACAGCTCCAGTGATTTCTAAAAGCGCTCCAACATATTCCCAATGTAGGTTTTTTTGATGTGCGTGTTTGCTTTCTGATTTCTGTTTTTACAAATGAATGGTACCATGTGAAAATACGCAATCTGCCACTTTCACCAGGGTGCTGCGACCCAGCTCCTGAGGGTGAAAATGGCAGCAGTGCGTTTCCTGCTCATTGATATGCACAGCTCACTCTGTAGTGTATTATTTTTATTCGCCGGAGCAATCAAAATACCTTTGTTTATCTTTTACTTACCCTAATGCAGAGAAAAGTCACTGGAAGATTTACTTGGGATGTTTTATTGGACAGAGGTAAGAAATAGCTGGGATTTGGGGCTTTGGGCCAGCATGGTGCCAGTGGGATCGTGGCATTGAATTCACCCTGCAATTAGCTATCATCTCCGAATTTTTCGAAGTGATGACTGATGTTTTAGCGTTGCCCTTCCCACTGAAACCAGACCAGCATAACCAAACACTTTCCCTTAAAAATGGATGTTTTCTGTAGCACGTAAGTGAGGTGGAAATGTTATACACCCACTGGGCTTGGGATGGTGGCAACCACAGTGTTACGAGATACTTTGCATTTATACAAACGTGTAAAGTTGATGGGATGAGGCAGTGAAAAGTATCACTTCCAGGGCCAGGAAAACAAATACCTTCTTGCGGTCCAGCAGATGCTTGGGGCTTGCTGGCTGGAGGTGCCCAGACTGAGCACTTTGTGTTAATTTTAACACAGGACTGGAAGCATGAGGTTGGTGATGGCCAACAGTACACCCTCTGGAGTGTGTTTCTGAACTCTCTGTGATAGAAACTAATAGAGATTTAATAATGCCAGATGAACATGTAAATGGAACGATCTCTTAATCTCATTACAAATCCTACTGCAGTGAATGTAATCAGCCTAAAATCTGGCAGGTATGAAGAAAAAATACTCCTTTGCACAACCTACATTTATTCATATTTTTCTACAACTATTTATATCATTGACTTGAGGCACAAATACAAGTTAGTGCCTCTGGGTCTGGGTGCCTGAAACATTAAAATTTATTATTATTATTTATTTTTATTAGTTTCATGTGGCAGAAGATTTATAATATTCTAGTTTTATTAAGTACTTGTGGTTTTTAAAACTGATCGTAATTGTTGCTGGGCAAATCTCAAAACGGGAAGAGGATTGGTTGGTTTAGTTTTGATTAAACTCTCAGAAGTTTGGGCATTTATCCAAGCTATCTCAACCTCTTGCATTTCTAATATGGCTCTGCCTATCTTGTGAGGATAGGCTTTCATTTTTCTTGTTATTTTTTTCCTTTTTCACTTTCTTTTCTTTAGGAAAGTTCCTGTCCTCATGCTTGGGTTAAACACATGGCACAGTATTTTGGCATATATGTTTTGCTTCTGAATACCACCTGGAAAAGGCAGTCAGAGTGCAGAAAGTTTGCAACAAGTAATTCAAAAGAAACTATCTGTATCCCTACACTGTTAATATATAAAAGCTGGGTTCAGTTTGCTGTTTAAGACAAAGTTGCAAATCATTTTCTCTTGTAGCTGTCTCTTAATCCGAATTCTGCAAACACAAGCAGTCTTGGCCATGGAATGGTAGGATTCTGGTGCAGAAAACTGCAAATACTGTATTTCTGTTCTTTGATAAGATATGACAAAAATAGGAGCTAAGAACTTGAGGGTGGACAAGAGCACATCCTGGTATGGGGTTGCTCACTCTCCTGATCCTATTACAGACATCACTTCACTTGGTACATCTCTCAGTGCTGCTATCTCATGTGGTCCATGGTTGCTAGAGTTATAATTTTCACTAAATAAAGAAAGTTTACATTTGATTTACATTCTTTTACATTTACATTCTAGAATCTTTTTGTCTTGGAAGCAGAAGACATGACCCTCTCTAATGTAGTACAACATTTTTGTGAGTGTTTTATATATAAATGAGGATTTGTGCAATTCATTTGTCTCATGTTTTTAACACAAGTTAAAGGAAGTTTTTAGTGTAATTTACTTTTCAAACGGTTTAGGCTTGTGTAAGTTGATAAGCAGTATTTTCCTTTATTCACAACAAATTATGCCTGGAATGGAGTTTTAAGATTTTTACCCCAGTTCATGAAAGCACCTCTGCTGAACTCATTTCAGCCTAGCAGAATTTAAGCATTTGTTGAATCAAGCCATTGCCATGTGCCTTTCGGCACCATCAGAGCCTACAGGAGGACACACATGACCGAACAGTGCTGGGATGTGCTCTCCTGAGCTCCATGGCTGAGCCCTTTCTGGTGGATGGAGTGGGGCTTAGAAGAGGGAGAGTTACAGAGTCTGCTGGGATTCCCCTTGTTTCTGTTGGTGCAGACAGGATGAGTTCTTGGGAGGGAAAATATTGAAGGCATAGGCTTTTCTTACAAGGGGTAAATGGGTCCTCAGTACCTGGGTACTCACCAGTGAGCACAAAAGAGCTTTTGGTCGTCAGTCTGGGAGCCGTGCTCAGCCTGAAGGCTTTGTGCAAAATTTCTGTGGACACTGAGCAGACCTTTATTCCTTTCTTCAGTGAGAACAACTTTCTCCATTTCCTCTCAAGCACAAGCTGTTGCTGTTATAATTGTGCAATTCAACCTGGGTTAAAAATGAAAAGTGTTTCTAATTGGATCCAGGCTAATATCAGTCCAGCACAGTGGTTTTCCAGTGTGACCGTGATGTTCCACCCTCTGCCAAGCAAAAAAGGCATGCTTTTTGCCTTAAAACCCCTATGATTTTCACTTGGAAAAAAAAGCCTTTTTTTCCTAAAGAAAACCAGAATGATATATGTAATAAAAATATTTTTTAGAGGGCTGCAGTTTGATAGTTTGTGAATGGTGCTATTTGCTGAAGCAGTTTCTGGTCCCCGGTGTGTTTTGTTGGCAGCAGCAGCTCTGTGCAGGGCTGGGTGAACCCAGCAGCGTGCTGGAGCCCAGTGCTGCTGCAGGTCAGTGGGAGCTCTTGCTGCCAGTGTTGGTGCCTTGCTGATACTCCAAAGTGGGTAAGATGGGTTCTGAAAGCTCGTGAAACCAGTGCTGCTAGGTGGCAAGTATCTCCTAGATACAGCTTGAGGTGCTCAGTACTCAGGAAGGTGATGGTCCTAAATGTCCCTTTGGGACATCCTGCTGTTGGAAACATGTCTCAGAACATCAGAACATATTTTTGCTGCAGCAAAGTCCATCCCTGTGGAAATCCAGCTGATTATGGTGTTGAGTCAGCCCACTGCAGCAAGCTGTACTTAGCACTGAACATGGAGAAGAGCTGCTGGGAGCTCCTGCCCTCGGCACTGGCATCTGTGTGCAACAGCAAGGGCAGTCTGGTTGGGGTTTGGGCTAAACCAGCTCCATGCCAGTGCTGGTGGCTGTGCTGTCCTGCAGCTTTCGGCACCAAGGAACGGGGTGCAGCCAGAGCGCTGATGTGTGGGACACGACCACCAGTGTTTGCATCGGGTCACCTTCTTCAAGTGCTGAGCTTTAAGAGCTGCAGCATTATGTAGTTGTATTATTTTAATAGATGAGAGAGGCCTGTGATCAATAGCAGAGATGCTTTTATCTTAATCATCCACCCCTCATTCATAAATATGGAGATTTTCAGCCTCCTGTAATCCTGCTTATGATTTTCTGTGGTTTGGTAAAATGGACTGAAGTAATTTCACCATCCCTGGAATGTCATAAAAGTAGTGGCTGGGTTACATTAATTTTGCCAGCCATATCATTGCACATGGCTATTTGGAAGGTGTTGGGACTGCTGTCTTGGGAGTATACATTGCACAAGGTCCTTTTGCTCCAGCATTTTGCTCCTAACCTTTGCATATCAGCCCAGAATTACACACGAAATGGGTAATGTGCAGAGTGTTGAGCCAATAGATATCCAACCTCTAAAATACATGTGTGGGTATTTCCTTGGCCAAACTGGAATCAGTGACCTTAGGAGACCCTAATTTCTCTGAAGTGAAGGGCTCGCATCTAACACGTCTGGTTTCCAGAACCGAAATTAATGTAGGATTTTAAATGGCCAACCCTGGTACGTGCGTAAGGAGTATGTCAGGGTGGGGAGTCTGGTAAAGACAGCCAGTGACCTTTGTTAACCTCTGGCTGAAAGGCAAAGGTAACATTTGGGATTCTTTGATTGATCTCTGATGAACGTGTGTAAAATATTTTGAGATAATTGCTTAGTAAGAACAAGGAATTTAATTGCATCAGTCTGCCACCTCTTATAAGTGTTTGTATTACAGTGCTAATGACCAGCAGTGAGAGCAAATGCATCTTAGCTTGTATACTGCTGGAAATCATTTTTAGCTGGGATAAAGCAGTCAACAGTTTTGGTCATCAGTGAGCTGAAAAGGCTTGTGCCTTTGTCTGTAGGCGTGGTGATCCAGGCTGTCACTTTTTACTTCCGTATAGACAAAGGAGAAGCAAGAAACGGGAGAAAAAATAGTCGGGAGAAAGACTTCATGTCCTGCACCCTGTGACTGTGGAGGGGTGCAAGGCAGGGGTGAAGCTGAGCGCAGGGGCCGCGGCTCTGCAGGCTGCAGCAGAGCGGGGCCGGCAGCATCCCCGCCTGGGCTGGGGCCGCAGGGGCACGGGGCTCTGCACACAGAGGGGCCTTTTCTGAGGGGGAACGCAGCATTTGCTGCTTACCTTTTTCTCACCTGTTATTGCTTTTTTGCCATGTCTTAGGTTATGTTTATAAATGCTCTGCTATGGGCTTCTTTGTGGAAAAGCAGCAATGAAAGCGCAGAGTGCAGCACAGGCAGAAGTTTCAGACTCGCTGGATGTCTCTTTCTGTCAGATGCCACAGTGTCAGGCTCAAAGCCATTTGTCATCCCTGAATTTCATTATCTGCTCCTTCCCTGTCTTTCAGTCTCACTTTGCTAGGACATTTGTTCACCGTTGACCTCCCTGACAAATAATACACCTTAATTATGTTGGCAAGAGGGGATGTGTCATTCCTGGGCCACTTTAATTGTCTATCCGACAGGCATCCTGCTGCGGCGTGTAGCTGCCACGCTATTTGGACCACGATTGCGTGCGTATCTTGTGCTTCCCCTTTGTGTTTA
>WBMW01004327.1:1422772-1562772 GCA_013396635.1 Penelope pileata | reverse complement strand
TCTGAATAATGGAGTTGTAAAGATACTCTGTGTGTGTGTGTATATACATATAGGGTTTAAATAGGGCATTGAATTTTGGTGCAGCCCAGGCTCTATGCTCTGCCTGGGATGTGGAGGCTCAGCTCCTTGCTGCAAGGTTTGGAGGTGCTCCCATTACCCATCGAAGTCACCTGTGGCAAGCAGGTATGAGCTGGCTGGTGGTGCTGGGGAGCTGGGGGCTGTGTCCGTGGTGCTGTGTGGCTGCCAGAGCCCCTTCTCCCTCTCGGACTGCTGGTGGGGTGTTCAGATTTTGTTCAGTCTATATACTGAAGTTCGTTCCTGTGCAAAGCTTTTTGACTTCCTCTAAGCCTGGTTTGTGTAACTCAACAACTCTAATATAGTAACAGTCTTTCAGTTTCCCCCTCTATATTTTATGGTTCTTTTTAAAAAAAAAAAAAAAAAAAAAAAAAAATTTTTCCCTTTTTTAAAATGTTAAAATGGCAAGGGGCTTCTTATGTCCTGAGCTGTGTGCTGTTTACTGACTTCATGGTGCTGCTCTGGAAATAGTGTTCTTAGCAAAATATGTATGTCAAAATGTTGATCTCATGGAAAATAGGAGCAAAAATTTCCATTGCTTTTAACGGGGTTGGTATCTGCTGTCTGGGACTCAATGGCATTTGAATGTGAATTTTAAAGGGAGCTCAATACAAGCTCTTACTCTGAGCAGCTCCAGATAAAAGTCTGTTTTTGAATTTCATGTCTTGAGCTTGTTGCTGATGGACTTTCAGGAGAGGCATGTAGTTAAGAGGGTTTCAGGAGGAGAGGAAAAAGCTCCTTGAAAGCTCTATGGGCAACACAGCTGCCCCTGCAGTATTTCCAGGTTTGGTAGAAATCGATGATCCTCGCCATTATTGAAGTGGTGCACTTAATATGCTAAGTGGGGTGGGTGGGAATTGTGCCCATCTGACAGTGGATGGCTTTTTCTTAAGGTGACCTTTAATACTTCATTGCACCGAAGCACCCACAGAACAATTAATGCGGTCACAGGACTGTGTGCTTAGTCACAGCATTCTTTCACTTATTTGGTGTGCTTGGACTTTTCCTATCCTCCATAAACACTGGAATGTTCTTCTTTTGATAAGAGTGAACAACATTAGTGCAAAGGTTCATTTAATAGGAATAAACAATATTAGGCTAAAGGTTCCTTGCTTGGTATACACTTGCTGATTATTTTCACTGTTCTAGTTGCATCTGCTCACTTGTCTAAATGGTGCACAACTCGATTAGGAGGAGAAAACAGTGATGGAGGGAAGGACGGAGGAACCATTTGGTTCGCGTGAAATTTAACCCCTTGTGTCCCAGAGTTGTTGAGCTTCCCCAGAGGTTACTGTGCTGGGAACTGTAATTGCTCTGTCTGACCTCTGAAGCATCAATAATATTTCTAGATACAAACGTACCTTGGGCTATACTTCAAATATTTTCTGCTTTAATGGAGGAAGAGTGGCTTCTCCCAAAAGCAGCACCTGCAAAGATGTTATTTTTGTGTGAACCCTTCAGAGTGGAGAGCCTGGGGCCCAAATGAAATATCAGTGGCTCAGAGGTTTTGTGATTAGGATCTCGTCTTCCATAGAGAAAAACTTTTGCAGAGTGGATCTTTCCTTTAACATCTCTCTCAAAGGCTACACTGAGGATTTATATCTAGCATAGCACTTTGTGTGTGACTTTCAGCTAAGTACAGAACTGTTGCTGCAAGGGATACTGGAAGTAATCACTTTTATGCAATAATCCAGAATTTCTTAATTTTCCAAGTGCCGTTTTAAAATTTTAGTTGTGGAACACAACAGCTTTAGGCAGGAAAAATATTTAGGAGGAATCCCAAAGGTATTGCTCCAAAACGCAGTGTCCTGTGGGTGTCTGGCATCTTGTAGAGCAGGAATCAGTGTGCCTGTTGGGTGGTGTGAGATCTGTGCCCATCTCAAAACAGGAATGAAATGGGATTGGTAGCTGGATTGTTTGTCCTGGAGAATGTTAAGCTCTGGGGAACTGTGAGGTCTGCTGCTTCCCCGAGGGGAACTGCTGTTGAATAAAAGAGGGGAAATGGCACCTTCCTGGTGTTTGCTCAGGTCTCATGCTAGCTTGCAGCGAGCTGGGGCATGGAGGAGAGCCCTGCTCTGCAGGAAGGGAGGTGGGAGATGTTCCTCTAGGGAAGCAGTGCTCCAGGGTGGTGGCTGGCCATCCTCACCAAGCTGTGAAAGGGTTGTGCTTTCAAGTGCTCAATAACAAAAGTCAGTTGCTGACTCTCAGTGAGATTTCAGTCATAATTGCTCTACAGCTCATGCTCTACAGCTTAAATAAAGCTCTGAGCTCAAGGGGAGGTTTCCTGGGAACCAGGTACTGGTATGAAATGGCTGCAAAAGCCCCTTGCCAGGAAACTGCTGCTCTGCTCTGGGGCTGCTCAGCAACGTGAGAGCCCAGTCTCAGGTGGGTTCCTATCAACGGCCTCACCCCCAGTGGGAGACCCTCTGCAAGGTCCCAGTTCCTGTTTGTGAAGTCTGATCCTGGCAAGAAGGATGAGATACCTCTGCTGGAAGGAGGTCGTCAGGAATATTGGTAGATTTTACATAGAAATATGTGGTCCAATAATTAGTAAAATATGGAGGAAAAAACAGACTACTGTCTCACAGCTTGCCTTGGAGATTCTTTTGTAAAACAAAAGACAAAAATGTTGCTCACATGGGAATGACAGTTATTTGTACGACCTTGTGTAACAGCACCATGAAGTGCCAGAGAATTTCAGGTGCTGCTTCATGCCCCCTGTTTGTCCCTGCTAGCAGGGCTCCTGCCAGGACCCTGCTCCAAGTGGGAGCCCATGGTGCTGAGGTGGGGAGGGGTTAGAATGATCCATGCACTTTTTCACACCAGCTGTTGGACATCCTGGTAAATGCGCCAAGAAACCCTTCAGCTCTGGGGTGCCCATGCTGTCTGCTTTCAAACCAGAGCACTGCAGCCTCTGCTGCCATGCTGGGGTACGGTGAGGGGGGGTGGGGAAGTTGTTAGCCCTGTGCTTGCATATAAAACCCTGCATGGAAGTTGATGTGCTGGAGCAGGACTCCTTGCTTTGGAAAGGAAACGGTGATTTCTCTCGTGCTGACGGCTAGTGTTCACATGGGCAGCATCCAGGGGCTGTTTATGTGAGGAGCTGGAGTGCTTCAGGGAACAGGACAACCATGTAATCCACTTATGGCTTGTAGAGCATACTCTGCTTATTTAACCAAAAAGTCTGTTTAAAAAAAATCTTCCCTAATAGAATATTGGTTCTTAATGAATAGGCCTCCTTGTTATGGGACAGCTTAGTGCTGTTAACATTTTTCCCTCTTGTTTGGCTTTATTAGGTGCTATCTCCCATGGCTATCTGTAAAGCCAATTAGTGGAGAAAATAGCAGCCATATTAATCTCCCTGAGCAGCGCGAGAAAGAGAGTCATAATATCATAGGGAAATTGTTCTAAGTGTGAAAAATTACCCACTTCGTCTATTTCATTTTTCTCAAACTCCAAAATTAATGACTTTCTGAAAAAAAGATATATTTATCTCTGTAGAAAGGGAGAGATTTGATGAATGCTAAAGAGAAACCAATAGAGCTTTAATAAAAATGTATATGTCCATAATCCCATGAAATCCTATGAATCCTATTCCAGCGTGTTAAACTGCTGATTTGTATCTCTGTGTCAAATATAATTACTGGCGAACAGGAGCTGCGCTGTAATATCTATTAATCAAGATTATAATTGGGAATTTAAGAAGCTGTTTGCTTGAGTCAGGAGCTGCAGCAAAGCTGTGCTGGAGCTCCCAAGGCTTCGGTACGAGGCTCTGTCCCCAGCCTGGGCGCGTGCCCTGCGGGTGCAGCCCTGCAGCATCCCATGGGAGCCAGCTCCCCTCTGCAGGCAGGGTGCAGCTCAGCCTGCACTGCACTGTGTCTGTGGGATGTGAGCAGGGGAGTGGGCACTACTTTAGCAGATGCAGCCCTTCAGACTAAGTCAGAGAAGAATCTTGGGTTTTGGGGGTGGTTTTGTGCCTCCTAGATGAGTCCCATTGGGTGATGTTGAGTCCTTGCTTAAAATAATGTGCTGAAGATCTTATTTTCCAGCATGGAAGGTAAGGAGCTGTGCAAAAGTTGTGGTAAATACTTCTGATCCTTCCAACATCTCTAAGGTGCTGCAGGTACAAGATGGGGTTTGGCAAAGAGATGGCAGTGGTGGGCTGCTGTTTGTGGCCAAAGAGGAGGAACTGGTAGAGATGAGCTCAGGGCTATGTTGAGAAAGCTCAGACAAAGGTTAAAAAAGCTTATAATTCAGTACTTCAACACATTTGGGTATTTTGGCTCTCAGAACAGCAAACTTAAATGGTTAACTTTATTTTCTTCTCTCGTCTGATTCTCCTTTCTCCAGAAGGCTGCCCGATGCTCGTGGCTTGGCAAATTGGGGTCACCTCCTTTGTCTGCCTTCTCTCTCACTCCCCCTCCCTTCTGTTTCTTATTGTTAGTTCTCCAGGTGTATTTTCCTCAACTTCTACCGGGTCTGGTCATGAGCTGAACATGATGTGAATGTTCCCAGCCTCATTTTAACTAAATTAACTACACTTACAGCCTTGGTGTCAGAGCTCTGAACAATGAAAGCTTGCCACTGAACACATGAAACAAAAATGAAATTAACCAGTGCTAGGAAACTACAAACAGCTGAGGCATTCAATTGTTGGCCATTTGAAGGATTAACTTCTAAATCATGTAGAGCTCCCTCGGTACTTTAGCTAGTTGGGCACTCAGGGGTATATAAAAACACACTTTAAAGTAGAAATGTATTTCTTCACCTATAAAAAAAAGATTTACTGGCAGGTTGTGATATTATTAATACTGGATTTTTCTGCCATCGTCTGTAGTACTTCATCATGCTTTCTTTTACTTTCTACGAATGCTTCTGTTGGGTTCTTAGTGAAAGACATGGGGATGGACCCGGTGTTTGGAGATGGGTGACACTTAGCAAGAAACATATGCTACCATGTGCAGCTGGGAACAGCCTGCTGGATCCAATTTGTATATGAATAACCTCCTCCTATGGGCATTTGTTCACTAGTTATATTTAGGACCAGGGGAGTATGTCATACTTGTATATGGATGTAATTTGACTACTACTAATTACGGAAAATCCTCTATCCTCACTCTCCTGGATATGAAGATATGCCAGTTTTTAGTGTGAGCTGTTGAAAGAATTTCTTCATTAATGTGTTACAAAGAGTTGCTGAGGGCCTAATCAGAACTACAAAAAGGGAACTCTGCTAATTGTGGTCATATGGCTACTTGAATTCAGTCTTTTCTGTGTCATGTGAGAACACTGTCATGGACCTCTGGAGCTTCATAGGGGAAAAAAAATCACGACTTTCCTTAATGTTTCTTTCAAACAAGGCCCTGAAGTCCTCAGACAAGTGTTTATTCAATCAAAATCCTTCAGAATGCACAATTAAGATTGATGAATTTTATAGGAGTCTTTTTCTTTGTAAATGAATACCACTAAACAGAGGTGACTTCCTCTCCAAGCACAGACTTGGTAATGAACACATAGAAATATATATTTGTCCAGAGAGCCTTTTGCAGTAGGAGTCCAAAGCAAGGAGCTCATTTGGAGGAAAAAAGAAATAACAGCAGCAAAAATAACACAAAGCTGAAATAAAGGGAGGAAAATGTAGAATCACAGAGAAAACCTAAACAAATAAAGTGCAAACAGAGAGTGACAAGCGCACTCAGCCCCTGGATTGGTTATGGATGAGACGACAAGTATATGATGAAATTAATGACCCTCTGTCAACTTTTTAGATCTCACTTTTAAAGAGAATGGACCAAAAATCAATAGCCCCCAAACCACTAGTACTCCAGTGAACCAGTTTATCATTTATCTTACTGCTGGCACTCATATAGAAAGTGCAGCCAAGCACAGCATAGGACTTTCATTGGTAGTCATCATTACATGCAATGTTTGAGCACTCCCGTTAAAGGTCAGAGGTGTGCAGTACAGCTCCTCTGAGAAGTACCTATTTGAAATTACCAATATCTGTGTATGGCTTATCCATGCTGTACACTACTATTTTTTGTTTATTTTCCATGTGTATTTCCCCGTTGGCTGAAGCAGTGGGGCTGCTCCTGCAGTTCAGGTGGAGCTGATGTCTCCTTTAACATTTTGAGAACCAGAGGATGAGCCTTGGTTATCTCTATCCAAACTGAAATATCTGACGTGAGCTAACACTGCTAAGGAAAATTATCCTCCATTCTCCACCTCTCAAAAAAGTTCTAGAATAGTGTTTAAGGTTTTTAGGTTCTTGTTGTAAGTTCAAAGCAGACAAGACTGAACTTAAAGCTGATGTATTGGATATGACTTCAGGTGGCTAATCTTAAGTGAGAAGGGATAGAAAGATCAGTTTGAAAATCAAGAGGGGGGAAAATATCACAAATCTCATTCTGTCACTAGTGGTGTGCCAGTTGTTTTGCATGGCAGCAGCTCCATGGTGTGATCAGGCTGAGCTGTGCCACTGACTCCACGTGCATGGCAATCACTGCCTTGAAAGGTGCATGGTCTAATGGGATAAACTGGGACCAAAGAGAACCACAAACATTGTGCAAATGGGGAAACTGAGGCACCAGGCAGATGGGTGTGCAGCCACTCCCTGCAGGTGTCTGAGGATGGATGGGGCTGGAGCCAGCACTGGTGTCACCCCACAGCTGTGTGCCAGAGCACAGAATGGGTGTGCGGTGCTGCTGGGAGCTGGGGCTCCCTCCCGTGCCCACCTGCAGCTGTTCTTATGGCCAGGTGCTGGATTAGGCACACCAGGGAGCAGACAGGTGTGTAACAGGGCTGTGTGACCCTGTGCACCAGAGTCTGGGTGCCCTCCTCGTGCATGTGCCAAACTCAGGGTCAAAGCTGCCCTCATAGAGCTGAGGCACTCAGGCAGTGTTGGCACAGCTGGGAGAACAAAACACTTCGTGCCACGGAGCTGTGGGAAGGATGGCAGCTGCTCTGCACTGCAGCACTTGGCTGGGTGCTTTAATGCTCTTTACAGGGAGAAGTTTTCCTCCAGGTGTCTGCAGTCTGGGTGCGTGGGAATGCCGTCCTGACTCGCACAAGGGGAAGCCATGGAGCAGTGTTTTGTATTGAATGTCACAGGATGGTGTTGCCCCTTCTGGCTCCCCCCTTGGTGGGTACAAGGGTTTGCTGCCTGTGCCAGAAAACAGAGAGGTTTTGAAGGGGTTGAAAGAAAGCTTTTGAATAAATATGAAGTTTTACCTCAGCAGACTTTTTGGTACAGGCAAGAAATGTGCTGCCAATTTCCAGCTACCAAGTGTGTCCTTCTGCCCATGGGGGCTGCGGCAGGCTGAGGAGTCCTTGCAGTGGGCAATAGTGTTAAAATGACAAAATTACAATGTTTCTAGATAACAAAAGTGTATATAAGGGGAAAAAATACCTCTAGATGTCATGTAATACACAGATGAGATCAAGCAGGAGGCCAAGAGCATCCTCATGAAGGCACTTAGAAAGGCTACATGGTGCTTCCAGCAGTAGAACGTGCTGGTGGCTTGGGACCCCCAGCTCTGCCTGGCTGTCCTTGCTTCAGGTGGCTTGCTTGGCTGTGAAGGGAGCCCTGCTTTACTTCTGGCCTCCTGGCTGCTGTCGCTCTGCCCTACCCTTCCAAGAGATTTATGCACTTATGTGCAAATTGAAGCTTTTTCGTACTGAGAATTTAGGTGATGTGAAACATAAATACCTCATCTCTAATCTGCATGCACATTCGTGGCATGCAACTCTGCGTGTGCTGTTCTAAAACCACCGTCCATACGTGACATGATGCAAGGACAGGCACCAAGGGTGGGAGCAGCGGTGGAGCAGTGCCTCCTTGGAGGGAGCAGGGCCCCCCGCGCAGAGCATCAACAAATAGTGCAAGTGAGGGGTGCACACAGCAGCCCAGGCTTCTGAAACTGCCATTCACCCTGGAGGTCTGTGGGCATATGGGGTTGCTCCCAGTGCTGAGTGAGGAAAGGCATTTGATGCTTGACAAGGCACAGAGGAAAAACTAATTTGGGGGTGCAGAGGCTGAAACGAGAAGCAGAGCATCGGTGTAATGGGCAACCAGAGACTTGAAGGAGGCAAGAAAACAGCAAATATTGTCATTCATTTTGTGCCCAATATTAACGTTGCTGGTGGATGAGTGTTGGAAGGCTCGGCAGAGGAAGTGGGTTTGAATAGACAGGTTGCTGGGATTTGGTGCAACTGCCACTGACGTCAGTGGGAAAAGCTCCCATGGTTGTGAAAGTGGGAGCTGGAGCTGCTGCTGGTCTGTCCTGGAGCTGCAGAGCCAGCAGATAAAATCAAAGATGCCATCAGTGGCTATGAGCAAACAAGTGACCTCTGCCATATTCAGTCAACATTTTTTTTCCCAGTGTAGTAACCCCATATTTTATCCCTAAGAGTGAATAGAGACAATGACTTGAGTCACACCTATCACATCCTGTTTGCTTGTACAGTAAGTGCCCGATACCAGAACGGCGAGCTCGCACTGTGTGTGCCTTTCAAACAGAAAAGGCAAGTCGCTTCACGTAGAACAATCCTTGTGCTAATTGCTACCATTTCAAGTTTACCACTCCAGCCTGGCTTCCCTGAGTGAACATGTTAATCTCTTAAGGCTTGAAATACACTCAGACATTTAATATGTTTAATAAATATTTTCTTTTTTCTTTTTTTAACAAATAGATGGGAGTTTTTTTGGTGGAAGAAAGTAGGAAAGTCTTGTTTGCTTTGACATTAAATCATTCTGCATTCAGTGTGGCAATAGCTTAGCTCCAGGGGATACTCAATAAAACTGGGGGAGAGAGGGATGATCTGACACAAGCTCCTGCCTGACTTCCAGCAGAAGTACTGAAGCTCTCTGTGGCTGCATCCCTCCTTGCAGAGGAACCATTGCACTGGCATCCAGTGCCAGATGCACCTAAATCTCAAAGCTTTTCTGATTCAGACCTTCAGTTTTAGTCATTCACTGAAAAAGGTGGGTTTTACCCACCCTGCCTCCCTGGGCAGAAGTGTCATCAAGCCATTGTGTCTCCCAATTTGCATTTTTCTGATCCATGTTTCTATTTCTAAAGCAAACATTGAAATCTGAGTCAGGACAAGGCAAAACTCTCACAAGTCGATTCAACAAGCAGAACTCACAGCTGCTCTTTGGAGTGCATTTCAGAGCATGTATTTTCCTGAGGCAACCAGGATCCTTCCCTGCTGCCCTTGGGCTGCTGGATGTGGCTGTGAGCTGTGGGGACAGTGCGTGGCCCTGCTGTCACCCACTCTGTGGGACACACCACTGAGACTGCACAGGATTCATAATGAATTGGTGCCCCTAAAGTGCACGTTTTGCAACAAAATGCTTCCCAGGCCTTGAATCAGAAGGGCTGCAGCTATTCTGGTGCACGTTAAGCAGAGATCTTTCTCTTTAAAGGCGAGAGCAGGACATGCTGTGTGTGTTATAACTCAAAAGCTTCAGCGGAGCTGCATTTTTGAGAGTCGTATTCATTCTGGAACTGTACCACAATTCATCATATTAAACTTCATTTGTTGGAAGCCTTGCACTGGAATATGGGCTTGGTCTCTAAGGAAGTGCTTCATTTCTGTATTCCTTACCAATAACAGCGCACGCCACTGTCTTTTTATTACTCTGTGGCTAGCACCATTCACACAGTGCATTTCTGCATCGGGGCTGGAGAGACCCCATCCTGCTGAAAAATTTAGACTGCTACAGCAGTAATCAGAAATACCAATAAAGTGTCCCTGGTTCTAGGTGGTGATGTGGGATGGAGGGAGTGAAAGATATAAAAATGAATCATGATGTGAGACAGCATTGCTCTGGCAACTGCTTCCAAACCCGAGCGTAGTGAGGCTTGGTGAAGGCTTCAGAATATTCCTACGATCCTAAAGAGACCCGCAAAGACATTGCAAACTCATCAGGCAGCCAGGGCTGTGAGGAGGAGGAGAAACGTTGTTTTGAGTCATTCATCCCCAAACAACAGATGTGCCTTAACCTAGGACTAGGTAATACAGCTTCCAACCGGGCTGAACTGCTTTGGGTAAACCTGGTTAAAAAACAACCGTACGTTTAATGCAGGAAGCTGTCTGAGGTGTAAAGAATGGCTAAGTAAGTGAGTGGGACACCATTAATCTTGGTTTGTTTCAGCACTACATCTTTAGCTGTTGAAGAGAAAAAAACCTTGCTCCTAGCTCATAACCCGAGTGTTAAAACTGATGTCCTCCCCATTAGGGCCTGTAAACTCATTAGCACATGGCAATTTATCCTCTTTTATTTCTTCTCAATTATCCTATCATCCATTGTATCTGGATCTGATTACCCTTTCCCAGAGTCAAACATTATCTTGTAAATCATTTGCTTTAAGTCTAAGCCTGCCATTGCATTGCCCAGGATTTGCTTAGGCAGGTAATAAATCAATTAGCATTAAACTTGTGGCGTCATCAATTTTCTTTCCTTGTGCCTGAAAAAAGAAGTACCTGAACTTTGCGGAGCCGTATCAGGTTTCCTTACTGTCCGCACTGAGATTTCCCTTTTCTTCCCTTGCTTTGCCTCACATCCCCAATCAATATCAATATATTTTGTACCAAAATGGAGAGGAAAGTGCGTGGGGAAACCCCAGCAGACCCACGAGTTAGGTCTATGGGATGACCATGTTGACTTGGGCTGCTCTGGATCAAGCCCTGGCCAAGCCCCCTGTAGGCAGGGGACTGCTTGATCAATGTCAAAACCTGAACAGCGCTGACTGTCTGGCACAACAAGCCTGTGACCTCAGGAATGTGGAATAATGTGCTGTTACTGCCCTTCAGCAGCGGGAGGGATGTGCTGGGGCTCTGCCAGCCCCCCGCTGCCCAGGGCTGTGGGGTTGTCTCCGTGCTGCCCTTGGGCACCAGTAACCACGTGGTGCTGGAGAATGGCGCTGAGCTCCCGTCCCCCCTCCTTCCTGCAGCCTGATGGAGATGGTGTGGCTGAGGTGTCTCTGCCCAAAGTGGTGCTTTGGCACAAACACAGCAGTGCTGCGCAGCACGGGAGCACAACTGGCTTTAATCTGCTCCTACACGCTCCTCCTCCAGGCTTGCTCCCGCTACTTTTTGGCGGATCCCCAGGATCTGATCTGACAGTTACAGCAACATTTATTAGCTGTAGTCTGGGCAAATGGCGCAAAGGAAAACACTTCTCGCACCCTTTCTGTACAACCTGCCCGGGCAATTGCTGAATCGGCGTTCTTGTGTTCAGGTCTGGATGCGTGCAGCTCTGCAGCATGATGCCATCTCTTCCATGTTAAGCCTTCAGAACAGCAAGGGAAGGTGCACAACTTCAGCAACACTGATTTTTCATGCTTGAACCACAAATTGCCTGAATGTGAAATCTGTGCCTAGACCTGTTCAGTGCAGGGGGTTGGAACTAGATCATCTCTGAGGTCCCTTCCAACCCAAGCCATTCTATGAATACCTGAGATCTGATGTGTCCTGTTGCCGCATGTAGGAAGCTCCCTGTTGCCATCCAGAGAAGGGAGCTGCCCTTTATACGTGGGAAATCCAAATGGAAGGAACTTCTAAAGAGGGACTGATGTCTGCCAGCAAAAACCCAGCACTTCTTTATCTGCTAGCCTGCAGAGCTTACGTGTGCAGTACTTGTGATTGCTGTTCTACCAGGAGAGCACTTCTGCTTCTTACACAGTTTCATGATAAAATAGATTGTCTTGGTAACCAGAGGACAAGGAACTAGAAGCTGCCTTTTGCCATTGCATGTGGTAACTGTGGTGTTTTTTTTTTGGGGGGTGGGTGGGTGGAATTTTTTGTAGAGCCCTAAAGTTTCGTATCATGGCTATTTCTCTTTCTGCATCTCCACTTGGAAAATCATGCTGCCAAATTCATGAATTCCACTGTCCAGGACACAGACATGGAGAAGGGTAGCTCATAAAATACTTGAAGAAATGAATGGAAATACATAAAATGCAGACCTGTTCAGACATGAACACGTTATCAGGGCTTTGACTGAGTCCTAGCACTTATAGAATGTGTTATTTCAGAACTGTCCCCAAAACTGTAGCATCTTCCTCTGAAGGAGTGTTGGCCACTCGTGGTCATTCACCGCTCGCATCTGCAGCTGCATGTCTCTTCTTACATTACCTGCTACATGTGGTTGCCAAGGTACAGGCTACGGATCACAGATGATGGTACCTGGGGCTTGTTCAGCTTCTCAGGGGTTTGTCTTTGGGTCAGCGTTTCCGTAGAAGAAAGTAAAGTTCTCCTGCTTTCCATTTTGGGGTATAACAAGTCGTTGCTGTGCCCCATACTTCGGTTGTTCCACAGTTGTTTCCATGAAATCGTACAGTGCAAAGCAGTGCAGGAAGAAATGCGTACATACAGGTGGTATAAGCTGCTCACTGCGGAGGGAGACCATTAAAAGTGCCTGACTGTCAACACTGGGATTAGTATTTGTTTCCATGGATGTTGAAGGGGTTTCCATGAGCTTAAGCTGTTGACTTGGTTCAGGCCAGCGCCTGACCCACAGGTTTCCAGAGAAAAAGCCTGAGGAGTTTGTGTATTTGGGAACAAGTTGGCAGAGCACTTGGCTAGGACATGTGACGTTGTATTTTACTGGTGACTTCTAATTAGAGAAACTGAGGCAATCAGCACTGAAATGGTCAGGTCACACAAACTCTGGCAGAAAGAACAAAGATGCCCCAGTTCTCAGCCTTGTACAACTCCAAGGCTCTCTGTATCTGATTCTGATACGTCCTCTTGGTATAGGATATAAAAGTAGAAGAGAGACAGCAGTTCTCTTCCCAAAAGTTAGGATTTCAAATGGGAACTCTGCAAGTTTTCATTAAAATCCCCAGAGATGCCAGATACAAGGAATTTCCTGGGACTCTTAAAGGTCATTTCTTGAACAGTTTCTTTTAAGAGCATATGACAAATTATTCCCTTGGCACAATAAACAGAACGCAAGCCCTTTAATTATAATATAGCACTCAATATCTTTAGACATTCCAGCATTTCCTATGTATCCTACACATTTCATTACAAGGAAAGGTTGAACAGAATTAAAAGGGTGACGTTACCCCAAGATTGATAGCTTACCTGCCCAAAAGGGAAAGTCACAGCACAGGCAAGCACAAAGGAAAGAAGGGTCCAAAGCAAGTTTTGATTGCAGAGGAGACTCGGATAAGAGAGTTTTTATTATCCACAGCTTTTAGCCTTATTTACCATCAGGCTATCTTGCCACAAGCATGCTTTTTAGTTCTGACAGCTCTGAATTATGACCATTGTGGGATCCTATCTCATTAACTGAAATGGGAGAATAAAACATCAAACAATCATAAAAATAATTTGGCACTGTGAAACCACTTAGGAGCAGCTGTCAAACAGGTTGGAAGATAAAGTTCTAAATAAAAAGAATAGAGAGAGCTGCAATGTCCTGCCATATGCTTCCTCTGCATTATAGACTCCTTAATAATATGAAGTGCCTGTGTTTATGCAGAACAGGCCAGACACTCCATATATGATATTGATTATGCCTTAACCCCAATTTAGTAAAGACATACTCCTCCTTTTCCTAATCAGATATTGCAGAAGCAGTTTTCTGAAAATGTCCCTAATGCCAAGACATATTTTATCCCCGAAGGCTGCGGCAGGAGATAGGGCTTTGTCTTGCCTGTTGTCATGGCTTGGAGCCCAGTTTTAGGACAGCAAGGCCCCTGTGGGGCTCTTCTCCAGCAGTTTTCATCCAGCAATTCAAAAACATACATCTTTATCAAGCTGTTGTTGTCAGACAACATTAGATAATTAATAGGCCATTTGTCAGCCTGCACAAAATGTGTTAAAATCCCAAACACAATCAGGATAAATATAGTTGCCTGTTCTCTGAAGGCTTTTTGTTCTGACACACAGGCATTGCAGGCAGATATTTACTATTAAACAAGACTCATTATTAATCACATCTAATGTTAATTAATTAACCGCCTCTGTGCATTGAGGGCTCTCTGTGACTTTCAATTGTTTTAAGGAGCTAATTGGTAACTTAGCAGTTTGCATGCAAGTTGTTTCTTGTTCAGTTCATGTCAACTTTTTCAACTTAATAGAATAACTCCGTTCATTAAAAAAGGTATGAATAAAGTAGGGTATTCTTAGCAGTGTAAATTAACATTGAAATAAGCCCACATGTGAACTTTTTAGAGAAGGTGCAATAATTTGGTGCAGACCCAGCTTTACTGTTGGCATGGTGGAGTTGGGGCAGGCGTGTAGATGCAGAGCTCTCGGAGGCCTGGAGGCCAATAAAGTGGGGTACACACGATACAGCACCGTGCCCCATCATAGGGCAACCATCTCAAGCTACCAGCGATTAAAGAAAGGGTGGCTGAGGGGCTGTAATTACAGAGATATCTTGGAACACATTGGTGCCTTTATGGTTTGGTCCTAATTCTCCTTAGCCCTACGTCTTGCTCATCACTGAGCAGTGGAGCGTGAGCGTCACTCCTGGTAAAATGCCACTGTCTGGTTTGCATCCTCTTTGTCTGATATATCTGACTGAGGAAGGGAGCTGCTGAGAAGCAGACCTTCTTCTGAATGCTATTTACCTTTCATGACAAGGAAAGAGAGGCAGGACATGCCAACATAGGTTTGGCCAGCAATTTGTGTTGCAGTGAAGGAACACAACATTTCTGCAGTTCCTTTGCCTGCAAAACTTCTGCTGAACCAAACAGGAGGGCCATGGACATGAAGGCTGTAGGATTTGGCCCAAGAGGTCCTCCAGACTTCACACGTGTCTTGATAGCACTGCAAATACAATTTTTAAATATATATATTTTTAAATTCCCTATGTTTTTCTTGTTTTTCTTAAAAAAACCATTTAATTCTATGTTCTGAATGTGACTTGGATGTTGTGATGGTTGGTTGTGCTGTCGGATTGCACACATAAGATGAATTATCTCACAGAACTGTATGAAATCACTTTGTAGAAACTGAGAAGGAGAGGACTGCTTAATTACCTGTCCTTGGAAATTCTGCTCCTGCAAAACTTCCTTGGAAAACAGTAGGAGTCCTGTAGGAGTCCCATATATAAAGAATTTGCAGCCTTAATGCCAAACAACTTGCACAAATTGCTTTTCCTTCACATTCCCATTATACAATTTGGGGGCATAAGTCTCTGTGCTACAAAAACCATGAATCTTTTAAAATAGTCACTAATTTCATCACCCACTAAATAAAGATGACGTTTTTGTGAAATATTTCATCTTCAGTCTGTCTGTCCAGCCATGCTTTTGCACTCTCTCCTCTTTGCTGTGTCAATATTTGTGTTACCAACCCTTATTTTAGAGGGTTTCTAACTTGATTGTACATTTATTTTGGCAAAGAATGTGGAACACAACTTCTGACTGAGAGGGAATTTGTTTTAAGAAGTGATGAGGATGATGGGTTTTGACTCGGAGAAGGGTTGGAGTCCTTGGGGAAAGCACTGCCCTCTGGGTCAGCAGGGTGGGCATAGCCTGGCCACGGGTGTCCTGCAGCCGAGCCCACTGTGCTGTGCCATGGCACTGTGCTGGGGAAGCAATGTTCTTGTGCTTCTCTGCACCAAGGGGCATCGCCCTTCTGTTCAGTCTGAAGGTCTGGCTGGTGGGGAATGGTCCACATAAGGGAATTGGGTTGTCTTAGTGCTGGGCAACGCTGCTAGATGTGGGTGCGTCTCCTGCTGCTTCTCCCCAGGGAGATCTGCAGGGCTTCCCTTGCAGGGAGAGAAAAATGGACTGGTCTCAGTTGTGTGTTAATGATAGATCAGCTGGCACGTGAGTTTTGCTAGAAGTGTCTTTCTGCCCTGATCCCAGTGTCTGATGTTGAGAATCACATCATGGCTCAGTTCTGTCAAGCTCCTAGTCAAAAAATTCCCAAGCAATGAAATGGGCATTTAGGGGTCCTGGATGCAAAGATGAGCAGTTTTGAGACTTCTAATAGATGACTAAAAGAGAAAACTATAGGCAAAGATGCATCCAAGAACATCAAGTATCTTTACCATCAAATATTTCTCTGTGTGCTTTTTCATATTCATGCATACATACTTACCTCAAAACATTGCGTTTTTGCTGTGTGTGCATCAAGTATTTCCTTTGACAGACGCACCTAAACAGCTCCCGCACATGGGAGCCACAGCTTGGTTCATTTTATTCCTGATGAAATGCTGATACTGAATTGTATGGAAGGGGGAGCTTAAAATGAGTGAAAAATGTCCTTTAGCTAACAAAGCCTGGTGCTGGGATTAAACTTAAACCGTGTTAACATTACTGATGAAGCCTCATTGGCTGAAACTGTACATGTTGCATGAAACTGCAGTGCATTCTTCATCGTAACTCCAGCAATATGCTTCAATTAAACATGTGTCATGGGCACTTCTGAGAACACGAGGCTGTTGCAGTTTGGTTTTCATTTGTAACTGTGGCTCCAAGAAGAGCGTTGTGGGGTCTGTTGCACCCTCAGTCCCTTTGGACGCGTTTATTCAGGTTTGTGTTCAAGGAGGTGCTCAGGTTGTCCGTGTTATTTGCAACCTGGAGCTGCAGCTTCGTTGTTGCATTCAGAAGCCTAACAAATGGCCACATTTCCAAAATGGACTTCAAAAGATGCAGGCTTAAGTGGTTAAGTAGGTTTAGGATAGCGTTTCAAGCAAGGCACATGCTTGAGAAATAATATTTGCATTGGCTCTGGGCTAGAAAATATACAATCAAGAGACAAACCAGAAACATTTTCTTTCAAGCTGTAATGCTGTTTTAAGAGGAAGGGATATTTCATTCCACAGACAGAGGAAGAAGCTTCCCTCATCCAAACTTTGAGCTGTGAAACACTTTTTCAGGCAGAGAAACACTAAAATCATGGAAATACTGTGAAATCATACCATCGAACTCTCCCTCCGCTGTAACCCTAGTTGAGCCTGCGTCCTAGGAAGGAGATGAAAAGCATGGCAATGGCTATGGAGAATGCAGGAATCTGGCACCAATTTGCATTTTTCCACCTGCTCTGGACCAAAGGCCTGCAGCCGTTCCATGTCTGTGTTACACCTACGCCATTAAAAACACAAAAAAAGCCCCTGAGCCCAAAATGCAACTTCACCGAATCATGTAGTGATTATCAAGTGGTATCTAACACTGACCAGCAAGGTTACAACCTGCATTTCCATACTGGCTTTCAAATAAGCTAGCCTGGAGAACAAGAAATTTAAAGCTACCTCTGTTCTAAAAATACGAAACCATTTCAAAACGAGAAATAATTCTAAAGAGAATTTGTATATGCTTGATTGATTATCTTATTTTAATCCATATTAAAGCTTTAAGTCTTTAGGTGTGGCTCCTTACTTCTAACATCTCATAAATTATGGCTATAATGAAGCAGTCATTTATCCAGGGCTGATGATAAATGGCTTGCCCTAGGAGGAACTAAAGAATAGGCAAGTAGATCATTTTCATATTTGGTGAAAACAATATTAAGTACCCAGACCTCAGTGATTGCCCTAATAAATGAATAATCTGAGGTGAGGGGCTTGGCAGTCAGTGTAAAAAATAACCTGAGCTTTCTCTGTCATTTGTCAGGCTTTGCTATGACAGCATGCATTATGGGTAAATGAGCAATCAGCAAGAACTATGTTATGGCTGGGATGTTTTTGAGAAATTTATCATATGCATTGCTTGGTACCTTTAAGACCTTAAGGCTTAATGGCTATAGTGCATGACTGCAAGTGAACACAGTCCTTATTTACCATCCTATGCTTCATTTGCACTGGATCCCCTTTTTTCCACACATTATGAGAATGAGCTTCTGTCAGTATCCTTTCCCAGACTTGCTTCCCCTTGGACATTATATTCCAGTCTGCTCCATGTTAGTGGCAAGGCACCGTGGTGTTTAAGGGATTTTGAGGATAGCCTGCCCTGTTTAGCAGAGCTGTCAATTTGTATTTAATGAGCTACGTCAGTAACACATGGAGAGGATGTGTAGGGACAAAACCCAAGGGAAAGGGGAGGAAACACAACAGTGTTCCTCCAAACACCTGAAGTACAGTGGGAAATTAGGCACTGTTACTTCTTAATTAGCCATGAAACACCGAGGTACAGCGTGGGGATGACAGTGAAGGGCAGTGAGATATAATCCTTGCAGGTATAGCCTTGGTGTGCTCTCTGCTGGGGTGCAGTGCCAGCGGTGTGACACCGCGGTGCGTGATCCAACACCCAACCTGCTCACAAAGTGCCCAGCCTGCTCCTTTGTGCTGCTGAGACTCCGTGCTTTACCGGCCTGCTCTTCTCCAGATCAGCTGTAACTTAGTGGAAGGGAAGACACAAATGCACCGACATTTGTATTTTCATATCTCTTGCACAATCATGTAGCTGAAAGGGGTAAAGCATCAAACAGTGCTGCGGGGCTGGGGGGACCCAGACGAGCCGAGCAGCGGGGCTGGGATTGCACATGTGGAAGGGGAGTCCCGTGCAGCGGCCACTTCTGCAAATGTTGACATAAGTGATATCCTCAAGTGGGCACAGATGTTGAAATCCAGGCCCTGGATTTCTGTGAGACTCCGAAGTTGTGACTGAAATGGATAGGAATTTCTCTCTCCCTAAACAAACACAGATTAGCAGGAAAAGCTGCTAGGTGAAGGAATGAGCAACCAAGCATGCTCTTTGGCTGGGCTTTGGTTTGGGAAACAAAGCTTGTCCTGGCATTGTACCTGCCTCTTTGTAGGGTGGATGTTACATGTACGTTGCTTTTCTCTTAATTTCCTTAAGGTTTTTGAAGGAGGAAATGTTGCACTGACACTAGAAAAATTAGCTTTTTTTTTTCCATCTGGAAAACAAAAATGTAGAGGCCAAGTCTTTTCCACTGGCAGAAAAGCCCCTCAAGATGAGGCCTTTAGGTGAATTCTTGTCTGCTGCTGTGCTGTTTTGTTCCAGAGACCTCACCCTTTGCTCACAGCTCTGCTGGCGCTGCCTTTCAGAAATGCCAGCCCAACCGAGCACGTGCTGCAGAGGTGTGCTGGGCCAGGCAGAACTGCTCGGCGTGCTCCAGGATGAAGCCTCTTTGTACCCACAAAGTTCGCCCTTCTGCTGATGTGCCACCTTCCCTGAAGCCACAACCATGGATTTTATTGTTTTTATAATTTTCTACGATCGCAGAGGAAAGGAACGTTAGCAAGTGCTCTGATCTGGCTTTTCTGAAGATTTAAATGCTGGTCTGCCACAGCTTTCAATATCTCCTTACCTGCTGCCACTTATACCTTTCACTTCTCATTAAGAAAACGAAGGCAGAAGATTAAAGCACTCCCAATTTAGCTTGTTAAATAGGGAGTGAAAGTTGAAAGCAGACCAGCTGAGAATAAGGGCCACTGAGAACTGCAGCTGGGCTGATGCTATTAGAAAATAGAGACGACTTCTTGCTTCTGATCTGTCATTTAGAGAAACTTGTTTATGTATAGGTCTGACATCAGATGAATATACAGTGACCTTTTCCACTGAGATGAAAGTTTCACTATAGACCGATCAGATATCACATCACTGAATACTGAGAGTTTCATGCGAGTGAGGCAACAATCCTGTCTAGAAATGGGTTCATCTTTGTGAAGCCGTGTTAATATCCCAGATATGTGCATGGGGTCGGAGCCTCAGGTGGGACAGTGTTCTGAAACTCTTAAATGAATTTTTGGAGACTGAATCTGGATTCTGATAAATGAATTTGAAAACCCTGAAGTTGGAGGGAGAGAAGAGAAAGGGAGGTGGCAGATCAGTGCGTGGCCATGAGACTGGTCTGGGGATGGTGAGGGTGGGAGTTTCTGAAGGGCCTGTATAAAAGCCTTGTTTGATTGACCCTGGTTTTCACTGGCAGATGGACACCTAACTCTTTAATGCTTTTTTGCAAGCTCATTCACAGCGCTTTCATTGGGTTTTTGGTGAAGTTTTAGGGTGACATACTAAGCAGTCATCAATACCAAGATGGAGAAGAAGGGTCTTTAAAATCTTGTTTTTATTATCTAGCTGCTGTGCTCATTCCAGCTGTTCTCCTATACCTCTTTGCATCTGCTCAAAGTTGCCAAAGTGACTAGGAGTCCTCCTGAGCTGCGGATCAGACCTGCAGGGAATGTGATTTGGAAGCAGCACCAGAACTCTCAGCAGGAAGGAAATCGCTGCAGGCTGTCTGCGGGGCACAGCAGAGGTACCAGGAGTTCAGCTGCTCCAAGCCGTCTCTTTGCAGTGCAGATGGAGCTAGAAAGTAAATACAGTGGAGCAGTGTGCTCTGCTGGATCAATGAGCTGAACAGGCTGAGCAGGGGCTGAGCTGAGCACTCCTTCCAGCTCAGGAGGAGCTGGGGGTGATGAGAGTGCGCAGAGGGGAGCAGCAGTGCCTGGAACAGCAGGAGCTGCCCAGCACGGTGTTAACTGGGTTTGTATGTCTGCTGGTGAGGGCTAGCTCAGCAACCAGACAAGTCAGCTCCCTCTACAATCACAGCTCAGTGCCACTGCTGTGAAGCCTCCTTGAAATGGTGGCATGAAGGACTCAGCTGCAATGCCTGCTACTTTCTTAAATAGCAGGGCTACCAGAAAGCTCTGCTGTCCCTTTGCCTCAAGGACAGAGCAACAAAGGGCCCTGGGACTGGAATGTTAGCTGGGTCAGGTGGAGCAGGGTCTCAGGAACAGCTGAGGACACTGAGGAGAGGGCATCCTTGGTCCCTTCCCAGAGAAGGGGGGGATGCAAACACAGCTGTTGGTCTGTTTTTAAGTCTAAGACTTTGCAATGTACCTTGGTTTGACTCCTTGCTTAGTTTCAGTCAGTGAATCGTAAACACGGCTTTATGAATCCTTACCATGGTGAAGTTCCAAATATCTAACATTTTTTCATATGGGCAATATTTATATATTTTTTCCTAATGAGTTGGTCTGTATGTGCCTGGTATCTACAAATTCTAATATTCAAAGAAAACAAAAAATAATACAGAGCAGCATTTCTAACGAGACCCTGATCTGTACGTGTAGGTTTTGTGTGGGTATCTTTCTGCTTGTAAAAGAAAGATGTCATGATAGACAAGTCTCACTGAGTCAACATCAATAAGAATAGCTTGCAGTTGAGAATGCCTAAAGTGATTGTTGGAAAGATTAGATGTATCTATCATGTTGGTATGTGTGGGTCTTTTGATTTTTGTGTCTAAACATCTGATTCATCTCACTGAAGATCAGTTAGTACCAACAAAGAGAATTCATTTTTTTCTTGAATTTATTTAACAGTACAGATCTCAATTGAAAACACAGAAATGGGGTTCTCCTGTAACAGACTCTTTGCCTCGTATTGTCCATGTGAGATGTGGATGTTAAAACTTTATCCTGGGCTGTGTTGTGCACTAAGTCATCTCTGTTTATAGTAGAGCACGTTAGGAGTGTTAGTTTGCTCGAAATATATGGTTTTCAAGTGACTGCTGACAAAGAAAAGTAAGGCCTGAATATACCGGGTGTCTTTTACTGCTTGTTTACTCTGATCATAGAAAACTAAACTAAAATAAAAAAAGTGAAGTGACTGCAGAAACCCCCCTAGTAAAATCTGAGGGCATTGGCACGGCAGAATTTCTCAGTTTGATGTGACTCTATCTTTGACAGTTCTCCTAAGGTAGGTTATTTTGGAGAAAACATATGTTTCCATTTTCTCTCCCTCGGCTTCCCTTTTAGTCCCCAGGCTCCGCTAGGGTCACAGCAACATTAAGGCTTTTGTCACTGTGATTAATAGCTCTTTAGATCATCTTTAATTCACTCACTAATGACTGAGGGTCTTTCTGCTCTCCAAGTAATCGCGTGATGTATGAGCCAATAGTACACCTTGTGGCAGAGGTGAAAATCATTCAGGCAATGCAAATATTGTCACGGGGACAAATGTTTTCCCTGTTAATAAAAATTAATGAATTCTACCCAGGAGCTAGTTAAAGAAGCTGTGGTGGGAGAGATCCAAACACAAACAAGTTTGTGCTGTTTGGAACTATTAATTCAGTCTTTCTAGATATGTGAGGATAATTATTATTAGTATTTCTGCATCTACATAACAGAAGAGACAGTGACAGGTTGATTTAATTATAGAAATGCATTGCCCTGCAGGTAGATCTGTCTTTCAGTTATGCCCACTCGCTGGACTTCACTTCAGCACCGTTACTTCCCTTTGCCAGGGTTGTACCACCAGATTCAGTGCTTTGAGGCCTCTAGGAAAGAGGCTTCCAGCTCCTGGGCTGAAGGCTTGCTTCCAGCCAAGAACTGAGTCCGTCAGGATATCATAACTGTAAAATGATGCAAAGATGTTTACATTTTTTAAAGTCCCTGTTACACATCGTAAAAGGTTGATGAAACAGGCTGTAAATTAATCGTCTGGAAGAAGAGGAAATGCTTTGTGTATCTTATTATATTTATTGCACGTGCATGAATGGCAATAAAAGCCCTGCATCCCCCAGCTGGGTCGCCGGACGGGGCAGCCCTTCCAGCTCTGGTCCTTTCCCCTGCCCAGGGCTCGGGATTTGGTGCACGGAGGTGGTGGGAAGGTGTTCTTGTTTGCAGACAGAGCACACACCATGGTTAATGCTGCTGTCTTTTTGTTTCGTTTTGATAGTCACCAATTCTTTCTTCTGATGACAAAAAGCTATTGTCTCTGTGGAATAAATATTTCTGAATTACTTCCCAGTTCCAACCCTATCATTTACATCTTAGAACAGGAAAACAGTAAACTTTTAAAAGACATAATTTTACCTCTTCACAGCGCTTATCTACAAAGGAACATATTACTGAGGGGGGGAAAGAGCTCTGGTTGTTACTATTATTTCTGGTAGACACCCAAGGAGAGTAGCTAATTTGTTCTTCATTAATGCCAAGGACAAATAAAAAAGCAAGGACTAAATTATGCATTTATTTCCATTGTGCCTCTACCATGGGCTTCCACTCCCCATCATTCTCCAAAAGAATTCCTAAATCTTTGCTGTGTATTTCATGTGATACCATAGGGTGCACTAATATGACTTTAAAAGGAGATGAATTTAGTGGTGAATCTTAATCGAAGGCAGAAAATTACATGCAGCCCCCTGCTGAAAGGAGGATGGACAGTTGGTTACAATCAGAGTATTTTTTGCTAGAGCTCAACAACAACTTCTTAGCCCTGGTTCACAGAGACCTGGGACAAAACCTTAGAGTCAAATATCTTCGAAATATGAACGTTCCTTTTTTTTTTTAAGCCTGGACATGTAGACAATGTTTTGGGTTACACCAGTTGTCTCCATTTTGTAATGAGCTGAGATGGTCTTGGGCCTCCAGTTGTATTTTGGTGACTGGAGGCTTACTGTTGGGTAACTGCCCTGCTTGCGTGATCCTTTGTGAAACCAAAGGGATCTAGAGCTGGCCTTCCAGCTGCTGCCACGAGAGCACACACACCTGTGGTAACTAAATGCCACCGTACCAGACACAGCCCCTTGGGGATAAAGACATTTTACATGGGGCTTTGGAGGGGCTTTGGATGTGCCCCTTACAAAGGCTTTGTGCTTGCATAAAAGACAAAACACTTTGCTTTTAAGAGTTGTTAATTAATACACACATATATTTTTGCATGAAAAATTCTTCATTCACTGTAGAACGTCTACATATTCACAGAAAGGAATTTTTAATTTTTCTGCCAGGAGAAATATTTGGCCATTGTCTCAAAACACTGTTACAAATTATGTCTTATCTTTATAAATGTGTAATTATATAGATATATCTCAATAGTTTATCTATAAAAATTTAAACTATTAAGATATTTTTAATATTGTTGCAGTATGGAACACATGCTGTTATTAAAATGTATAAAGTAGCATGCAAAATGCATTGCCATATTAGAGACTGTGCCAATTATTACAATTTTTTCCCAGCAGAACAACTCTGTGGAAAATTAAGGATGGCTCTCTGTTATGTTTTTGGAGATGTAACCATGACATATTTGGGAAAACCAAAATCTGGATTTCACAGCTCATGTCTAAACTCAAGAAAAACAGGTTATATTGATTATGGTTTGTTTTAAAATAATTGGGAAAGATTTCTTACTGTTCCCTTGTGATAAATTGCTGCAGTGTTTTCCTTTATTGTCACCCTGCTAGTCCTCTGCTGCTCAGCCCCCATTTCAGCATCTAAATAAGCTCCAGATTTGCCGAAGTGCTCAGGAGTTGGAATTTTCCACTGGGAGACTTTCCTGGACTTCCAGAGGAATTAGGTAACGGAGATGCTGAGGGCCTGTCTACCCACTCGGTGTCACATTGGGAACTGGTCTGTTTGGCAGCCTGGACCTAAAAGGTTTCAATTTTCTGTATTTTGTTGCTTCTGTAGTTTCAGGCCTGCCTGCAAGGCACTCATGTTTAAGCACATGAAGGCCGTGTGAGCACGGCTGTTTGTGTCACCGCTTTTGGTGATGGATGGAGGATGGTGCCCAAATGGGGACCATCCCTCCAGAAAGCTGATCTCCTAAAATACCTGTGCCTCTCCTGTCGCTTTGGGTGACTGAATGTCAGCTACTAACCTTGACACCAAATTACATGTAGGTAAACAGCCATGACTGGAAAGATGTTACTGAAGTTTAACCAGAGCATAATGAATCTCCTTACAAAAGTTTTGATGTTCTGCTGAGAAGCTTTGGCTCTAACAAGGGCTAGATATCAATGTGTACATATATACATGCACACAGGGCTCATCAGTATGGGTATTGCATCAAGGCAGCACTTTGTCATGGAGCTTCACTTCCCCGTGAAGCACAAAGAGACAAAGAAGAGCACACCTGACAGGCAGTTTGGAGTTTCTTGCTATTTTTTTAACTTTTTTTCCTTGGGATTGTTTTCTCCTATTCAGATGCTGAAAATCCAGCTGTGTTCTGCATGGAATGGAAATGTTTCTGTACTGCAGAGAAAATGACAGCAGAAACAAAAACATATTCAGGACAAAGTAACTTCACTTGCTTCCTAACAGGTTTGATGTGGGAAAGCTGAGGAGGGACATCAGTAGAGCTTCCCAGTCCCTCACTCTCTCCGTTTTCCCTTCAGACTTGATGAGCTGAAGCCCAGGGATCAGCCGGGCTTCTGCAGGACTAAGGAAGTCACCTCACCACATGTGGAGCAGTCGGCTCTCAACGTCCACCTGCACCAGGGGCTGTAGGTAGCAAATGGGTACAAGAGAAGCAGGAGTTGAGGATTTCATTGAACTAATTTCAAAAAGAAATTTAAACAACTACATTAGATGCTCAGAACTGCAAGTTGCATGCGATGTGAAGGATTTATATTGGATGAGTATCTCATCGTCCATGTAAGTGGAACTTCTTTGGCCTTATTTTGAACCTGAAGTAATAAAGAAGGAAATGAAAGCAGAGGTAAACTTAAAGTATTGTTTTACTCTAAATGCTTTCAGTAAAGGGCCTTGTTATCTAATGATTGGTACTAGATGGCTGGTATAAATCGTGCTGTTTGTTCTCTGCACTCATGGCGAAGGAAAGCAGAGGCAAAAGGAAATCAATTGGAACTAGCAGGTAACAAATGACCAGTCTTAGGCAAGCATAGCAGATGGGGAAAATAGAGTTGTGGGCATACATTATTAGGAAATGCAGTGGTGACTTTTGACCGTTAGTTAGGAAATGAAGCAAATAATGAATATTTTTGATGGAGGGGGCAGCTCAGACAATTAAGAATGTGCAGATGTTTCAGTATTTAATCATATTTTCCATGCTTAGAAGGGGTTTTTGCCCTCAGTACTGAATGCAGTATTGAAAGGGGGACCAGGAGGTGTGGTGGCAGCTGTGGCAGAGGCAGGCCAGCACACTTCACAGCTGCTCCCCAGGAGAGTGCTGGTGGAGCTGGCCCAGCAGCACACGATTCAGATGGAGCCCCAGAGCCTGCGCAGGTCTTTGGGAAATACTCTGGCAGTTTTGTGCCAGATGGAAGCCTACAGAGTGGCTAAATTATTGTCACGTCTGAATTTAGGTATGAGGATAAGTTCCAGTAACTTTCTGGTTTTGGGGATCTCTCATTTCACTGAGAGGTCTTTATAGATAGGTCTTTATAACTCAGAGGGATTCTTTTTTGCGGAGCACAAAAAAACCATAAAATAGCTCAAAAGCAAGCTATTCTGGAGTGGAAGAATAAGTGCATTTTTTGGAGACACAAGCAGGGGAAAAAAACAACAGGGCAGCTACTCTGCTACAAGGACCCAGTAGACAATTTGGCAGTGAGGATGGCCAGTGGCACTGGGGCTAGGTCAAGCAGGGCAGGGCCAGTGGAGAGAGATTATCCCCTCAACTTACCATGTGCCCCCTGAAAAACCCTAGGTTTGCAAGCCTTCTGCAAGGGAGATGCTGGAGTACTGGAGTGGGGTGTAGGGAAGAAACATCCATGGGGTGAATAAACACTGGAGTCCAGCGAAGTGGGGGATCTCCATCCTTGCTGACTTTGAACAGGGAGGCCACCAAGTCCCAGGTCGCCTTCAGAGCCTGCAGGTATAAGTTCCCCTTTAGCTGACCCAGTCCTAAGTTTGCCCTCCCACCATACTCGTTAGGTTTCTCAGATTTAATAGTCCTACACATATGAGCATGTGTGCATAAGTAATGGGGAAAACCTTTTTTTTTAATTTTTTTTTATTTTTCTTATTATTCCTCTGAAAGCATCTGAACAATATTCTCTGTATGCTGCTGCAGTGTATTAGTTTTGCAAGCAAGTCTGGAAGTGCTACAGAGGGGACACCCTAACACCTTGAAAAGTATCAGTAAAAACTGCTGAAAGCATTAAAAATAAATGAATCATAGGGTGAGAATTAGCATGACGGGCAAATAGGCACAACATAAAATGGCTCTGGAATCTGTAGGATATTTGCTGGTACAAGGGGGCTTCTAAGCCATGCTTCATTTACAATGTCTGGTTCCTCTCCCAGGGAAGGGTTTCTAATAGATTCAAGGAGACTCCAAGCTTTTAGGAGGTCTTGGGAAAAGAAAGGCGGCTCTGTGTGGGAGTGAGGTTGGGTTTGTTTATGGAGAAAGCTCGCCAGTCACGTTTCACATTGTGTCCTGCTCAGAAGAACAACCGAAGCCTTTCAGGCCGTGCAGGAGATGGCCTTCCCCTACAATAGCCCAAACCAGGCCTCAGTGGGCCTGGAGCCGGCCCGGGGCTGGGCTGCGGCCCCGTCGCTACAGTGGCTTCCTAGCAAGCCCTGCTACATCAGGAAGACATTTGTGCTTTACAATTAGATGCTGGATTTTACTGCCCCAGACCTGTTCCAGCCTCTAGCTGCAGCAGTATCTGAATAGTGGAGTTGTGCCAAGCGTGAGCAGCATCAACGCTCTGTTTTACTATAACAAGTGCTGAGGTGAATGAGCGTTCTCAAGAAAACTCCATGAATACTCCTTTCCATTATGAACAGAATTTACTGTTTTCTGGTAAAAGTTACAGCAGAAGGCAAGCAGTAATCTCGCATCTGCATGAACTCGTGCTGGAAATGTTCGGGGCTTATCGGGCTGTGGGTAGAAGCAATGCCATGGCACTTGCTTTGCTCTCTGCTGAACAAAACTGCTACAATCTCAAATGTTTCCAGCCAGTCATCACTTTGAAAATATCCAGAAGGGTGCTTGAATAGAGACAAGTAAAAGAAAACTGTAAGATGCTCAGGCTGTTATAGGAAACACAAACACATTGAACAAACTGTTGCTTGTGTATATTCATCCAACTCCTGCCCGTGACACCACGGGCCTTTGGCACTTCCATGGTGCACACCAATGCGTTTGAGTTCATTCAGCTGCCCATCAGCCTCAGCAGTAGCTGGGTTGTTGGATAAATGGATGCGTTTCCATTCATAATTAAGAAAATACTTTGTATTGCTTGGTTCACAGTAGCCAGAGGAATGGGAGTAGGTGTTTCACAGATTGCATTTTTCAACTAGATCCAAGGCTTTACGTAAACAAAGACACTACCATGGCATGCTGTATATTTTATTCATTTTTCATGTCGGAACTCATAGTTTGACTGTGGAGGATTCAATGGAGACATCCTCTTAGGGTGATACAAAAAAGTTTAAACCATTCAGTTATTCTATTTAACAGCCATTCAGTCAGTCTATTTAAACAATCTTTGAGGATTTGAAGGAGTCCTTCAGCAGCTTAGAATCAGGATGACTAAACCCAGCTCTGACAGCCCAAGGATAACTACGCACAAGTTCCCCACCCTCTCTGTAACGTTGCCATGTGCTGCTGTGAATGAGACCTTATCCCGAACCTGGAGCTGGGCGTCCTAAAGGAAACGCAGTGGCATGACTGGGGGAGAGAGAGGCCAAATGCAAATTGACCTAATTGATGATGAAAGGCAAAGTGAGCGGATGCAATTATTTCATTAAAATATCTGAGAGGTTATTGGTCCTAGTAAGTGACTTCTTTGGGCTGTGAGGTTTCTGGTGGCACAGTGTCCTCTCAGTTCTCCCCTCTTGGAAGGGGGTCTTGTTTTGACCAACCTTGCCTGGGGGATGCTCAGCCATCAGAGCCTTTTCTATGGAGAAACAGGTTTGCAGTGCTAGTTATTTTATTTTATGGACTGAGTTTTCAGAACGTTGAATTGACTCCACTCAGTGATTAAAAAAGATAATTACAGAAGCAAATAGAAATATTCAAATTGGATCACGCTAATTAGTGAAACTAATTATGTTTTCCCAAGCATCTCTTGGCTTACCTATTCTGCAATGAAAAATCATTTGCTCATGATGTAAAACAGGAGAAAAATTGCCGTGACAATTAGCAGTAATTAATGAGAAGCTTTGAATTGCTGGGTGTTAACCTCCACATCCATTAGCAGGCACCACTTGGATCTGCCTGCTGAGGGGTGTGGGCACCCACAAACACCTTTCCTCCTGGAAGGAGGGCAAAGAGACGTGGGAGTATGCCAGTAAACTATAATGTGTTCTGTTCTTTAGAAAGAGCTTTGTGCACCTTCTGCAGATTCGCATATAATGGGGAAATCAGAATGCAGTTTGTATATTACAGACTGGTCTATAGAATGCTTCACAGCGTTTTGTGTAATTTGAGATCCTGTTCTGATGGCCGATAACGTTTAGGGATGTTTGGGGGAGACACTTAGAAGTGGAGCTGCGCATCACAGGACCAGCTCCTTCCTCAGCAGTGATGCATGGAAGGGCTGAGAAGCATGTCTATCTCTGCACTGCTGCTTCCCTGCAATTGCTTCCTGAGAGCAGCTTATCCTGGGCACGATCTCCATGGCAGCATGGAGGAAGTCACGTTAACCCACTGGAAGTGAGATGTTGCTTCCAATTCTCCTCTCCCAGTTTATGGATTGTTTACTTTCACCACAACTTCATGTTTTCTCTGTCACGGTGGCTGGGATGTTATCTCCCTTCCTGAGTTGCACCGTCTCTAATTGAACAGCTGGTGATTGATAAATGAATACAAGGGTAGGCTAAAAAGCACCAAAGGAAATACCTTTGGTGGATGTATGATGGCTGGCAGGAGTTGCTTGGTGCTGCGGCTGTGTTGTCTTTTGCTGTGGATGGGAGGAATCTGCCTATGCTGCTGATTTTCACATACTGAAAAGGGAACACCATAGAGGATGAGAATACCTCAAGACAAAGGACAGTAAATGACCTCATTTTAACACTTTCCTTCTCCTTCACTACCAGATTTCTCATATACTCAGTTCAGGTTGAACATGGCAGAGGGGTAGGAGACTAAACCCCTGTAAGGTTGAGATGTTTCGCATTCAGAGGGGTAGAATAAATATGGAGACCCTTATTTTCAAGGGATTCCTTCCCTGAGCATCGTGTTGTTTCAGTGATGTCCAACCTGTTTCGCTATATTCTCTGCTGGGCTGGGGAAATAGCCCTGGGGAGGTGCTTCGTGTAAGAGTTTGGTGCTTGGTCTCCAGCTGGGGTGCTGGGATTGTGTGCATGGCGGTGCTCAGTCCCTTGCATAAGAAGTTTGCTTTTAAGAACTGTCACTTTCAAAAACATTTGTTGGCCTTTTGCTCTTCCGCTGACCTTATTTGTAAATCTCTGAGGGCAGAGTCAATTCTGAGAAGCTGACTCTGTGTGTTTTGGGGTGGAGGCAATGTCTTCAGCCCAGGACTGTGCATGAGGCTTTCCTTTGCCTCCACGTACCCCACGTTGATCAGCACTGTGCCTTGTGCTCTGTGCTTGTATGCTGCATGGGTGTAAAGCCATTTGTTACTAGAGATTGAAAGTGCTTCTCAGTATTTAATCTAATCAGTGAAAACTTCCTCATCCCATTATTTGGGCAATTTTGGGGGAGGAGTGGTTGTTTTCATTTGGATTTTATGATTTACACTTTATTTTTATGGTATGTTTGTTCAGGAGGAGGATTTTTCATTACTTTCCTTTGTAGTGATTGTTTTGTACTTTCTTGGGACAAACTCGGCTCTTTTGAAGGTCCACATGCTTACGTGCAAAATATTGGCAGATTGCTGAGCCTGAGGAATGCAGTGGAAACCATAGTGCATCCTGTGCTTTGATTTCTGCAGATCGCTGAGTGTTGGTCACAGTTACAAGGCAGAGTTTCTAGATTCACGCTCTTAATGTTTTCGGCTTCTACAATCACTTCTTATTCATGTTAAGCTCATTAATACCCCCTGTGAACTTATTCAGCTCTACTCAGGACTGGATTGAATTGGTCCTGAAAACAAAAAACCCACAAAACTGAAAGCAAGTGAAGGATATTTGATTGTCCAGTGTTCAGGTAGCTGCCTGTTTTTCTGGCCTTCTGTCCTGAAAGGTGCTCAGAGTTGAAAATGAAAGAAAGAGTTTCTGTGTACATCTCAGCACAGTTTTGTCTGTGAACAGCAGGGCGAGGAATCTCGGCTGGTTCCATGCTCTGTTTGGTTCTTCGTACGGGTGTGTTTAACTCATGAAGAGCAAAATCACTCTGCTCACATGGCTAAAACAGGGCTTCATCAGCGATGAGCCACTCATCAATGAGCATGTTGATTTCACGGTGTGATTGTTGGTTTCCTTGTAAGATCTGAAATCTGCTACCAGCGATGGTCTGCGTCTCTTTTCTCAATGTGTTTGCCAGCAACATTCAGGCTGTAGCTTAACAGGTCAGGAATCATATTTTATATGCAGTTTGTAGGCTGGGATTAGAGAGAAAGAGGACAGTAATCCTCAGGATTTGCTTGGACAGCATCCGAGCTGGTTTGCATCTCCAGATGTACAATTTGAAAACAGCCATACTGCAACAGGCATGCTGCTCAAATAATAATAATAATAAAACTTACCAAAGCCTCTATTTTTTTCCTGTTTTTCTCCTTTTTTCCCTTCTTTTTCTTTTTTCTTCTTCCTTTTTATTTCTTTTTCTTTCTTTTTTTCTTTTTTCTTTTTCCTTTGGGTAGTGCTGGTTAATTTGCCCAAGTTTCCTTTCCTATTTATTTTGTCTGCTGTCTCTTCTCTCTTCTTCTTCTTACTCTTCTCAGTTTGCTAGATTACACCTTGCTTAAATTTCCATATTGAGCATCTTTAGCCTGTTTGTTTCTCTGCATTATTTTCAGAGGAAGTGGAAGGGGAAAAGAAAAAAACAATCATGCAACATTGAAAATAATACAAGCTTTGAGCATTGTGTTTTTCACCCTGTATCATGAGGCAGCTCTTTTGTACTGGCGGAAACACAGCTTTCAAAAGCCCATGTCCAGCAGAAATCCATCAGAGCTCCGGGCTGTGGTACAGTCTCATGCCGCACTGGGACTTTGCATTCTGCCATTTTCTTGTCGATACTTTCTCCTATTTTCCTTCCCCAGCAATGTATCAGCTTGCAGACTCTAGAAAGAGCAAGATTTCCATCTCTATCCCAATTTTGCCGCTCGGGACTGGCTCTGGTGTGGGTTTCGAAGTTTGATTGTTATCGTGTCAGTGTTTTTCTTCTTTTTGTTGCAAGCCAAGTGACTGCTGGTGACCTGGCAGTGAAAAGATACTTAAAAACATGGAAGAATAACAACAACAAAGTGAATAATGCTGACAGTACTCATTAGTGTTATTAGGCACTCCAAGCCCATGAGTTAAACTCCCCCCAGATGCCGACTTTTTAAGGAATTTCAGTGGTATTCAACAGCATGTGTTTTTGTCTGCAGCAAATACACCCCTGCCCCAGGCTGGCAGAGCAAAGTTTTGGGGATTTTCTCCTTGTTTTCCTCCAGACTCATGCACTTTGGGGCCTGTCCTTCTCATTTTGCTCATGTCACAGGGTCTGTGGATCTGTAGTGATGAGAACAAGAGGATGGGGTTTCTGTGTATAAACACGGCCAGGTGAGTTCCTATTCTGCAATGAGAGGCTAGAAAAACACATTTGTCTCCTGCTGGTTTGGTGTCGCTGGTTAGGGGTGTTCAGGCACCCTCCAGGTTAGGTACTGCTTGTCTAGGGCTGTCGGGTAACTCATAGCCCAGCTTTGCTCTATTTTTTGCCCAGAAAATAGGTTCTGATGGATCTCTCAGCACCTATTCTCTCTGTCACAGTCACACATTGCTCTGATTGCTCTGGAAGCACTGCTCCTTGGGATGAGCGAGCTTCGTGTGCCTCTTAATTAGTTGCACTTGTTTTTTTGTAAATATTCTCTCAGTGGATATTAAATAGTAAGCAGATGTCCAACAGGAAACATGCTTTATAGGCACTTTTTTGTGTGAGCAGGTACATATTTATTTTTTCAATCTACTTATTTTGACAAATCAGAAGTTTAAAAAAATAAAATAAAAAAAATTCTAATTAATACTGCAAGAAAGTAATTAACTCAGCTTAGAGTAATTAAGATACATGAACAGCCCCAAGCCCATATATGTGTACGCAGAGGTAAATGGCCAGGGTGCTGCAGCTCCCAAGATCCCTAAAACCTTAAAGGTGTTACCCTATACAAAATCTAGCTTTTATTTTTTTTTCCCCCATCAAATGGGCATTTGCTCACTGATTTCAGGATGTAGGACCATGTTCTTGTGCCTTGGCTCGAGTCTGATGGTTCTGCTTGATCCTTCCTAGAGCAGGGAGTAGTGCTGCTGTCTGAACCAGGTCTCTTTTACTCAAGCATCTGATTCTGGCTGAAAATTTGTGCATATTTTAATTACCTCTAAGCTAAATTTGCCGAGCGACTCACTAATCTTTGAAACCAAGATTACTTTTATGACTTCTACTGTTAAAAAATGAGACTGCAGAAAATCACCTCTAAATCAGGGACGAATCATGAAGGGGAACTCTTCTATATTTCCTCAGCGAAAGCTTTATGGGGCACCTCTGGAGTCAAATGGAGATTTGTCATTGATTTCCACAGGAATACACTGCTTTAAAAGAAGAATCAAACAAATCCCCTCCTCTGCATGCGTTTGATATATGGCACAGGATGCACAGTTTTCTCTGGCGCTTCCCAAGTTCATAATTTGTATTTCACCTTAATGCCACTTTGTGAATTTATTGGCTGCCAGAAGCTCTCCATCAGGGTTATGGAGCTTTGCCTACCTTTTGGTGGTTATAACATTTTTTTTAAAGGGGTGTTTAGTTATTACATAGGTGCCACATGGGTGGGTCGGTACCAGCCTGCCACTGGTACGAAGTCATATTTTTTGAGACTGGAAGAATACATCAAACCTCTGCTAGCACTTTCATGGATGGGGATATTTGGTTAAATAGATGTTTATCTGGGAAAGTCATCATCTGGCTAGCAGCATACTGAATGTTTCTAAGCAGCTAACTTATGTATACTAAACAAATTTGGTTTGGCTGCAGCTCGAGCTGCCCTGTGGAAATTCTCAACATACATTTGTTTGATTGAGCTGTCATTTTCAGTTGATCTGCTGATGATCTGTGTCACTTTGTTTAAATGTCCTGGTGTTTTTTCATACAGTGCAAAAACAGTGCTCTTTCTGTGATGGATTAAATTGAGGTGAAATTCGAGAGTTACTCCTGTTTTCGATTTCTGTGCTCTAAGACAGGTGGGCTGGAATGACAAAGAACTTCACACACAAACACATTAAAATCAAAATGGAGTAGATGCCCTCGTGATTTAAAACATCCGCAGATGTGTCAACTACCAAATGCTCCCGTTCAAAGAAGTCACTGGGATTTGCACTTTAAACAACAAATGATATTTATTTGGTCCATGCCATCCAGCTAGAATAACTGGACAAAACTGACCTTGGGCTGATTCTGCACTATTTCTCCTGCAAAATTCCCCGTGGGTGTGTGAGTGGTGAGGCTGGCCTCTGGTGAGAGGGTGCAAGAGGAACCCTGGGATGAAGTCCTGGTGAGCAGCGAGGGATGGAGATGAGTTCTCCTGCCAGACCAGTTTGGGAACTGAACAGAATCTCTGGCTTTCTGCAGAGCTTTCTGATAGACGAAAGCTCCTTTCTGCCTGCAGCACTTGGGTTTTCTTATTTTGTTATTATTACTGTTATTGTTTTCGCTTTGATTTTGGAAAATGTTGCTCAAGCTTTGGGGTATCGTTTCTTCTCCTTTGGGGCCATTGTGCGCTCCTGTTGATCCTGCAGAGGATCGGCTCACCAGACTTTGTTCTGCATTTCAGAGCTCCCTGAGCACCTTCAGCTTTTCTCACGTGAGCTGTGGTCCCAGTGTGAACCACGAACTGAGGCTTTGCAGCACAGCCAGACTGTGGCTTTAGGGGGAGCAGTAAGGGATGCCAAGCCCAGACAGGTGGTGGATTTTCCAGATGTACCCCTGATTTGGTCTGGACCTGTGGGTGAGCCGTATTCACTCCCAGGGCTGCAGTTTGTTCATGGATGAGATGGAAGTCCGTGGGTTAGGTGTGCACCAAGCGCTCTTTCAACACATCCTCACCACAATGCTTGAAGTTTTTCCCTCTGACGTGCCTGGGGTTATGCATGGCCTTACCCAAGTTGCTGGGTTGGGGTTCAGAGGAGTGTGGAGAAGGTCAGCTGAACAGCAGTTTGACATCTGCTTTGAGAAATGCTCCGGGAAGAGCTGCAGTTTCTTGACTTCAGCTTCTAATGAGCTTAAAGGGAAAATTTAAGGCATGATTTATTGCTTCAATTTCTTCACTTGGAAAATCTCTTCCGTGAGCAGCAATTGCATTGTTGCTGCTTGAGCAAGTGCAGCCCACGCTGCTCCTACCCTTCCCTCTGTGTTTCCAATGCCACCTTGGATAGGTGCAGTTAATGGTATCTGAAAAAGATCTCCTTTATGATTGCTCATGGCTTTGCTAGCTGTAACTGTCTAGCTTGAATGTTTCTGAGCATTTTTGGTTTTATTTTGGAAGAAAATCTCAGAAATGAATTCAAGCAATTCATGAACAATGTTAGGAAACCTCACAAAAACCCACAAAACTGTTCAAGCCATTTTTGCTTGAAGACTCCATCACTTCCATGACTTAGGATGTGTCTCTGTGTTTATGCATAACATATTACATAAATATTCTGTATATATACATTCTGGTCCTTATAAACAGTACTTAAATCCATGTCTGTAAACATAAATAGATATGTAGTTAAGTACTCTTTATAACAAAAGATTAGTCTGTAGTGACATAATAAGTAGAATTAAAGTACATAATAACTGCTTGTTAGCTTGAGCTTATAGGGTCCTCTACGATCCTTTGGGACACAGAGCAGTGCCTGGGCCAAGGTCTCTAATGGCATGGCATCCAGTTACACCGAGGCTGAGTTTGGTCCATTAAGTGCTATGTATTTATTTAAGCTGTCATATATCAGCCTGCACATGAAAACTATAGAACTCCTGAAGATTGCCAGTTTTGGGGGGGGTGGGGGAGCTTATTTTTCAAATTTGCTTCCAAGCCATTGGGATGGACCAGAAGCTTTCAGAGTGCTGATTTATTGCTCTCTGCTAGCAGCTCACCAGGACCCCTCTGCTTCTCCAAGATCAACAGCTTCGTAGAAAGCGATACAAGGTGTATGGAACAAAGAGTGGAATACATTACATTAGCAGTTAACTTTCTTTACAGTTTATGTATCAATAAATATCTACAAAACATTTGAGGCTTTGACCAGGAAGCCATGTAAAATAAACTGTAGTCCAACTTTTTTTTTTTTTTTTTTTTTTTCCAGAGTCAAAATAGATCTAACTGATGTTAACTGTTTCACAGCGGGAGGCTCATTCTGGTTTCACACTGGTGTCACTGTTGATTTCGGAGGGGGGAAGTGATCAGAACGAGGATGGCCACTCCTCCATCCTCCAGCGGGGACTGGTGCTACGGGAGCACTTGGCATTTCCATGCTGCTCTGTTTTGCATCTTCAAAGCAGCAGAGAGGGATGAGCTATTCACCATGGGGCTCATCAGAGGAAAATGAAGTAATATGATCCCAGGAAAGAAATGGGAACCCGAGAGGGAATGGGAGAATTTGTTACTGGATATTATTGTAAAAGCAACAGTGTGTGCAGCAGCAGAGCTACTGCACAAGCAAAGCTCTGGTTGGAATGAGGGTGGAAAAGGGGTGAATGGAGTGGGAGGTGTGACTATGTCCACACGCAGAGAGAAGCAAAGAATATTTTTTTGGCTGAGGTTGCAAATACTTGTTGAAGAGGGAACAGGCACCTACCGGTGTCTGCTGTGGACCACCAGCAAGGGAGAGGAGAGAGTGGAAAACTCTGGGGCCAGCTGAGATAGTGTTGAAAGCCTCAAAGCACTCAGCCCGCAGAGAACTTACAATTCATAGACGTGCTAGGTAGAAATATGGCCAGATGAACACTCTTCAGAACTTTCTAAATTACACAAGAAGCAATTTTATAGGAAAGAGGTGACAGCATCCTGGATTTTCCTAATTTCTGTGAACGCTTTTTTTTTCCTTTTTTCTTTTTTTTCTTTTTTAAAACAAGTCTTTTGGTTGCTCAGCAAAACCTTCAAAGTTTTGACATTCTGGGTTTGGATATTTTTAATCTTCTCAGTGTTTTTCTTTTCAGTGATTTGTTTTTTTAGTAAGAAAATGGAAATTAAACAATTCTGAGAGAAGCAGGAAGAGCAAGAAGTGAGAGTAGAGAGAAAATGGAGGGTTTTCTGGGGAAAAACTAACTGTGCTCAATGTGAGCTGACCTCGTGCTGTGAAATGGAGATGGCAGTGATGGGGTGGGATGGAACAGCAGAGAGTGCTGCTTTTTCTTCTCTTCCTCCTTCCCCCTTCTAAATCTGCACTTGGGAAAATAGTGTGTGGAGAGAAGATGAGAAGGGAATACTTGTTTAAGGTTTGTAAAGGAAAGCCTAAGTGTGGCAAAGCGGCGTACTGAATTACGGATGGGTTTGGTGTGTCTGTGCTGGAAAGGGCTCTGTAGTCCAGCAGCTGCCAGTGGCACGCATCGAGCTGGGCGTGCGCTCCCTGGGCCAGTGGTCTGCCTTGTTGCAAGAAGCCTTGCATTTGCTCCCTTCTCAAAGGCCAAGGAAAATAACAGCTACAAGTCTTTACAGCTCATCACATTCTCATGTTTGCCACTTTTTTTCTGGAAAAAATAAGCTATCCTAGAAAGACAGCGAAGAATTGTAAGTATTTTTAGCAAGTGCAGACCTCTTGCCTCCATCTTCATGCAAAGCCAGCTGCCATGAACTCTGCAGCTTGTTTCAGGACTAGTAATTTTCCCTGGCTGTGCCTGGATGTGTGCAATACCTGCCATCAGTCCTACAAAAAATGCCTTATCTGCATCATTGCTGAAATTATTGTTTCATTAAAGTCCCTGGCACAAATCCCACTGGCTATAGGATGCCCCATAAATCTCGGTTTACTGGGACAGATCCATCTTTTGAAATGTGCTGGGAAACACAACTGTCCTTTAGCGACCATAAATATTTTGCTGATATTAAAATTAATAAATATTTATATAAAATATATAACTGTAAGAGTTTGGGTTCTTGGAACAAACCTTGTGGAAGTGTTTGGAAGAGCAGGCAGTGTCTGGGGCAAAGAGAGAGTGGAGTTGGTGTAGATAGTGTAGATAAACCCAAAGGTTTATTTCTTTTCTGGAAAAGTGAAACTAGAAATACTGCTGCACTCTGAAAACATGTTCATGTTGTGTTGGGTGAGAACAGTGCGTGCCATCCAAAGACTGATGTTTTGGTGAAACAAAGGAGAAACTGCTGTTTCTGTCTTGGAATACCCCATCGAAAACAATGCTGCCTTGCAGGATGAAAAGTCTCATCTTTATGGCAAAATAAAACTTTTCCAAAGGGTTTTTTTCAATATAAAAATGTAATCATTTTGTACATTCATCAAGTTTGATATAGATGTATACAGATGCCCTACAGAATGCTTCTGCACATGTAATGTAGACTGGCTCTGATAGGGTTGCCTATGGTTTCCCAATCAGCTAAGTACGTTGTCTGGTGCTGCACGACCTTGCAGTGATACAGCTGCAGCGTGTGCTGCGGAGAAGTCACTTGCAGGAAAAATTGTGGCCTTGTATCTCCTCAGAAACAGATGCTGGGAAACAGTCTTGCCAGACCTTGAGACTTTGAAGTGGACAGCATTATGGGATTAATTATTTGATACTTTTCTTGATTAGTGTACTGTTTATGAGTATTTCTATTAGTGTTTCAAGGACTTAACTACCATGTATCACAGTGCCACTCCAATATAATTAAGACTCCCTGTAATTGCATAATTAAAAAGCTGTCTGGCTGCTGGTACAACACTTCTGTCTGCACTGTAGCAGCCCAGCTTTCTAGAGAAAACTCCTCAAAACTGAAGCACCTGGGCATAGCATGCAAACAGGTGATTATTGGTAGTGCACACACCTTCCTGCTTCCCTCTCCTCCAGAAAAGGGTCCAGGAACTCAACAGCTGCTGCATCCAAACCCTTTGTGGGATGATGCTACTGGCACAAGGTCAGGATGAGGGTGCCCACTGGGCTGGCCCTGCCACCACCACAACCCCACAGCATTGCAAATGTCACATCCAGCCTCACTGTGCCCGCTTCTCCTGTGCCCCGTTGGCTCTCAGTCTGCCCTTGCCAGCTGTCCCCTCCTCATTGCTCTGGGTCCCACTGGTCCCAAGAGGAGTGTAGGCAAAGCATCCCTTGGGCAGGCTGATTTCCCCAGAGACTTTTCTGGCAATGCTGGTGTGGCTCCTGGGGTGAAGAAGAGGATGGCATGATTGAGCCTGCACCCACTGATTTTTTACCTGATGGTGCTTATTAGAGTGTGAATTGCTCATTTTCCAAAAACCAAATGCATGAGTGCTTGTAGGCTGACATTGTAGTGGCTGCTGGCAGGAAGGGGTTAAATTCCTTTTTATTCACAATGCCCTTGTGGAACAAAACTCCATGACCCAGCTTTTTTTTTTTTTCTTTTTCTTTTTTTCAAGTGATTACACTTTGCCGCATTCTAACGGAGCGAATGCATTTGTGTCTCAGGACCGTACACTACCAGATACTGACATGTTCAACATCTCCCGTGGCTTACCAAACACATCAGGGATGTGGACCTCCCTCTGTTTTCTCATTATGCCAAATAATGAAATGTGGAAATAATTCTAATCCTTTCTTCTGCTGGTGCTGTACCTCAGAAAATATGATAAACTCAATCCAATTAAAAGTCATTACCTCTACAAGGCTCAGTCTCTATCTATAACCTTTGTTTTATAATTCACTCTGTTATCTGTCTTCATTATAATTTGGGAGAATGGTCATCTTTTATTGCTGCTTTCTGTTGGAGAGGCATGTGATTTCCAGGGCTACTTTGTGACACATCTCAGTTTAAACAGTAAAGGTCTGCCAATGAGTAAAAAGATGTTCACTTACCCTGATTTATTACATTGAGATAAAGTTTTATTTACATTGATTATAATACTGTAGGTTTAAGTAATTGTTTTGATTTGAAAATGTTGTTTTGCAGCAATGGTTTTTCACCATGTCAGGGACTGTTGAAGTGCCTTACCTTTTCTGTTTCACTGCAGCTGATGTGGATTTAGTGAAATTTTGTTGCCAGTCAGTATGGTCTAAGTTGGCAGGAGTTAAAAACCAGTGTATCAGTGACTGATCTCACTAATTCATCTTTAACATTCTCGTCCTTAGTTTTCTCCTAAGCATGTTGGCTTCTCGTGACATGTCATTATGAGAATATATGCCATGTTTCCCATTATGGCAATCAAATAACGAACAAAAGGTGGTTCCTGCAATCCATTTTCCTGCCCTGGGAGCGACCAGCATCAAGGGCTCAAAATTTTAAGGCATATTCCTTTTTCCCTGGGTCTCATCCATACAGAGAATCACAAAGGGCATTAGCAAGTACGTGCTAGCTGCTGCAGCTCTGCTCAGTTGCAGTATTTCAGTAAGATGCAAACTGAAGCTGTTAGCTGGTGTGTCAGCACGCATCGGGCTGCCTCCCCAGCTGGCAGGGATCTTTGCCGGCTCCTTGTAGCTGCCGACCTGGCCCCCAATACATCAAACCCCACAGCTGGCATCTCCCTCTTCTCCTACCCCCACTCTGTAACCCAGGAAAGATTTTGAAAGTCAAATATATATTTATTCCATTGAGGAAACTTTATCAACCAGCACCAAAGTTTATTGGCACTAGCCAGTGATATAATGGGTAGTTTAAACCCTGCTAACTGCGAATAATTTTTCAGCGGTGTTTATGATTGCTGTAGACTCTAACAGACCAGAAGTACAGATAACATAAATATTTCTACCAGAGATGATTGTACTGGAACTATAAATAAAATTAGGCTTAACTTGTAAATAAATCCAGTAGGTGCCAGCCAACATTTATAATTCTTTGTTGCTGCATGTAATATAGTAATTTATATGGAAAGTGCACAGGAACACAGGCAGCCAAATTTTGCTTTCCAGTTACACAGGTGCAACTTCCCCTGACATCAAGGAGAGCGGCTCCCGTGCAAATGGAAGTAGGCTTTGACCCAGAGTCTCTCAGTGCCGGACCCTAATTACAAGGCAGCGTCTGGTCCACATCAGATGCTTTTGGCCGCGTTACTTAATTAGACACGAATGACACTAGGCAGAGCACCAAATGCTACTAGTTATTGTAGGGGCTGATGGTGAGGATTTCCAGAGCCAACAGGCAGGACCCCATGCAGTTGCTGTATTTTGGCTTTTTTGGGCTAGAATTACCCTCCCTCAAAGGCCTGATGCTCCTGAGTGTGTAGCTTCGCTCCTCTTGACCTGCAGCCGGTTTTCTCCTGTGCTCACCCTGCCCAAGGAGGTCACCTCTGCTTGCATTGTGTGCCTCATGTTCCAGCTTTTTTTTCTTCTGCAGAAATTTAAGAAGCAAATCTGTTTTGTCTACAAGGAAAGCTTTTCGTCTATCAGGAAATGCTGATAAACTGGCTTCTTGCATGTTACCCACGTTACTGTTACCAATGTGTTTCTTGCAAGGATGCACTAACAGAGCCCATCCAAAGCACCAAACCCTTTGCATGCAGTGCTGCAGCAGTGCTCAGACTGAGTTTCCTTTCTGTTTCAAGCAGATAAATCAGACTGTAGCGGAGCACTGTGGAAACTTGGTGATTTGTGTGCTCCAGCCCTGAAGTGTGCCATCTCATGCTGCCTTTCTCACCACTCTGTGCAGCTTTTCCTACAACTCCCTCTCCTGCCAGAGCCATGAAAGGGCTCAGGGCTTTGAGGGGCTGGCTGTGTGAGTGGGGATGAAATCTGCAACAGAAGAGCACAAGGGGAAGGTGGAAATCTGGGCACCACACTTCCCTCTGATTTTTGTTATATTAGCATCAATCTGAAGAAATCTGACTGACTTTGGCTAATTCCAGGACAGACACTAATCTCATTTATTCTTTGGTGGAAGCCTAAAGTTATCACTCTGAATTTAGCAGTCATGTATTTGGCCTTTGGGGCAAATGGCAGACCTGGCGCATCGTGCTTTGGTCTCCCTTGCTCCCATTGCGAGGCCCAGGAGCAGACCAGCATCTGCTGCCCGTGAGCGCAGTCGTGCTGCACCATGTCTGGTTTCCTTGGATTGGACCTTTTGAGTGTGTTCAATTTTCTCATGCTTTGATTTGGAGCGAGTAATACAAGTATGCAAAACAGTGATTTATTTGAAGGCTAATGATTGTGAAAGTACTTTTCCTTGGTGATTTAAGTAATGATTCAAAACTACTTCAAGTGCTGCATTTATCTCTAAACTTGCTGATAATCTCTTTTGTTTTACACCTAAGCTTTGTATTTGTAAAACAGTTTTTCTCTCCCCTGTTAGTTTTATGATTTTCACCTAACTGGGAATTACTAGCTCGATTCTGGTTAGAATCTAATCTCATTTGATTAGGTTTGTCTGATGCTTTTCACAATGGGGTCCTGCTTGGGGCCGCCAGACTGTTACAATACAAATAATAATAAATAATCGTCATTAGCTCCAGCTCCGCAGAACAGTTCTGTGAATAGGGAGCGGCACAAACCAGTTTCATGTACGTTAACTGATAAAATGTTCAAGTAATGTAGTTCTTGGCTAGAGTTCCTTCTCTGCCTGGAGATAGTAACCCAAGCTCTGCATGTTTCTGAAGCCAAGGAACCTTCTCCTCCAGCAAATGGGACAGTGGCCACCCCTGGGCACTTGGTGCAGGGCTCTCAGGTGGCTCCCACATAGTCCGTCACAGACTCTGTGCTCCTTTTGAAGCTAATAGGTTTCCTTGTCTTAATTTTCTGTTTTTCCTGACCTCCTGTGTTCTAGACTGATGTAGATAGATTTTGTAATCAATCAGCCCCTGTCTGTAACAGCTTTTTCTTTTAATACTTGTTCAAACAGAAATTCAGATAAAGGTGTCCCATTTGTATGCAAGAGGAAATGCCTGCCTCCTTTTCAGATATGCTTGCAAATACTCCGTGCCGATTTCCTCAGCGCTGAATAGAAACATTAGGTCAAACAAATATAAATGCACTCTGGTCTCATTAAAGGATCTGACTCGGAGCACACTGGTATATTGATGTCCACTCTGGCCTTGTGCAGGAGATGGGGGCTCATTCACCTGATTCTTATATGCTCCCCGAACACCCTCATTAATGCCTTCATCAAAGACATGGTCAACAGCTCTTGTGGAGTTCAGCTCCTGACATGATGGACTTCTACTGAATGAAGACATGTCCTTCTGATGTCTGCTTTTTAGGCCTAAGGATCATCTTTCTCACCGTTGAGAAGTTGCAGGCATGAAAATGCCTGTATCCTCTCTGTTGGAAAGAGCCACTTCCACATTTATCTCGGCTCTTATTTTATCCTGCTCAGAAGATGATGACATCAAAAACACTTCTGAAGTAGGCTCTCTAGATGCTTTTGCTTCTTGTCTACCTCCTTCATCTGGAGTAATCAGCCATCCAGGTTATCATGGTGGCCACGTGCATGACTCCAAGTGCAGAGAATCGGATTTAAGTGCTAGAGAGTCAATAGAAGATTGGGAATGTATATCCTCAGGCACAAATTGCCTGAAGAGAGGCAGAATGGATAGTCTGGGGAAAGGGAAAATGGTGACGTTACAAGGCTTCTTATAACTGTATGATTGCACTTATGTTTGTTAGGGGCAGGTTTGGGGCGGAGGCCCAGGTCAGACGTGGTGCTCGGAGGTGTGACTTGTCAGCAGCAGCTCGCCACCGCCACACAGGCCTGATGCGGGCCACAGGCCCTGCCGCTGCAGCAAGGCCCAGGCTGCCTGGCTGGCAGAGAGCGGTTTGGGCAGCCCTCAGCAGCCTCTGCCTCCCTGAGTCATTGGTGCCTCCTGCTTAATTGCTCTTGGAGAGGAAGAGAGCACTGAGCTGCTGAGAAACATCCGAGTGGGAGGAAGTCCTCTCCTCCTCCCAGCCATGCACAGAGGGCCTCTTGGTCTCACGATGACCCCAGCCCCTGGCATTACGGCAGTGGCTTTGGCACGTGGCTCTGCTGTCCTCATCAGGCACATCTCCAGCACGCAGCCACGTGGGCTCCTTCCTGCTGGCCTGCCAGCTGGTGTCAAAAGTGCAAACACAGGTGTCCACCCTAGTCTTTTACTAGCAATTAACCTTTCCTCCCTGGTTTCCTTTGAAGCTTGCTCATGTTTTTGTTGCAAAATATCAGTGAAGAATTTTATAGAGGCTAATACCAGAACTTCCACATTACCTAACCTCATCTGTTTCCTCATTAAGGGCCTTCATTTTGTTACATCCCATTTCTAGTGGGGGTAACTATTGGACTTCAAAGAAGCCATCTTTAATTTTAAAACTGCAGTGTTATCTGTGTGAATGACTTGAAGATCTCTGGGAAAATGATGCTTGTAGGTACAGTCCTTGGGTCTAGTACTAACCTCACACGGATTTGCTATCAGTCAATACATCACTGTTTTTCTGGAAGTCTCTCTGATCCAAGTGGGTATAAGTTTGGAAATGAAGACCAGACCCTCAGTTCATGTACATCGATTTCAGTGTAGCTCCTTCTATCAGTGATCTTACAAACGCGTCTTAATTGCTGTTCCTTCTCTTGGCCAGCAATAATTCAACTTGTTTGTTTTGTGGTTTTAAAAAATATTTTTATTAGAATATGTTGCTATTTCAGGCAGAATATTACTTCAGTGATTTGTTCTACCCCACCCCCAGAGCTTTGAGACAGATATATGCATATTATATTTTCCAGGGCTTTCAAACGGTGAGCCTGTTTCTAACTACGACACTGGGTGTGTCTGCTGGAAATGAAAGCAGTCACAATAGAGCTGCACAAATGGGCTTGTCTCCCTGCCAGCCTTCCAGCGCCGATTTATCAGCTTCAGGTTTGACCCTATATGGCTAAAACAGCATAGCCAAGACTGAGATGAGTATAACTGAGGCCTTTGGGTCTGCAAGAGAAAAATAAAACTCGACTGTCCCAGGGGGAGAAGAAACATCTGCAAAGCTGTGCTGGAGATTGGAGATGCAGCTTGCGCTTGTTCATGGGCAGGTTGTGGTCATGGTTTGCTGTGGCTGTGGGATTTGCCTGAGCCACTTTGTTGTTTGGTGGAGGACAGTTGGACCTTGGTTTTGTGAGGCACTGCCTACTGGAATAGGAACAGTAATAGTGTATGCGTGAGATGGGCTTTTGAAGGAGTTTGGGTGCCAGGCACCCAGCTGTCACAGAAAATCAGTAGGATTTAGATGCCTGAAGTTTTTAAACACCCCCTTCCAGTGAGCCATATGCTTATCATCATCCTGATCACTTTCCTTGTGTGATTTCTCTTCCTGCAGCCCATGTGTATACACGTTTTTTTTTCTTTCTTTTTCTTTTTTTTCCCCCCGTTTCAAAACCAGCTGAAATCTTTTATGCAGGGCTGCAATCTAAACAGATGACAGAAGACATCTGAAAGGGAGTGGTGCTGCCGACTGCAGTGGGGAACATGGAGGAGTTTGGGAGATGCTTGGGAGGCACAGACCAGCCTTGATCACCTGTCCTGCTGTGCTTTGCTTTCCTGTGTGCTCAGGCAGAGCTGAGTTTGGGGGCAGTAGCAATGCCTGAGTACAACAGAGGTGGCTGCTAACTTAACCATTTCAGCATGGAGCAGTGAGATGAATCATTGCATCCAGGTGGAGCTGTGCCCCTGCCCTTTTCATGGCATCTTTCCTGACCCCTGCAGCCTAGGCTGAGTTTTGCTGCAGATCAGGAAGGTCCAGGCACAAGTGTATGGGTGCTTCAGGTTCTGTTGCATGCCCTTCCTTGAGCACGTTTGCCAAAACTTGGCACTGCTGAGTTATTACAGGCAGGATTTCTTAAACATAAATGATGGAATATCCCTTTCTGTGTCCCTCTCAGCCAAATGGTGGAGTCAGTCAAGATTTTCTAATTCTCAGAGTGCCAGATATTAGAAAAGTGACAAACTGATCAATACGGCGTTCAATCGTTAAAGGGCAGAGAGAGCCTGCCAAGGCAGAGGCTGAGGGAATGGGTAGCTGAACTTTCCTGTGACATGCGTGAGGTCATAGCCAGTGCCACATGAAAGAAAGAAAAACAGTTCATGGCTGTGAATAAATTGCTCACAGATGAAGAATCCCGTTTACCAGTCATGTGATGGGAGCAATCTATTCAAATGATTTGTTATGTCCCAATGTTTGTCTTAGGCAGCACCAGAAGCATGAAAGTACAGACAGAATGTTGTGAGATAATATGTAACAAAGATGTGAGAGATAATGGGCTATGACCAGTTTTTAGTGGAAAAGGCATACGGTGCTAATCTACCATGGATAGTTTCTTAAATGAGCAAGAAATTGAAAGGACATTTTAAAGTTTCCTGTTTCTTCACTGAAACGGAGTCATTCTGGTCGCCAAGCACAGCGTAACGCTCTAATTTCTGGGCCAGCCATATTATGCAAATATTCGCATGCTCAGATACCCGATCTCTCAGCCTCATTCCTTGGAGAATAGTATTCGCACATACTATTTTGTTTATAGTTAAGTGGAGTGAGTTTTGTTGCAAAGAAAAAGTACAGTAACATTAATAAATCTAAATGAATGTAAATAATGAAGAAGCTCTGTAGTTAGTTTGTCTTTTTGTGTCTTTTGCATATATTGTTGGATTGAGTACTATAATCCTGGTGCAGCTAAAACCTCTGCTGAAGTCACTCCGAGCTTTTTGACTAAAAGGAATTTACAATCAGCCTTATAGTTTGAGCTGTCCAAAATAGTGAGTTTTTCCTTTTTTTTTGCTGGCTAAGCCCCAGAGATGAAGTTTTTTTTTTTTCTTTTTTTTTTATTTTATTTTATTTAATGTATTTTGGATCTACCCCAGCTTTTCTATATTTGTAAGAAGAGAAGGTTCACGTTCTCTATAAGGTGCAGTTTAGATCCTGAACTTATTTCAGACCGTTGAATTTCGTGCAGGTCAGTGATGAGACTCTGATTTACATCGGCTGAAGTTCTTGCCAATAGTTATGTGGTAGGCTGGATCCTTTCCCCCAAAGACTAATTGGAGGCCATCAAACTTAATTTTGGCTACTCTAGGCTCAGGCTGTCTCTCTGAAAGACCAGTAAAGCTTTCCTGCTTTTCACTTCACTTGAATTCCAGTCGTAACATATAATGCTGGCTTTCAATTGTGATTTCAAAGACTGCGCAATGCAAAGCGCTATATCTGGACCAGATTGGACAACAGGGTGTGCCTGCATATACATCTGTATGTAATTCACTTTCTTGTGTTTGGTGATGTAAACCACTTTTGATGTCAGGAGCACTGAGAAATGCTGGGTACCCCCAGGCTTACGATGGGGAGAAGGCTCAGCTCCGTGCAGGGCAAGGCTCCTCTGGAGGAACCAGTGATTGATGAGGGTGCTGCCCGCCTACCGAAATGTCCTCTACATTTTGTGAAAGAGTTTCATGTGGAAAACCTGTCAGGATATTTCAAATCCTACTGTTTGGCTTTCTTTTTCAGGTGATGAATGTTTGTATGAAAGCTTTCCTGAGCTTCCCTTGGAGGAAGTGCCAGAAGCTGATGGAGAGGCTGCAAACACCCAGTGCCCAGCGTCTGTCAGCATCCAGGAGCCGTCCTCTCCAGCCACCTCCAGCGAAGCTTTCACACCAAAGGAGAGCTCTCCTTACAAGGCTACGATATACATTCCTGATGACATTCCCATTCCTTCAGAGTTTGAACTCCGAGAATCCAACATTCCTGGAGCAGGATTAGGGATATGGACCAAAAGGAAGATTGAAGTAGGGGAAAAGTTTGGCCCTTTCGTAGGAGAGCAGCGGCCACACCTTAAAGATCCCAGTTACGGTTGGGAGGTAAGACACTTTGCATTCCTTCGATCTGTTGAACTCTCTTGAATGTCTGTAAACACTGAGGTATTTGCAGAATTTGAGTCCTATCCTGCAGCAGCCAGGGAATATTTGTGTACACTGAGACTGCTTCATGGCCTTGCGGTGCTTTCTGGATGAAAATGAGTGTAAATTTAAAAAAAAAAAAAAGCAGGAATTATTGTTGCTCTTCATGCATGAAATCTGTGTGGGTGGATATTGGCAGGTGACCTCCCTTTCTGGGAAGGAGAGGCAGATGTATTATTGGAACATTTCTGTACCGTTTCAGCTCGTTCACGTGCAGCCCTGCCATGTAACTGTGGGTAAGGGATCTGCCCGCGACGCTGTGCTGTCTATCTGAAAAGAAATTGCGTGCTGCTTTCGCTGTTGTGCATCACGTCTTCCTGGTGGCAACAATTAGTATGCTAAATTGCTGTTGCAGAGCCTCATGGTGCTTGGAGGCTTTGAAAGCCGAAGGGTTTGATCCTGCTTTCCATTTAAGTTGATGGGAATTTTGCCATTCATTCAGTGAAAGTATGTTTGGATGCTAGTGTCAGAAACCGAGCACACATGGGGATGGTGTGGATCGTGTTACTTCTGCAGATGCTCTGAGCAGTGTTGGTTTTCATGCAGGAGCTGAAGTCCTCCTTCAGTGAGTACTGTGGTTGCCTTTTGCGTTCCCTGCCTTTGGGGGCAGAGCATTTTACTTCCTGTTATCTCACAGGGCTGTGGTCCCATTGAATTTTTTCCTTCATGCTAGTGGGAAGGAAATTTCCTCCTATATATGGCATTAAATGGTGGCTATGGGACTACAGACTTAAAGCTGTGAGGTCGGTTGTGTTAGCGTGGGTCGGTCATACCCCCACCTCAGTCTGGAGGATGGTATCATGCACTGGAAGAAATGTTCTTGTGTAGTTCTATTTGTAGTTCTAACAATGTGCTGTGGAAATACAGCACAATCTCAACTTGCCATCTGTACTTTTCCTTTGGTTTCTGATAAGAGGAGAAGTGTGGATTTTGCACGGTTCTCCAGGGCTGCAGCTGACCTCTGTGTAAATGGGAGTTTCATTTTCCCAGGAAAAATGGAGTTTCTTTGCGGAGCAGAGCCTCACAGATACGGTGGATAATAAACATTTGGTTAGCTCTTAACTGTCAATAAATCCTCGATGAGTTCATTCCAGACTTCCAGTTGTTTAAACACTCGTGAGAGCAGCGACAATACGACAGAATAGTGTCAGGAGAAATTATAGACTTCACAGCACTCTATCAAGTTAACAGACCCTGATGCAGTGTAGTTGCTAGTGAGAAATCTTTATTTTTTGACCAAGGCACCAGGAAACCATAAAAGCTGGCTGTTAACCACACCACGGTTAAGCTCAGGTATTGATAACAGAAACTGGAACCAAACTGCTGAACATGGCTGTTCTTGCAGGTTTAACACATCAAAGTCAGTGCATTTTAGAGTGGATTTTGATTTGCACACCCTTGGGTATTGATAATATGCTGCAATGGTAAAGACTACATTTGCTGGTTCAAATATTTAGGGTTTTGGATCCTACTGAATCCAAACAAGAAATGCATATCTTGATAAAGCTGGCAGATTTGAGTCCCTTTCACACTGCAGGACTCATGCCTTTCAAACAGTGTTGCGTGTTTGGGACAGCTGGGGAGAAGCTATTGAAAAGTGCTGGAAGAAAATCACACAAAATCAACAGTCAAGCTCCCTCTGCAATTTGGCCACTCATCCATAAGTACTCTGCAGTGCTCAAAGGAGCCTGACACAGAATATTTTTCCAACAAGTGGGTTAAGTACATTTATTGGAATTGAAGGGAGACAAAGAAATGCTGGTCGCCAGAATCTACACAATGAGTGAAATGGTAAGCAGGGAAAGTTAAGGCTAAAGGACAGATGTGGGAGATGTGGGGGTGCAGCAGAAGACCTTACCAACATCCCAGATCAGATGCTCACCATCAGCTGCTCTGGAAACCGGCACCTCCTTGGACCTGTGCCTTGGGATAAAAAAGAGAGAAAGAAACCTAACTGTGTGTGGGCTCAGGGAATGCCACAGAAAGCATGGGGTAGCAAGGGGAAAAGGTATCGTTTGTCTGTGGTTCAGTACAGTTTTGGGAAGGTAAACGTTTCTGGTGTCACCTTTTCTGCCTGAATGGACACTTTTGTGAAGCTGGGCATTTCTCCTACTGTAAGCATGATGGAGTTAGTGGGAAGCCTGTCTTTCCATTTTATATGTGTGTCTCTGAGTTCAAGGTGAAATGCTGAAGATACGATGGTGCTTGACTCTCAGACATGCTGAAGGAATCTCTCTTTAAGAAAATAGTATAACCATATTAAAATGTTTTTGGAAGGAATACCGAGCGTCTTCCTTGACAGTTTTCTGATGCTTTGGTATTGCTGATCTACTCCTTTTTTTCGTTTTTCTCTTTCTTTTTCCCTTTTTATTTAAAAAAAAAAATTTAGGGTTGCCAAGCAAACTAGAGTCTTAAACTAGATTGTGGGAAAGAATTTACAGCCACACACAGATTTGGACTGTGCAGATTTTTGGAAAGAATCTTTTCTGTAACATGCTAAAAGTCATAGTATTTCCAACTTCGGGATACTTCTAGCTCTGGACGTCTGTGACTGCGCTCTGGGTGGGTACCAGTGTCAGCGTGCAGCAGCTGGGAGGGAAGAGGAAGCTGGAGGAAGTGCAGCTATTAACTTTTGTAGCCAGGCAGCTGATGTAGAAGAATTTGCTGCAGAAAGCTCAAGAATTTGATGGTGCCTGTTCCTACATCCCCCTGTAGCAAGACTCGCGATGGCATCGCTGCAGAGTTTTGTCAGGAGCAAGTCTGAGAAAACAATGTCCATTGTGTCCATTGATGTACTTGAGCCATAAAACACACCATGGGACAGAGAGAATTTGTTGTGATATAGTCGTGCTTGGGTCATGATTAGAGTGCTGTGGACCAGTTTAAATGAAAAGCTATAAATTTGAGTTTTATCTCATTTTGTGGGTCTAGAGCGAAGCATTATCTAATCAGGTATTGGTTAGTTAAAGCACAAATCGAACATGGGGTCACCGGACAGGGGGAAAGGTCAAGCTTTTTTGCAGTTTGTCACTGAGGTTTTAGTATTCGCCGGCAGCCCGAATATCCGAGGGGGCCGGGTGGCTGTTGCTCAGGGATTGTTCGAGAAGGGAAAATTGACTGCTGCTTAATCAACAAAGAAAACAAGCTTTTAAGGGATGGCAGTAATTTTTTAAACAAAAGCAAGGGAACACAAATTCAGTGATTTCATCGTAGTTCATGCCCTGCTATGAAAAACAACTTGGAGAGCATTTCAAAGAGAGCCTTTATATAGGTCACCAAAGCAAATGCACCTATCTCCCACCCACATCTTCCGGAGAAGGGCGAATATTCAAATCCAGGTCTCCTATTGCTATAGCAAACTCTAAAAGTCTCATTCATGGGGACAACGTCTTTGCAGCTCTTTTTATCCTACACTTTGTCTTCTTTATTTAGGAAGGTAGAAACAAGAGCAATAAACTTTAATAAATCAAACGTGTCATAGAAGTAAAAAATACTTTAGAGCTTTATAAAGCACCATATAACCTGCTTATAAAGCAGAGTATATTTTCCTTTCATGGCAGCGGGGCTGAAAAACATCATAGATTGAGTAGAGGATGCTTGACTTGAGGCTATTACTTCTAAATGGAAATTAGGAGGCTATTTGTTTGCCTCTCAAACATTTCTGATGTGCATCTTCAGGGAAAGCTGGGCAGCTTCTTAAAAACTGTTCCAGAGCAAAGGCTTCCCAGTGCTCCGTGGGGGCTGCAGGAGCTGCAATCTGAAGTTCAGTTCTGCACTTTTTGGCTTTCATTTGGAATTTTTTTTTAATTTAAATGTAGATGTATTTGGAGATTTTGGGTTCCAGATGTACCATCTATCTGTATGAAAAAATAGGTGGTACGTTACAAATTGTAAGGATATAGGCCTTTAGAACTGGAATCTAAAATATACGCTCCCAAAGCTATGTTGCAGTGTCTAAACAGTTCGATTTTCCTGCTGCTCTCAGCATGCAAAGACTCAATGGGATCACTGGGACTTACTGGGTGATTTCTCTTAGTGTACCTGTTACCCTCCATTTTTGGGTGCTCCCTTGGAATACCTTTGTCAGAATGCTGAAAGAAGCATCTGTCTCTTTGCATAAAAATAGAATTAAAAGCAGCATCTTTTACATAACTGGGCATGGTATGCTTGTGTCATAAAGCTGCCATTAAGCTATCCTTACTAAACAAGGCCAGCATTGAGGGAAATAACTTCCTTGTAGTTAGTGAAATCACACTGGGGTGGAACAGTAACTATGTGTTTTGTAAAAAGGAAAAATGAACAAAGTCTTCACTACTTCTGATTTTTTTCTTTGGGATACGGAACATGTCCCATTGTTAAACAAACAGCTTTCTGCTGTTGTCTGGCACTTCAGGATCCATGCTCTGACTTAGACCAAACCTCACTTTTCCTTGGATCATCTTTAGGAACATTAACATGCAGAGCTACTCCCCGCTTGACCAAGTGGCTGGAAAGTGGTGGAGTACTATGCAGATTCCTTGCCTATGTTTTCTCCTTGTGTATGTATTTCAGAAGCATAAGATATTCAGGAACCTTTGCAAAATTACTATTGAAGCAAAACCAGGAATAAGAATAGGAGTTATTCTACTATTTGAAATTAAAAAGAAATAATTTGTTTTATAATGGGGGGAAGAAGGTCTCTTCTGATCAATACAAGGCCAGCCTGGTTTTGCAGACAGTGTGTTCTCCCTGGGTCAACAGATCATCCACTTCTGGCAGCCCCAGGTGGGGCTGAGATCCTCACCTTTTCTTCAACATGTAGGTGATGTTTTATCCCATTTGCAAGGCATAGAGCACTCTGGCTGGGATCCAATAAAGCACTTAGGCACAGGCTTATCATCAAAAGGATTACCCAGGTGTTTGAGTTAAGCATGTGCTTAGCTGCTGTGTTAAGATCTCTGCTAGGGACACAGTGTTCAGTGCCACATAGGATGCAGTTCATACCATATATCTTGCCTGGGGTGAGCATGCACAAGGGTGCTTAGTACAGCACCTAGAAAATAGCTTGAAAAAAGACACAGTGCTTCTAGCACTGCCAGTTTGAATTCTTCTGTTATTTGCATCTGTATCTTGGATTGTGCCAGGTGTTATCGCAGCGATAGCAGCATAGCAAGGTGAACTGATGCAGGGTGAGCAAAGTGTGATGTCCATTGCACACCCCAGCTGGTAACACGGCTGCTACTATCAGCTTTCTCCCTGCTCAGAGGACAGACAGCCTATAGTTATAAATAGCAAACATCAGGTCCTTGAACAGCAAAATATGAGCAGGTGAACCTGTCATTCAATTCTAATTAGGTATATTTGACCACAAAACAGAACAGTTGGTCCTTTGAGTTGTTTAATGTGGATGGGAGAGGATTGGAACAGCACACAGAGTCATCTGTCAATGCCTTTTCCCTACTGTTCTTTACTTAATTTCCTCAATTCTCCTTATTCTTCAATTAATGTGATTAAGCAGAGTCTCCCATTGTGAGGTTGGTGGACACGATGCCTTGGTTTTGGGCAAAGCCCTCAACTTTGCCCTGCTCAAGTAAAGCTGCTGCAGTGGGAGCTGGAAGCGAGGCCTGCAGAACTCCCTCTTTGGCTCTGTGATAGAGCTGTGCTCAGAAATCTCCCCAAACCCAACAGCCCAGGGTGTCTGCGTGGCACAGCAGGCGGGGTCACGCGGCTGCCAGGGGGGAGGTGCCCTCTGCTGTCCCCAGCTGCTCTTGGTGCTGATAAGTTGTGAGCCAACCCAACGCCAACATGGCAGCAGCAGGAAGAGCTGAGCAGGTGAAATCTCACCAAAGTGTTGCTGCTTCGTCTTGATTAAAGCTGGAATGGCTTGTGTAGCACTGATGGTTGCTCCACTCAGTGGCTGGTGGATGCTGCACGTTGTCCTTGACCTCAAGGGCAGGAAATTGCCCGTTTCAAGACATGGTCTGAAGCCACTGAAAGCTCTCTGTGGTTCTGTGTTCCCCACAAAGCCACCGAGGTTTTAATTTAATCAAGAGGAGTGTTAGATCCTGAGGGAAGCAGAGGGAAACCATGAGGGTGGGGTGGATTTGGGAATAGGAGCAGGAGGAGGAGCAGGAAGTTTTGTTGTCCTCTTCAGAGTAAAACTGGGGGAATGTCCCAGTAATTTGTGTTTCTATTCAAAGTATGGTGGTTATTATTTACTCAGAGGTGACCTGCGTAGATTTTCCTCGGATTCAATGGTACTTTGTCCAAGCAGGCAATAAATAAATTGAGAGAAGTTGGCATTGAAATAGATCTGTGAGATTATCAAAATATGAAGAAAAATCATTGTAAGATACGTCAGGTGTCCCTTTAACAGACAAAACCTGTAACCTGAATTTAGCTGTTAATACAGAAAACATCAGAAAGAAAAATAAAAAAGACAGAACCAAAGAGAATAATAATTGCATCTAATAGAACTGACAAACAATCATAATTCTTCCCATTAAATAAATATGTTGTAAAAAATTTATTGTGGAATGTCACATTATGCAAGCCAGGATTCAAAGATGAGTTCTTTGCATTAAGTACAGTAGATGCCATTAAGGAAAACAGTCAATATGTCACTAAGCCACGGCCTGTAAAATTAAATTGATTTGGTAAATGTAAGTAAGATAGATCTGTTTGCTTTCATCATCAATTTTGAGTGGGTGAACAGGTGATGTCACCAACCTGGGAGCGATAAAGATGCAGGACCATCTGGAAAGCTTTGTGATGGATGGGCAACTGCTTTTGGATAGTGACAGTGCTGTGGTACTTTGTCACTTGGGATGCAGTACTTAATAACTTTTCAATACCATCATAATAAATTTCACTGCCTTATTAATATAGAAATGGTGAGTTATTACTGTGATGGATATTGTAAATAACAAGAGATGCAGCTGTCAGAAGCTGATTGTTTGGGCATGTTTCTTTAAGCAACACAGTTGACTTGGGATAATCAACGTATGTCTATACCGGCAGAGTTTATTGCTCTTGTCAAAAGAAAAAGCTGCATTATTCAAAAATTATATGAAGTCCGTAATAAACAAGTTTAATATATTATCAGACTTTTCCTATAAGTTTCCTAACACAGAACAATAAATCATTTTTAATAATGCCTTTCCATGTACAATAATATCCTTATGCTATAATAATGTCCTTTCCTAACTATTTGGAAAACAGAACTTCTGAAAACACAGAAAGGTATCTTTCACTCATCAGAACACTTACAAAATTAAATCGTCCTATTTCATTAAAAGCCTACTTTTGAGATAAAGCTGATGGACTCTAGCTGTGTCTTTCTTTTTTCTTTTTTTCTTTTTAATTTTAATTGAACAGATGTAGTTAAAAGTAATCTGTAACAAAGAAATACAGACAAAATTATAACCATGTGTCCCTAAATACTGGCAGGAAAAAGCATCTGTGGGTGTTTTATGAAAGCCCAGGACTGCTCTGTGACATTGTTGCTAATGTCATCAGTCTGAGGGCTGGAGAGAAACAAAATGCATAGATAGTTGTTAGCAGAAGATGAATTACCAGATCAATCATTTAACACCATTCAGAGCATTATACCATTGTTCCCTGGGAAGATAATTAAATCAATGATGTCTTTCTTATTTGTGTAAAGAGGTGCAAACTTGTAAAGAATATCCAGAGCTCCTCAAACATATTATTTCTGGATTGTTTTTTAAGCCGCAGCGACTTTGCCTTTCAGGCTCCAGCTTTGTCCGTCTTTTCAATTAAATGTCTCACCACCATTTCTATTACTGCTGAAAAGAGAGCCAGCAGTCTATTAACAGGCAATAAAGTTCAGGAAGCCTAAGACTAGTTTCTTGGGTCAGAGGTGAAAATTGCATACTAAATGAAACAAAGGTGTGTCTTGATGGCTCAACAAGCAGCGGGGAGACCAGCATGGATGTGGGCAGGAGGAGGCGGTCATCATCAAACAGGAGCAAATGAAGACAGGAGGGAGCGTGTGGCAAGATGCTTGTTAGCCTGGATGAACACATGCACTCCAGAGGACGTGGTACTGGGCTTTGGCATTTAAACCTTCCCAGGATTTAGAGGTACTATTGAAATCCGGGCATTTGGTCTGATGATTTGGTCGAATATTAAAAAAAATAAAAAATCTCCTGCTTGCTAGCGCCTGCAGATCAGGATGTGCTTGTCAGAGTGGTCCAAACCTATACTTGTTTGGAAATAAGGAATAGAAAGAAAATAGCTGGCTAACAGAGTATTTCCACCCCCGAGAGTATTAAGGTGGTGTTTTATTGATGTGGCGGCCGTGACGACTCCTGGCTGAACGATAGGTGGCACACGCAGGAGGGAAGGCATAGGTTGTCACAGGCAGCCTGATCTTATCACATTAACCATGCACACAACAAACATGAATTTAGAAAAAAGAATACAATTTTAAGTAGCCCTTCTTTAAAGTGCAGTCCCCCCACTTAACGTGCAAAGATGTAAGAGATCCCGCAAGAGGCATAACATTTCATCAGGTGAAGGCTGCAGCATAAAGGGGCTCTTGTGTATAGTGGGTTTCCCAAAGTGTTGTTCTTAGCCTTAACTTGATGAAGTGTGCTGGCAGCAGGCACCGAGTGGGCTTGCCTTCCCTTTGTCAGCTCTTATACACGGGGCTGGAGACCTGGTGCATGGGGTCAGGGTGTTGGAATGGAGCTTCCAGTGCCCTCCTGTCCACTTGAAGTGGCCACAGGTGGCAAGGTGCCTCTGGAAGGGGGTTGGTGGGCAATGGTGGCGGTAGGTGGGTGGTTGGACTGGAAGATCTTAGAGGTCTTTTCCAACCTTAATCGTTCAATGATTCTAAATGTAGCTATGAATCTATGTGCTTTTTACTCAAAATTAAGCCTGAAGATCGATGTTTTCTAGGAGATTTGTGGTCATGGTATTTCTGTTGCTTGCAGCAGGTGGATCTTGGTGGGTATTTTGAGATCCTGGCAGGAATGTCAATTTTGTGCAAAAATGCCAGTATGCATAGAGTGGGAAAACAGAAGCTGGATTACAGGATAGCTTCAGCAATACTGCATTTCTAGAAAATATATTTTAAAGCCAAATTGTAAGCAGTCATCTAGTGATGCCCTCTTCATGAGCTGCATGTGGTAAAATTTGCATGTGAACAGGGTAAAAAAGTAGATTTCATGCTAGTGTTAAATTTGCATCTACCTGTTTAGTGTACCTGCCTGAGCAGGCACCCAAATGAGCAGCTAACAAGGAGGAAAGAAACCAGCCTCATGCCTTCTTCAACACAAAAACCAGAACGACCCTACCAAAACATCTGCGTGCAGAAGTTGCTCTTTCTGCCCAGAACAGAAAGTGAAAGCCATGACGTGCTGCAGCTCCCTGCCCTGCCCTTTGAAATAATTTTTTTTATGGAGGATAATGCCTTGCAGTTTTCCCATATTAAGACTATGCCAAGAGGCCTTTTATCTCACTTGGAAGATCTGTGGTCTCTAAGTGCATTCCCTTCACCAGCTGACTGCAGGCGGAGTGACTCTTTTCTTCCTTCATCACTGTTTCTCTCCTCTTCCTCCCATACCAATCCTTCCATCCTCCATGCTATCCCCAAACCTTGCAGCCATCTGGGATCCTTGATCAACCTGCTGACAAACTGTGATTGCCTTCTGCCCAACCCCTCCCCAAGCCATCCTCCTCACTGCATCCCTTTGCCTGCTCCCCATCTTATCCCTGTCCATCATCTTCCTCCCTTTTTTTTTCGACAGGTCTCTGCTTTGATGGCCATCTTTGCCTTTGGCACTGACCATGTACACAATCTCTGCTAACTGGGCTCTGCTTGCTTCTCAGGGCCTGAAAATATTTTAGTTTTCTGCTGCATCCTTTCCTGTCCCTGTTGCCCTCACGTCAGCATCGCTCCTTCCACCCAGCCTTGGTGCTTCACTGCTCCCAGGGATGCGGTCTTGCCTGTGTGGTCCTGCACTGCTTTTCCCCCACCTGAAGTATCACTGCTTGTGTGCCTGGCAAAGCAGCTCGGCCCCGCTTCTTGCTTTCACAAGTGGTTTTCTCAAATCATCTCCTAAATTTGACGGCATTGTTATGGGAAAGGGAACATCTCATTCTCTGTTCTCAAAGCCTGTTCTCTCTCACTGATGCAAGCTAAGCTAAATAAAACATGTGTTTCAGGCAGAAATAATGACACAGTTTTCACAAGTTTAACTAATTATTAGAAAATTATGACTTCAACAGAAGCTGGTGTGTGTGTAAAGCAAGCCTCGTGGTAGGGACGTGGTGTGTTTGACTTGTTCGGCATTTGCATTCCAATACTTTTGTGCCTCTTGGCCACTGCGAAAACCTGACTATCTGCTCCCAGCACCCACAGCAACAAAGCACTTTTCTTGCACAAGCAGAGGACCAAAATTCTGGTTTTCAGCCCCAGCATTCCTGAATAAAATTTAGCTGATTGCGACAGTATCATTTCGGGTGTGATTTTTAGGAGGGTTGAATGATAAGTCTGAAGGGGTTTAGAATAGGTGCTTGAGTGGCTTTTGTCCCCATGCTAATGCCCTGCAGCAGTGGGAGTCAGGAGGAGCAAAGTGATGACCTGAAATAGCAGACGGCTCCAAACAGAGCTGGATTAATACTAAATGGGGCCCTGATCCCATACGCCAGCCCCACGGAGCCCTTCCTGCCCCGTGTCCCCATGCAGCGGGGTCCCCACGCTTGGCCATCGCCGTGCCACGTCCGAGGGGCTGCCCCTGCCTGCTGGTGCTCGGACGGGCTCGGTAGAATTGCTTTTCTCTGCATCCGATGCATTTAATGTGCTTTGAAAATTTTGCAGTAGCTTTCCCCCTCCTGAGATATGGCCAGGCTTGTGCTGGAGGAAAAAAAAAAAAAAAAAAAAAAAAAGCCTTGGTGTTGGGAATTATAAATAATTTGATGCAACAGGTTTAAGTTACCATTTTTGTGGTGAAAAGAAAAGCTTAGCATGATCCAGATTTTCCTTGGTTTCCTCCCATTCTGCTGAGAAGCAGAGGTATTCACATTTCTTTGTCTAACAGTTTTATAATGTCTTAAGAGATTAACAGTGAGCATGAATGAGGGGCTCAGGATTAGACGACAAAAAGCCCGGGCTGGCCACTACCTTGTTTGCACATTTTACATTTTTCAGCATTGCCGAGCGAGTATAGAAACTAAGGAAAGATAATAAGGACCAGAGTCCCAAAAGTGTTTAGTGATTCAAAAAATTCAGATGCCATGTCAGAACTGACAGAATGATGGAGCATTATGTGGCAGGGCCCACTTTTTTGTCTTAGGGTAAGCCCTGGCCCTGAGTGAATGCAGATGTTATCGCAGGATCCCAGACAGACAGTCAGTGAAATGTGACAAGCTGTCAGCAAAGTTACACTACGTTGATTTTGCTAAAATATCCCAAAGCTTTATACATGCCTTTTTTATACACATAGATACAGAGAACTCTTAGCTCAATCAATGGGAGAGGAAAATAAAGAACGGGGGGAAGCAATGATTACAGTAACCTTCCCGGCCGTAATCCTTTGAACGATGCAGACACGGCTGTAAAAGTTTTTTTTTTTTAGGAGTGCACAAAATTATCATCCAAACTATTTGAAGGTTGCGTTGGCATCGGGGAAATTTCTGAAAGCAAAGTGCATCTCGAGGGTTCGTGGTAAGTCTGCTAACCACATGTCATACTGTGTCAGTCACTGCCCGACTGATTTGGGTGCCTACCCCTGTGAAGTGCTTAGTCAAATCAGGAGGAGCAGGCAGCCCTGCCAGGGCTCTCTCCTTAGGGTAGCAGCTTCACAACGGGGGCTGGGAGCAGCTCTGACTCCTTCGTTTTTGTTTTAACCTCAGGAATAGGTACAATTTTTAACCGAACAAACGAGCTGGTGAAATTGAAAAGGGAACGGCAAAAAGGATGTAAAGGGAGCTGTTGGAAACATGCTCAGAAAATAAAAATACACGTCAGGGCAAATCAGTGCAAATTAGCTGAATTCAGATGTTCTGTTCTTCTGAATTCTGGATTTTGATTTGTAAAATTGTAACTAGGTATAAGCTTTTTAAACTTTAAGCAGAAAATTAAGGACACCATTCTGCATAGCTTTAAATATTTAACTCTTCAAGAATCTGCAGGGAAGTTCTGTCAGCTGTATGGCCGTGCCCTCACAGGATGTGCTCAGTAGTTGCTTGTTTTAATCCTTCATTGTGTTGGAAACACAAACGTATTCCGAGAAACACGAATGTTTTTACACACGCGACTGATTTCCACTTCGGAATTAGGGCTGCATCAAATTCAAACATCTACATGATTAGAGGACAGGGAGCATAAAATACTGATGTTTTCAATTTATTTCAGGTTTATTTTAAAGGTGTATTGCCTTATGTGGATGAGTAGATTTTGATTTGAAAATGCCAAAGTAAATGGCGTGTCTGTTTTGCCTGCAATTATATACATCGTTAATGGAATCTCATTTAACAGCCTGTATTCTTGTCTTACTACTTATTATTCCTGTCTTATTGTTGGCTTAAACCTAAATTTAATGAGAAAGCTGTTTGCAGTGGCACAAACCAATGTGTTTTGCTGAAGTACAAGTTGCAGTGTGTTCATTCTCTTTTAAGCAGAGAAAAATAATGCACAGAATTTATAATCCATTTAGCTCCACGTTTGAATCAGGTGATCTTGTACTATTTGTTTCTATATAGAAGAAACATGAATTCACTTCTGGGAGCAGGAGAGAAGGGAAAACCGAGCCAGGCTGGCTTTGGTGCAATCTGTGTTGCACAGCATGCATTGCCACGCAGCCAAACAGCGTCCCGCGCTCCTGAAAAATGAAATGCAGACACGTCGAAGATAGCATCTCACACGGTGTTTTTGCAAAACACAGAACTAAACAATCCAACTAAATTATGCATATGAAGGAAATGATTTAGAATATGTTTAGCTGGTAATCGCACTCATGCTGAAGTTTTAAATTTCATCTGTCTGCTCAGATCTATTGTGATCCATTAAGTGGCTTCCTTTTTTTCCGACAAATTGAATACTGCAACTGCAAGGAGCCCTTTTGTTCTTTTAATTCAGTCAGCATGGAAATGATTTTCTCATTTCAGGCCCTTTTCTGTCCTCTCTTCATTGTGTCAATAAAATAGAGTTGTGCAGAGCTGCTCTAATCAGCTTAGAGTGCTAATTCATTGCGCCGGGATGCTATCTGGGTCCGGCTACAGGTGGGCACTACGAGGGGTCAGTCTCCAGGGGAGTCTAATTGTGTGTCTCCTGGGTCTTGTTTGCAGAAGAACTGAAATCTCAAACCCCAGCTTAAGGAAGGAAAGGAAAATGCACCAACACCGCCTGCACGGGCATGCACTGTCTCTAGGCGCAACACCTGGTCTCGAGAGGAAAGTTGTTTCCATTTTGACACTTTTTAGGGAAGGAAGAGCTTTAGTTCAGTGGAAAAGTTCAATCACAAACGTTGGAGGTTGATTTTAAAGCTTAAATAAAATTTGATCATTTCATAATGTACACGTGAGAGTGAACCACACGTGGCGGGGCTGGTGGGGTGGTCGGTGCAGGTTTGCCTCCAAGTTTCGGAGGCAGCTTGACCAAAAATCTGCATGGTTCTTGTTTATAAACTATAAAACTTTGAAAGATTAAGGAAAAAAAAAGACATTCTGGTGCTTGCTGCCACCTTCTCACCGTGCTGGAGTGCACCCTGCGTCCCAGCTGAGCCCTTTTCCACACGGGTGTGCCGAGCTCTGCCCGGTCCCTTCCTGGGGGAAGGCAGCCCCGGTGGTGGCACAGCACACAGCGTGCCAGCTTCTGCAAACAGCAGAGGTGGGTGTAGATGAAGTAGCAATGATGTGCTGCCTACCAGAGGTGTCCTAAGGATGGTTGAGCTCCTGGCACCAGTCCTCATGGGGTGAAGTGCTGTTGCCAAGCAGATGGTGATGCTGCATAAAGAAAAATGTTGAAAAAGTGGTAAAAAAAACAAAACAAAAACCAAACAACCAAACCCTCAGCAAATCATAAATTTAATTTGCAGTGTAGCAAACAGTGAGACAAAATTTACTTGGACAGCATTTTGTTTTCAAATGAACATGAACATCTTCCCATAGAGTGTGATTCCCATGCCCACAATTGCTGATGCAAAAATTGAGCACTTTTTGGAATTTAGATTTGGATGACTTTTAAAATCCCGGTCCTGGAAACAAATACTGGTGTCCTCCCAGCCCCCTTCACCCCTCCACTGAGCCTCTCCCTTGCTTGTGTGTGGGAGCAGCGAGGAGGGCACGACAGGGGTTGAGACCACTCTGGTCCTGGTGCAGGAACGAGGGAGCTGTGACTGTGGGGTGTGATAAAGTCTCCCCAAAGCCTCTGCTTTTTTCCTAAAGAAGCCAATGCTGGTCCCAGGAAGGATTTCAAGGCAACGTGAGCTCCGCAGGGCATCAAAGCCTCATCCACAACTCCTTCCTCTGCCGCTGTCTTCCTTCACTCCAAAGCAAACCTGATTGAGCTCGGGCAGGACTTTTCTCTCTCGGTGGATTTTCTATGGGAGCGATAAGCTGTCCGTCTGTTTGGGCTTTGTGGCTGAACTGCCACCGTGAAAATTAATTAACATACCTGAAGACACCCCTGAGCAGGAAATCATAGTGCTGCTCTGTGATTCAGAGGTGAATAGGATCCCTTCATTATCAAAAACTCCATCAGGGAAGAGGAAATTAAGTTCCTAATTAGACAGTGTCCAAAGGAAGAAGTGAGGCATTGAGGAGATGAAGAAAATTGAGAGGTAGCTGATGCACGTATCAGGCTAATGATAGAAAAGGAAATAGTAGAGCTTGAAAGGTCACTGACCTTATTAGGCTTGGAGAAAAGTAGTAGATCTTCAAAAGCTTTCACCTATGATAGGTTGACAATGTGTGAAGTTCTCTAGATGGTCACGGAGGAAAGACAGCCCAGAAAGAGCATGGGAACAAATTAGGTAGATTACAGTGAGCTGCATAAATGCAGCATGGATATCTTATTTAGAAAAGAGGAGTTCCGAATAGAAACAGCCGGAAATGTCGTTACTTGATGAGGTCTTTTCAATACCAGTACAGGATTTTCTTTCTCAGTAATTCTATTTTTTTGTTTCATAGCAAATAAACTCAGTAATGATCCCTCACTGGGTATAACATTACCCTAATGAAGTATCGTGGTGGTTGGTAATTCTGAATATTGACTTCGGTGAGATGAAGACGTGCTGCTAATAATAGCTTCAGCGTTAGTGTCTGAATGCAGGAAAAACATTCTGCATCTCCTAGTGAAAGCATTGCAGCTTTCTTAGTGGCAAGAGACTTTTACCTTGGAATACCAAACCTGGCCAGCTGCATTGCTTTTAAAAGCTGTCGTAGGCCATTTTCTCCGTGTGTAAAAACTCCCTGGGTCTTTAAATGGGATATTAAAAGAAACAAGTCTATCACAAGTCAAATGAACTAGCCCTAAAGCCTGCGTGCTCACGGCCTCTCTTCCTGCAGCAGGGTGTGCAGCACGTAGGTGATTTCTCAGAGCCTGATTAAAATCCTCCCTGCTGCTTCGTGTACAAGCCAGGGTCTGACTTCAGAGCCAGAGTTGTTTCTCTGTCTTTCTGGTAAATGGTCCGGTTCTGTTGTGCTGACTGCTGGTGGGGAAGGGGAAGAAGGAATGCGAAGAAGAAAGAAGAGGAAATTAAAAATATAGCGTTGCATATTTTTCATGCAGCAAGACCAGTCCGTTTGTAATAGAAAGGGAGATTTTTCCGTCCAGATAAATGAGGACAAATTAAAAGTGGATGTAGCACCATGGCTTTCCCTTAACGCAAGCAGAGTGTGGCCCAACTCTAACAGCACAAATATAAACCCACTGTAAGGACAGACCATTAAAAAACCTACATTTTTTCTTTTGTTATGCAGAAGGTAAGCGTCTATTTTTTGATGCTATGAATAACGAGGCTGATTTCAAATAAATACTGTTGTGTTCCAAAATTAATAAAAACCTTTGTAAAAAACCGCCACCGTGTGGCATTTCACAAACAAGGCAAAAGATGCTTCTTGAAACTGGCTCAAAGAGTGAACGCTTTCCCATAGTGGGAAAGAAAACAAACATGGTGTGCCTAATGCATTTTCTCTGTGCTTGGGGCCCTGTCCTGACGCGGACCAGCCCTGGAGGAGAAGTGCTGCTGAGCCCGGTGGGCACAGCCCACATACCTCGGCCCCTAGGAGGGCTGCGCCGAGCAGCGCACCGGGTGCCGACGTTCCCAGAGCCGGGAAGGGCTGCCATCCCTGATTAGATGTGGTTTGTAATAGTATCGTCCTGTTTTCACTCACCACGGTAGAACATTTCTACTAGGCTAACAAGGCGTAGGGTAATGAGAAACATGCCAGGTTTAAGGGAAAGAGGAGTCGAACCTATGCACAGGAAACAAATGTGATCAATTACCCCAAGTGTAGAGCTCACAGATACCTTATCTTAAGGCTCCTTAAAATAAGAACTTGATTGTTTCCAAATGTGTCTAAGAAGCTAGTGATAGAAATGCATTAATACAAGAGACGTGAAATTTTACTACCTCCAAAAACTGTCATTATTACTTGCTTCTGAAGATATCAAAGAATCAACACAACTGTCCAACACCTGATCACATCAATAGATCTGTGATACCCAAGCATGTGCCGCCTGTAAACTCAGAAGCAGAATTCTAGCAATACACTATTCAACATTTAAAAAAGGCACCAGTGTTTTTTGTAACATAAAAATCCTCTTTTGCTGTTTATTTCATTTAAAAAAATAGTTTTTGCTCTGTTGGTTTGTTAAAATTGGATTTGTTTCTCTCCTTCAAGAAAATATTTTAGAGAATTTTTCCTGGTGATTATTCTCCTTGTAGGCGCTACACCATCTGTAGATGGCTACTGAACTTAGGTTGACATTGAAAACGGAGATCGTTAGTTGTAATTTCTGACAGTGTGTTTTCCACAGATACATTAGGAGCACGCAGAAATGTGTGATGGCAAACTCATAGTAACTTTGACCTAAAGTTGTGCGGTGCTCTGCTAGACTCCAACCTAAATCTAGGATGTTTAGGACAGGTATTTATTGCTTTTCATGATACTGTCTATAGAAATATCACCTTCAGAAGAATTAGGAGGTCAAGGAAAGCCACTGTGAGAAGTCTGACATGTGGTTCCCATCCATGGGCATCCCTTGGGCATTAGCAGGAGCTGTGCATGAGGGCCAACAGAATTGCATGGCCTGAAAGCTCCTCGTTGCATTAGAACAAGTGCCCCAAATGGACTTGGTCCTTCTTATACCTGGTAGCTGGATTTACACAGCTGAGACTGCAGCTGAGATGTGAAGCAGAGCATTCCCAAGCTTTCCCAGGAGCAGGACTCACCTCTTATATATTCCTACTTGTGATGAAAGTAATTCAAATGTTGGGCACTCGGGACTGATGCTTTGGCGGAAGGAGTCATGACATAGTGTTGGTGGGTTTTGTCATCATAGAGTGGCCTGGGTTCGAAGGGACCCCAAGGATCATGAAGTTCCAACTCCCCTGCTGCAGGCAGGGCCACCACCCTCCACATCAGGCTGCCCAGGGCCCCATCTAACCTGGCCTTGAGCACCTCCAGGGATGGGGCATCCTGTCTGGGCAGCCTGTTCCAACACCTCACCTCTCTCTCAGTAAAGACCTTCCCCCTCATTTCCTATCTAAACCTTCCCTCCTTCAGCTTAAAACCATTCCCCCTTGTCCTATCACTGTCTACCCCTGTAAAACGTCGTTTTCCCTCTTGTTTATTATCTCCCTTTAAATACTGGAAGGCTGCAATGAGGTCTCCCCGCAGCCTTCTCTTCTCCAGGCTGAACAAGCCCAGCTCCCTCAGCCTGTCTTGATTTTGTAAGTAGAGACTCCAGTTTGGACCTCATGGGAGTCTGTTTGTTTTTCAGACACACGTGATCTACCTTCACATAACGCAGACTGAAACGAGGGTGGAACACCTGCATTTTACTAGACATTCCTTGATGTAGATGTTGGTATGTGGAGCAGGTCATTGCCTTGTTCTGCAGGGGTGGGTTTGTTTTCTTTGAAAAGTGTTTGCTTCTCTCCCGAGACAAGAAATTCTGCAGCATCTTTAACATGCTTTTTTACTTCAGATTCTTGTTTTGTGTTTGTCATCACACCTAAGTTGCTTTAGCCTCTTTGCACATTGACTAATCTGAAAGAATGAGGTGTTTATTACAAATAGTCGTTTAGGCACAACTTAAATTCTTCAAACGTGTTTGTTGAGGTGTTGCATGGGGTGGTCATTTCAGAGGACAAAGTTAAAAAAGCTAAAATGATTTTAAAAAAAAATTGTTTGAGGCATTTAGCTGGAATTATATTCAATACCAACCTGTTATGGTTTATTAAAGTTCTGAACTTTAGCCTGGAGACATTTGCCAGTGCAAAAGTAATGGCTGCTTTAACATCCATGTACAAAAGTGGAATTTAAGAGATTAACTTGCATTTGACCTACTTCAGGTCTACTGGTAATGAGGGGTGCAGGGGCACAGAATTAATTTCTCTCAATTTGTGGCTCTCAGGGGTGCTGCTAAGTTTGAGAGTGCTTGAATTTTAAGAGTCTCCTGGTGTGCTGAGAAGGTTTTGTTGCTGCGTGGAGCTCTGTTAGCGGCGGGGACTGAAGTGCCAGTTTTATCTGTTTGATTAATAGCCTGACTGAGTTCTAGTGTATCTTTGAAAGAAAAAAACATATTTTCTCTTCCACTCGAATAGCATTTTTCCCACATGCACTGGTCCTCCACACCCACCCAGGAGCAGCCACTTGAAACAGCCCATGGGCTAAGAAATGTCTGCTGGACCTCACTTGTGTCAGCAGCTCCGGGCTGGATGTCACGGAGCAGATCTGTATCACCTGCGCGATAATCCGCTATTTCTTGGGGATCTGCTGTGCGTTGGTGTGTGATATTAATGGACTGCTCCTAGAAGGACATAACTCAGAGTGGTATTATTTGGAGTGATGTGATTTTAAAAGCTAGAAAATGACTGTGCAATTATTACTCGAGTGCTGTGTCTTTACAGCAGTATTAATGCAGCTAGAGAGATTTTTGGCAAAGCAATTTATACTCTCGTGAAATTGGCTGTAACTACTGAATGTACAACATTTCCTTTTCTCTCTGAGTTTAAAAGGCCTGTTTTAGTTCCTTATCAATGCATTTCATTCCTCCTCTTCCTTTTAAAATAACCACTGTTCAGTGAAAGATTTCTTTGTGCAGAATCAGTAGCGACATGACATGATTTATTCCAAGCTTGCTGCAGTTTATCAAGGAAATAAACAGAGGAAGCAATAACACATGTAGGTACCACCCCGTGTCAAATATTCATATTGGGTGATAGGATGAGAGATACAATGTTTCTAAAGTTTTCTAAATATATTTTTACCAATTTATCATGTAGGAATATTAGCACTGAGGATTTATCTTTTTTAGAAATCTGTAAGTAAAAGCTTTCTCTGCTCCTCTGCTGTCTCCACATCAGTCATAGCGCAGAGGCGTCTGAGGATGGTGTGTGTGTGTTTGGTTACTATTTAGCAATAAGCATGGTATTAAGCACCTTTGACATAAACGTAAAAACGAATATTAATTGTAGTAAAATAAAACAAATGTCATATATATGTTTAATAATATACATGAAGGAGCTGGTAATTGTGTCAGAATCCGTATCAACCTGTGCAGCGCATTTATACAGGGGTGTGATGGTACAGCATTTACCTATAACTGTAAAAGCAGGTAATCGTCCTTTGATTCTCCCCTGGAAGTTCACAAAGTCTTTGCCAGGTTTTGTTGTCAGCTGCTTCTTCCTAAAATCTGTGATTCCAGGAAAATGTAGCTTCCACTCAGTTCTGTGATCTACAAACAAAAATGGTTATAACTGCTTATTTTCATCAGCCCTGGACTGACCAGTGCTTGGATCTTAAAGAAGTGGCTGAATTTTTGTTTCCAGACTAAGGAAATTAAGAGAGATTGCTAAAATATAGAGGTTTTATATACGGTGTTTCCCCAAAGTTTCCTGTAACGGGATGCACACAGCCATACCTCAGTGCGGCGGTTTTAGATGTGTAACTACTGTCAGGAGTTCATGAAGGACTTTCCTGTTTTTAGGAAAAAAAAAAAAATAATTGATCATTTTGGGGTTTCAGTGTTAAAACATAAAAACATACTCCTATGATCAGATCTTAAAAAAAAAGTATCAAGCCCATCCATTTCTACTCTGGGGAGAGAAATCTTGCTGTGATGAGCTTTCTTATTTTGTGGAATTTTTTTAAAGGTTATTTATTAAGCTTTGCTAAAGACTTGAAAAGCTTATTGGCAAAAAAGTATTTTCCCACTGAACCATCAGCTGGAAAATAACTGCAGCATTTTGGTTGTAAATTGTTCTTACTCTTCCACTTGGTGGAAAGCTCCAGTCGTTCCCATGCAGGCTTTGGAGAAACGCGGTGGCTCTGCTCTCCGACCCACGGCGCGGGGCTGGTGGCCTGCGGGCTGTCCCTGCTCCAGAGAGTTGCAGTGAGTTTCCAGCTCCACTTTTCCTAGCAGCTGCCAACGTTGTCAGCACTGATCTGTCAGAAAGGATTTTTCTTGGTCAAACTTTGAAGCTACTTTCTGACATCCCCAACAAACTAATTGTTGTCTCCAGCCTCCGAGAGCCCTCTGAAGTCCCAACGAGTTAGTGTCTTCTCAAGAGATGAGAAAGGGGACTCACAAAATCAATTTATCAGGCTATTACGCATTGTCATCAGCCAAAACAAAAACCTGCTAAAGACAGGAGAAAAAGTAGAAGAAATGGGTCTCTGAGAAAAGGTTACAGAACATCCATCTTCTCTCCTCTTCTGATTGTTTCCTTTCTTTCCCCATTTTCATACCCATTTCCCTCCACTAAAAGACACTTTATGACAAGCATTGTAATCTCTTTAGACCAGGGGGGAACCTCTTCTTTAGGACCGAATCTTTGCAAGGCGTGAGTGACAGCGGGAAGGGGTCCAATTGCCACTGAAGACACTAGGCAATAAATCATCCAGCCTGGCATCAAGTGGCTGGACTCGTCCCCACTTCCTGATGGCGACCAGTGCCTAGCGGTGACAAAACAGCTATTGTCAGCGCCCAGCAGCCGCACTCCCTCCTTCTCCCCATGGAGGTTTTAAGTTTACCTAAGGCAGAAGAAATAGAGGCTATAGCATCGGGCAGGAAAAAAGGGAAAGGGAGGACAAGAGGAGGAACACGTGAGAATGGTGCTATCACTGCATACTTTCCTAAGTCCAAACAGTGGTAGCAACTGGAGAAATGCCACTGGTTTTTATTGGTAATTACTAAAATGTCTTTCAAAACCCTCCAGTGAGAGGGTGACTTTGTTTGCATGTTTTTAAGACTTTCCATTTCCAGGTGACCCCTGGCGTGACGGTTACTCTTTAACTGAGGCAAGGCAGTGCTAGGAGGTGTGCGCTGCTATGAGCACAACAGCTCTTCACCAGAGAGAACAATCTTAAGGAGGAAATACTGGATGGAAAAATAAGTGCTTGTCACCCAGATACAAAGATTGGAGCGTGTTTTGGATTCTTTCAGGCCAAACCCTAAGATCTTTGCATCATCAAGTTATCACATCAAATACCGTCATGAATTTTTTATCGTTCATAATTAAATCACCATAAAGAAAACTAAAAAAATGTGTCAGGTTTGTTCTGCTGGGAGGCTTGAGCTCTGCTACCGCGTAAAAGGCATTTACAGATAAGTTGTAATCTGCTAGAAGTTACATATTAACTGATGAATTATGGTAAAGAGAGGAATAAAAGACTGTAGTGGGATGAGTCCTTAAATCTGAAAGCTCTCAGAAGGTCACCAAAGGATAAGAGGAGAAGAGTATTTATCACTGCTGCATTTTTATCCCTATTGATTTTCCCCCAGTGGCATTAGGGTGTTTCCTTTAGACAAATGAGCTGGAGAACACTAACCATTTATTAATTATCATTGGTGCGGGGAGAAATGGCTCAGTCTCTCCAGAAAAGCCCTTAACTTAGAGCACTCACTAAATGTAATGCAAGAGAGGAACCTGACTCTGGAAATTTGAATAATGAGTTAGTTAACGTGCCGTTTACTCCTCTGTTCTGTTGGGGAAAGTGGAAATCTATGTCCATTTGTTTCCCAGTATGCTGTTGTTCTGCGTGTCCACTGCCATGGTACTCAATTATAAGAATCATTTTGGAGTATGAGAATGCAATAGATATTAAAAAATAAAAAAATAAAATCTGTAGTCAGGCAGACATGCCTTTCATTATCATAAGAAATATTGAGATTATATCATCTTTCCAAATATCGACTAGCCCGAGGGTGAATGGTTTTTGTTTGAGTGAGTGAGTAAAACATCATTAGTTTTTTCATGATCACCATGGGAAAAGCTGACAAGTAGATTTTCCTGTGGGCTGGTATATTTTCATGACAATTTTCTAAGCCTGTGTTATACGATTCTGCATATAATGAAACTCCTTCATAGTTTAGTAACAAGGAAAAATGTTATTCCTTTTCTTTTTAACTGTAAATTGATTAGACTAGGCTCAAATAGCAAAAGTAACCAGGGCTCTTTGTTTTAACATTTTGAATTATTTAATGAAAAACCTTTAAGGTCTTTGGATCCACAGTCACGTTGCTACAGAGAGTAAATGAGATGAGGGTTTTTCTAGTCTTCATGACAGTTCTATCCCATTTCATCATCTTAACTAAAAAATAATCCTATCTAACTTGAAATCCACAGCAGCTGTAAGTAGAAAATAAATCCAAACCGCAGCTCAGACTTGTAACCTAACAGCTATCATAAATAATCAGAATCTATTTGAAGGTGGAAGATGGGACATTAGAAGCTATTTACACTACTAGAGTGATGCCATTGATCAGTAACAGCAACCCGTAGATAAGACTCATATGATGTCATGGTTATTTATGATGGGAATTGACAGTAAAGCTACTATAGAACTTTCTTCCCGACAGCTTCATTCATTTCTGTTTGTGATGCATTTTGCTGTTAAAGAAGCAATCAATAGCAAAATTGTGGTGATAAAAGTTATTACTGGTTAAATATATGAAAAATGTGCCTGTGTAGATATACATATATATCGGCAACTATGAGAGCATTAAAAAATTAGGTCTGTGGAATTTATTTTATACTTTTTTTACAGTGTATAGCAAAGCCATTTTATGTACTTGGATGTGAACACGTGCTGCAGTCCTATTTTTTCTTCTCATCTCATCAAACTTATTGTGACCATGAGAAATGCAAAATTGCAACGGTTTGACGTAATGTTGCAGGGTCTTTTCAGTACAGCACAGCTCTCAGTGCAGTGGTGCAGGTCAAACAAGACCCTCCAGGGGTCTGTGCTGCTGCTGGAGGAGCATGGCACCATGCTGCTCGTGGTGTTGGGTTTGCTTTTGTGCTGGGAATTACGCTCGTTTCTGTTACGTTCATGCTACTACAAATCAACTGATATTTCGGTTGCTAATTTCGTACAATGAGCTTTTTGTAATGTGTTAACATAGTATGGTGGCGAAAATGCTAGCAAAAAAAAAACACAAAAAAAACCCACAGAAGAAATACCTAAAAAGTTTCTACATTATATGGAGGATCACATTAACTTATTTGTTTGCTTAAGTTCCCCATTTTTTTTTTCTGTGTATTTTACTTTTGTTAGGTAGCTCATATCCAAAGTGAATATTTCATTCCATTTTTGTAAAATGAGATTTGTACAAAACAAAATGATAATTGGGTTGTCTTCATTGAATGAAAAAGATGTAAAGACAGCTGTGTGTTTAGGAACGTAATACGCCCTGCAATAATCAGGTTAGAATTACGAGCCCGACACTACAGAATCCATCACCAGAGACTGAAAACTAAACCCAGTAATAAGCAGAAACTGTATAAAATTCACATGCATCACAAGAAATTAAAAAGTAGCATGAGGGAGTAGAGAGAGTGACTGATTTTTTTTTTTCTGTAGTGCCTACATGGAGCATAAACATATTTTTACAAATATACGGATGTTCTTATGGCAGCACTATCTATTTAGTAGCAAAATCAAAGTGATTAGCAGTCTCATGCTGATGGCCACTGGTTCTCAAGTTAATTTGCTCTACTGACAGCTGATAGAAAATACATGCAGTATCATAATTACCCTAATCTTGGCTAATTTATAAAATCATCAGTACATTTGTCTGTATTTAATCTTCTGTGGTACAAACCCCCATCCTCAGAGGAACTGGCTTATCTTTTAAACAATCCAGGCTCTAGTCTGTATGGTTCCTTTATGTGTACGATTGTATGTACACAGCAGGTCAAAGTCACTACTTCCCAAGACCATTGTTGGTCTGGAACAATAAATATTAGACTTAATTTAAATGGGTCAGAGTTCATTCTCATCCCCTGACTGTCTGTCTGGCAAAACCAGCTGGTCAGTCATTTAGCTGAGGAAGAAATACTCCATGTCAACAAACTGCTGATGAAAAAATGTATGTTTGGATCTTCTTTTGAGCCATGATAAATCAATGCATGATGCCATTTACATGTGTATGTGCTCTTCTGTTGATCTATAGAAAGAAGTAGATTTCAACAAAGTTAATATCTGCCACAATATACTTCTTCGAGATATAAACTTTGTGCCTATGAACACTGTAATCCAACTAAATAGTGATGTACTTCATGGTAGGATTTCTTTTTTTCTTTTTCCTGTTTTTTTTTTTCTTTTTTTTTTCTTGTGATGAAGAATTATTACCCTTATTAATATTTCACACATTTTATAGGTAATACTAGCTCTATGACTTCACCCTGTTCCTCCCAAACGGTCCCCAAGTTGCACTTGAGAAATGTTATTACAAGACTTTCTGTCACACTTTGTGAAAAGATGGGCTCCTGAGCCTGGCAGGGAGCAGAGGGGACGGCAGGGCCGTTTCAGCTGCCCTTTGAGCTCAGCTGCTTGCTTATAGCTGCTAATTGTTACAATGAGCATAGCACAGAAAGCTGGAGAATGAGATATGATGACCATGGGGAATCGCAGAGTGTAGGAAACAGGGCAAGCCTTCACCTCGTGGTACCTTCTAGTTGGTATTACATTAATATCACCAAAAGGGAAAACAATTTGGGGTGGCACAAAATGCTTTTTCAGCGACAATCTGCTTAAAATCTCACACTGAGTAAACTGCCTAGGATTTGAAATTGTCCCTCTGGCATTCTCCAGCTGATGCTTCCAGGAAACTTTACAGATGCTGCATTTCCAAACTTCACAGCATCATACACTGCCATTCGCTGTATTTAGCTAGAGGTAAATTTGTCTTTTATGGGGAAAGAGGCAGAAGGATTGGGAAGCTGAAATCACCATTGTCAAACTCACTAAAGATTGGGTTCACAAGCTATATTTTCCTGTGTCTAAGCAGGCAGCCTGGTTCTCAGTGCTGCTCAGCAGCCTCCATTGACTGCAGAAATTATGGGCTGGATAAGTTTCCCTCTTTTGTTTTCACTGTTTCAGAATGTGCTCGACTCCAGCTGGGTTAGGTATTTTTTGGGTTATTTATGCCCAACAACAGTCATATGGTAATGACCCATCTGTGCTTTGAAGCCAACATGTCTCTGAGGTGAACTGGATGAAGAAAGAGGCTGCTCATTGTTAGTTGGGATTTTATAATGTTAAATGGGCACTGATCGTGCCAGAAAGAAACAGAGGGCTACACCTTCATCCTGAGGTGGCTGTCATTCATGTACCACCACAGCCCCCTGATGAACACACAGCCCTGGTGTGCAAGGCCAACACTGCAGCACTAATGGGTCGCGGTCCCACTGGCCTCACATTTGCTTCCCAGATGTGCTAATTATTATTTAATTATTGCTTGGGTTTTCTTTAGTCACTAGATGAAGTCCTGTTGAATGCAACAAAGATGGTAGAAAATTGCTCCAATTGTGTTATCACTGGAGTGTGGGCTGGAGTAGAGAGGAAATGCTGAAACGTTAAAGGAAAAAAAAACATCCAAAGACCTAAAGCTTGTCTGGATGTGTGTTGAACTGGGGACGGTCCATGGAAGTATCCCTCCTTTGGGAGCAGATGAGCTCTTCTTCTGAGGCTACAAACACATTTTAAAACAGTTTTTAAGTGTAAAACACCCTATTTGCCTGCTGTTTTGGATGCTATAGAACAAGGCCCTTGAGCTCAAGTTTCAAGAGTTGCCTCTAATATCTGACCACCAGGTTTGCCCACGTTATCCAGTTTCTAATGGAGCTGAGCATCCGGCTCCTGCAGGGGGTGGAACTGAGAGCTGCTGGGGTCAGGTCATGGGCAAAGTCAGCTCATGCAGGCTAGAGGCAGAAAGTCCCAGAATGAAGGTGCTGCTAAAAATGTGGTTCTTGTGCATATGTTTCTTCACCTGTAACTGAGGGATATGTTGGCTTCTTGGGATGTTCATGTGATTGAATTAATAGTGTAGAAATTGGTTGAAAATGAAATTCCTGAAACATACACTTGCAAGAAGGTCTATACTTTCCTTTGAAGACAAATCTTTCAGAGATCTGCAGATCCATTCAGTTTAAATGGTTCCCTTTTCCTCATGGGGCATGCCCCATGTTTTCAGTGGAAATTTCTCCTTGTGCAGTGCTGTAGGGCTGAGGCTGGGAGAGGCTGCGGGTGCGAGCCCTGCTGCGTGCAGGGTGCATCGTGCACAGCATCAGCAGCTCTGCTCCGCTCATCCATCGCTGTGATCAAAAGGCAGCAGAGCCCTGAAACTCCCAACATGAAAAAACAGTTTGCCAATGTTTTTAGCAGGCCACATTGACTGTTTTGTTGTAACATATTGGCTGTGGCCTCTGTTAAGCTCACAGCCATGTTTGCATGTGGGTAGGATCTCCCTAAATTAAGATTTCTCAACATTGCTTAGTCTAAGGGCTCCATGGGACCCTCTCCTTTATTATTCAGTTTAGTTTGCCCTCAGGTTCCTTTTGTTCCCTTGTTTTCCTATGGACATGTGCCTTTGATCAGGAGGAACTCCAGTAGGACATAGAGAAATAAATAGATAATAGATAATATATGTCTATTATTATTATTATATTATTATATTATCTATGTCTAATAAGTAGACATAGATAAATTGCGAACAAAGGTTGCAGGTTGGGGTATTTTACCCAAAACTTTGTGGATGTGTCCATCCATATCTCCTGCTCCTACAGTCAGGAACTGCTGCTAACAAATACACATGCCCGGGGTTCCCGTTTTGCAGACATGCATTTATCCAGATGTTCAAAACTTGGTTGTTTTTGTTTTATTTTTTTTTAGCAGCGTGTCAATGAATTATTATGATGTATTTTGACATACTGGGAAAGGGGAGTTGTTTCATATGCGAAACAAGTGGGAGGAAAAAATAACCTTGCTGCCTTCAGGATTTTTGTCATCAGCTAACTGCTACTGAACTGGTGCTTGGAATCGTCCCGCTGATTTCGGGGTGCTCACTGCAGGAAGGAATTTGTGCACTTGCTCCCTGTTCCTGGATGCACTGCCAGGGCAACATAAGTGGAGATCCAGACCCTCCTGGGCTCAGCTATGCCTGCAGTGTTCTCCCAACAGCACAGTTCAGTCTGCATTGTGCTAAAAGGAGGAAGATTTTGTTAACTGGGCAAGAAGAAGTTAGGCATGAAACTGAGACCAAAAAGCTGATTCTTTAGACTTTATTTTTCATGTAAGAAAGGGGAGAAGAAATTACAAAGAACTGAAGAGCATCTGCTGGGATATCTGACATGGTATCGCTTACCTGGGTAAAGTGATAATATGCAGATGCAGGAAAAAATAGTTGGATGAGCCTGGTTTGGAGCTGCTCCTTGCTCTGCAAGCAAAAAGCTGCAGGAAGGCAGTGGAGCTGACATGCAGAACACTCCTCCTAGGGGCTGCCAGGGCCGCTGCACCAGCCCTGACCGTGACCATTGCAGCCCCTTTGCAGGAGCTGCTGCCTGGAGCCTGAATTGGAACTGAAAAGGTTGGTAATTAATATACAAAGTTTGGTTGATGCAATGTGACCCTTTGTGCTGCGTTGCCCTCTCTGCAAGCATTCACTGCAAGTGGTGGCCAAACGAGCACAGTCTGCATCTGGGCTCAGCAAAGGAAGAGATTTTTAACTCTGCTCATCCTGCTCCTGGGACCAGGCACTGCTGCTGCTCCATTACTGCTGCTCCCTGACCCTTCCTTCCCTTCCTCAGACTGCAGAAGCCTCCTCTTATTTTGGGAGTTTCTCACAAGGCTTCACTTGCAACTCTGCTGTTTTCTGATCTTCCCTTCGTCATTTGTCCTAAACTGCTGAAATTTAGAGACCAGGAAGAATGCAAAAATTTTCCTGTAGGAGAGACAACCGTAATAAAAATCAGGGTTAAATATGAGTTCTAACAACCTAGATTGTGCCCTTCTTACATATATTTTAAGCCATCTCTACAGTTTGTGTAAATTACACACACGATATGGGTGTGTGAATACATTAAATATGCTTTCATAGGTTTGCCTGTCATATCATAAAAGCAGCAATAAAATACTGAGAGTATATTATACTTATTAATGTATGTTTGTAATATACCATCATCAATCTCAAAGTCCTAATAACAGGCTTTTTTATCGTGTTGAGGCAAAACTTGCCAGTTCTGGCTGACTTTACAACTACCTGCCTGTCAGCTTTCAGCGCGGAGGAGTGAATATTTCACAGGGAAAACGCGAGGTCCCTAAAACATCTGGTTGTAAACCTGCAGCAGGGGCTGAAGCAATAATAAAGCTTGTGATGGATGAGTCACGTGAAGCTTCCTTCACCGAAAAGCTGTTGCATTTCAGGCTTATTCTTCCCTAATAATAGACTTTCAGAGCCTGGACAATAGCCGGAGCTTTTCCCTCATCCTGGGGGTGAGGGCAGTGCTGAATGGCAGCGCTGGGCAGGGTGCAGAGCCATCCTGCTTTTCCAGTCCCATGGGATAAGAGATGTTCTCTTCCCTGGGCATGGTGCATAGTGCTTTGGGATCTGTGTGGGAGCAGAAAGCACTCCTCCATCTCCCTTTGCTCCTCCCACACCTGCTTGTTACTGTAGGAGGACAGGGAGCAATTCTGTTCTTGTTGCTTGCTGCCCACACAACAGATTTTGCCTCCTTTGAACCATCGAGGGTGATGATGGTGCAAAAAGGCAGACGGGGGTCTTCCCCAGGGTGCAACAACCCCCCTGACTCCAGTGGGACCGGTACCCAGAGCCCTGGGCTTTGGGTGCACCCCTGGGATCGTGCAGCTGAGCTGCTGATGAGCTGTCCTATTAGTGTGAGTGGAGTTTCCCCCCAATCAGCCTTTGATTCACAAAGTTTTTACCCATTTGAGAAGCAGATTCTGTGAAAACACCTCGAGAACCCATTTACAGCAAAGTGGAAAGTTTTCCCATAGCCATATGTTTCCTATGTAAATGTATGTGGTGACCTTGGAGCCATCTAAATCCCTGTGCACATCTCACTTGCTCACTGGCGCTTTTTTTGGAGAATCAGAGGTAAAATCAAAAGCCTCTTTGAGGATTACTGAAAAGGAATTCCACATGTGTTAGTGTGTGTGTGCACAGGCCATTTATTTTAGAGCACAATCTCACTAAAATCAAATGAATATAATCTGAACATGCTTTTAAAAGATTAAAACCCAAAAAGATGAAACTGGAAAGCCTTTTGAATTTTTATAGGGGACAAACAATTTATGGGGTCCATCATGTGCATTTTCAGAGCAGCCTCGTTACAGCGTATTTTCAGCAGAACAGGAGAGACCTGGAGTTTTGTTACGTACTGTAGACCACAACAGGCTATTACAATCCAAACAATTTTTTTTTTTAAATCTGTTCTTGATGCTATCCTTCTGTAAGGAACAGAATCTCTTCTTTTGAACGTTATCTGTCGTCAGGCTTTTAACCTTTTATCCACTTTCTGGGGAGGTGCACAGCATCCTCAAGCTCCAGTAGTGACGGGACCCGCCGGCTTGATTCCACCAACCTCTCCTCAGAAGAGGTATTTTGACCTCAAAGTCCATAGGAACTCCAGAAGTGATCTTGTAGGTACAAATTCTACCCAGACCTCCTGGACAACATCAAAAAGAAATTGACAGAGCACCTGGACAGACACTCTCACTTCTTTTATTACGGGAATAAGCCCTGCCTCTCATCATGTTCCCCTTCCTTATCTTAACAACTCCCCAGTAAATTTAGAAATTGAGGAAAGTGCTGCAGTGACAGACTTAAAGACTGAATCCTCTGTCCTCGGAGCAGATACAAATCAAGGTCATGCCCTTTCTCTTGCGCTCTCCCAAAGGTGCTTAAAATTTGGTTTCCTCTTGCTTGCTCTAAATCCTATCTTCTCTAAGAAGGGATAGTCTTCATTCAGTGCAGCTATACCACTGATGTGAATTAAACGGGACTTGTGCAGAAACTTTGCAGCATTTCACCTCCCAAAAAGTAACCATCCTTTCCCATTTAGATAGGAAATTAAATCCCAGAAATTAAAACCCACTGTTTCAAATTAAATGACGCTTAATGCATCTATAAAGCATCTTTCCTGCAGGAGAACGAAAGCATGAAAGTTCTGTAGCTGCCTCTCTTTCTGTGCACTTAGCAAAAGACAGTGATTTTTACATCCTAAAATCAGTAACATGATGGGCAAAAAGGTTAAAAAAAAACGTAAACCATCACGCAGCAGAAATAAGCATTCCCACAGGCGGTAGCTATTCCTTTGTGCTTGTTTTCAGATGTGCATGCACACTGACATGCCAAGCAGTGAGTATTTCACAGACGGATCCGTGTGCTCTCACTCATGCTGGGGATGCCCGTGGTGAGTGGGTGAAGCAGAGCATGCCCTGCAGAGGGACAGGCTGCGGCAGCATCCCGACAGGATCACCTGCTGTGTTCTGAAGATGGCTTTAGTACCCTTTCCAGGCTCTGTCCTTCTATTTTTTTTTCCTTCTTGCAGGCTCATTAGCTTTCATGGCTTGATTTCAGTGGTGTGTCTACATGACATTTATTTGCTTTATGAATTGAGGTTTTAATTCATTTATTTTGCTTTTAGCGAGTGAGTGGATCCATGCTGTAAAGTTTTAAGACTTACTCTTGAAACACTATCTTCTTGGCTAATAAACTGAGTCGATGACAAGATCTGTAGTGAATATTCAAATAAATGTGATTACTTCATTTCATGTCAACAGAGGAGGTGAAAAGTGCAGCTCAACTGGCTTGGTAGGATCAGAAGGAGGGGCTGGGAGAAAGCAAGAGACAACAAAGAGATAGTTGGTAAGATTTAGTGGCTTTTTTTCAGCAGGGGTGTTGAAAAGTCAGTGTTGCAAAGTTCAGCAGGGTCATCCAAAGTGCAGAAACTTTCTTATATTCATTGAGAAGAGTTTAATCTGTGCTTCCAATATTCAAATTATCAGAAAAAAAGATTGATAGATGATGTGCTTGTTTCACCCAGTCTAAACAGGCTGAAGTTTGCACGGAACATGTATTATCTTTTTTATATCAGAAGGTAGAAAGTCCACTGTCTTTCTCAAACTATGACTGTGATAAGACACAGCCTTCAAGGAAATCATAAAAGAACATTACAGCAGTGATGATGCTTCCTGGCTGAAAAGCTGGCTGCCCCAGAAAGGCACGCAAATCCAAACAAGCTTTCCAACCTGCGCCCTTGTTCATAACAAAACAACCATTTCCAGAGGCCAGTTTGACAAAGCGTGCTCGGGATTATTTGCATGCAGGCGATCAGCTATGCAGTGTGCTCACTGAACGTGCTGTCCTGGCACAGAAAATGCGCGCTCACCCCCAGCAAGGTGTTGTTCCTGGGAGAGGCAGGCTGTTATGTGGTTCATCTGTACACAGTACACAGTGTTTTCCAATTAACGCGGCGATGCTGTAGACACAGCAATAAGACGTGGTTGTTTACACAGATAAAACCTTTGTCTCGGATGGAAATGGCAACGCAGGGCTGTGTGTGTTCACCTTTGCTTTGCCTCCGTGCGTCCTTGGGAGTGTCCGGCTCCCTGTGTGGGTACAGGGTGAGACACCTTCCTGCAGCTTGGTGTTTGTCTATGGGGATTGCACTCAGCGCAGTGTTTGATGAGGGAAGGCTTCTGCAGGCGGTCTGCTGACTCCTCCTGGGCCAGAAGCTTGCTTCACTATTAGAAAAATACATTCTCTGCAGGTAGCTGGGTTTTTGGTGGTGCTACGTGCCTGAGACTGTCCCAGTCACATGGAACATTCTGTGTACTGTTATTTTACAGCATCTTTAGAGAGATAGGTATGCTACTCTGCAAAATGACCACACATATGTGCCCTTGGATATCAAGGTAGAGACATTAAAGTACATTAGACATTTTCTAACAATGAAGGTCTCCTGCTTCTAATGAGGCTGTAGAAATTTTCTCAGTTATATCAAAATAACAGAAAGGTGCAGGTAACTGTGGGAAGAGAATTGTTAATTATCCAAAAAGTTCATATCTGTACTGCAGCCAGTTCAATAGACCAGTATTGGTCGCACATAACTATTGTTTCCCCCAATAATTTTGCATTAAGAGATGTTGCTGACTCAGGAACACTCCTGGACTTGTAGCACAACATAGCAAAATCATTTCTAAGTATGCTTACATTTTTATCAAAATCATCTTTGTTTTCCATGTTGGACTATTTCTGTATTGGTTCCTTGGAACCTGTAGGCTGTCCATCTAGAAAGGACGTTGGAGGTCGCGTGTGCCTGGCCTCATGCGGATGTTCCTGCAGTGCATGGGGAGGGTATGCAACGGATCACTGGTTTTACATACTCCTGTCTGCTTTCTTTATGAGTTTGGATGATCCAAAAATCTGTAAGGACACTAAGCACTGTCAGTTTCACGGCATGGAAGTAATGCAAATGGGGAATTTTGGAAAGGCTTAAGCCTAATACTAGAAATTCTGTCCCTTCCTTGAAACCCCATCCTGGCTGATACCTAGCTCCAGGTGAGGCTTCACTGGTGAGGAGCCAACAGAAATGAGGAGTTAGTGGCCTTGATCTGTGCTGCTAAGCTGTTAACAGAGAGTCTCAGAGGGAAGAGAGAGTTGTGTGGGGTTCCTCCATGGGGACCCTACACACATCAGTTTGTGCAAGGGTAGATTTTATACATTGCTGAAAAAAGTCTTATTGTTTCTCCAGCAAATCTTCTTGATTTGCTTTTGGAGGGATCAATCGTTGTGGACTCACAGTGGTTTTCCTGGATGGAAAGGAGAGTGGAAAAAGCAGTTTGTTGAAAGGACCAAGTTCCCTCCTTCCTGCAGGTGCCTGTACCTCTGGACTTCTTAGTGCATGCGTATGATCTAGCTTTCCCAGTGTAAGTGGAGATCATAATTATCTATCGTACAGGATGCTGCATTGCTAACATCATTATTATCTCTAAGGACACAGCAAACTTCATGTACATTGTTCTACTGATGTGCAAAATCTCAATTTTTCTGATTTCCCATTGTAGGAACATACACAGCCTCACCTTTCAAACCTTAAGTTTAGATCATTTGTTCCAGACACATGATGTAAAGGGCTTTTAAAATACTCGTCTAACCTGCAAATCAGGTGATGAGATTTGTTATCAAATTTATTTGGAAAAATATTTCTCTGGCTTCAGGCTACACATGGAAGGTGTTATCCTGGAAAGAAGCATTGTCAGAAAGTCATAAGCAAGAGAATATAGAAGGCTACTGATAATAAAAGCTGTCATGAAATGCTGGCTGTAGTGGTTGATGGCCAACATAATAAACTCCTCTCTTCTTCCTCACCCAGGGAAAAGCTAATTTGTGATATCAGTGCTGCTGTGCTGTGCTGGTATTCTGTTATGAACAGTTCTGGCCTTGGAGAGGGGCACAGCACAGAGGCAGTTACACTGCATTTAGGCATTAAACAGAGTCTAGTCTGTTCTGAGGGCAGATAATAGAAGACAGACCGTTAAAACTTTTTTATATCACGTCGATTATGCTTCAGACTTGCCAAGTGGAGTTAGAGATGGGATGATGTTAAGTGGATTGAGAAAGGAATGCAAGAAAATGTCATAATACAGAAACTAGATGACTGCCTAGAGCAGAGGAAAGGTTTGTCATGTCACATGGAAAAAATACCTATTTTTGATTTACAAAATCTCCCAAACAACACTGAAGATTCAGGGTGACTGTTTTCCAAACTGGTGATTCCACTTGAGAAAGGAGAGGCACCGACCAGAGACACAAAACACGCCAGAGGTGGGGTTTGCACTGCTTCCTCATTTCCCTTACGGCACCTGCTGCCCTTTCTCTTGTGAAATAAAATTTGTATCAATGTTAAGATGAGAAGTAAACAGTCTGTAGGTAAATGTATATTTTAATTTAAGACTAGGATACTACACTTTTTAATTATGCTTGAGAAATTTAATCTTTGATTTTCATTGTCATTTTACCTATAAAAATAAGTTTTCCTCTGAATCATTTCAGTTTGATCAGAGTGCAACTCTTTCCTTCACACTCTTTTCTCTCACAGGATGTTTATGACCAAGAAGTCTGTCCAGGTGATGGATAAGCCTCAAAGATTCAGTTCTGGTTTTCTTCTTGTACACTACTGAAAGTGTGACAGTCTATCCTGAAATAATTTACGGAATGTGCAAAATTGCATTGTGAATTAAGAAATTTGGACGAAGAATTTAATAATTTAATTTACAACTGAGTCTAATAATAAAAAAAAATAGATGTCTTTCTTAGTTACTCCGGTATTCCAAGATTTCTTGGTACCTGCATGTCAGCTGTGGGGGCATGGTTATGGGAGAGCCTTTCGCACTCCAGGCAGCCTCTCTGGGACCTTGCCCGGGCTGCTCAGAACTAGTTGGTGTGTATTTTTGGGTATTTTTGGAGAATTTTGCTGAAGCTGGATGCTGACTGGATACACTGTGAGTGCTGGCTGTGCCACGTGTACACACTGCATGGCTTCTGGAATCAGCCAATGTGAATGTTAATAGTTTAAATTCAGAATATCCAATGATCTCTTCAAAGTGTCTGTGGACCTCAGAGTACTTATGGGAAATAACTGTGAGGAACTACTGAACAACAAAGATGGATTAGAAGGTTTCAACCTTGTCAGAAGGTTTCAGAGAAGAGGATGGTTTCCACCATCCATTGAGAGCAATCTTCTTTGCAGCTTGTTTCCAAAAAGTTCCTAAGAACATTAAGTGAAGTTTGTTTTTGTCCAACATAAAGTTTGGTTGAATAGTTAATAATGCAGTATTACAGTGTCACAGTAGTAATGATACAATAAAAATAACAGTGAGAAATTATTTGATGGGGCCAGCCCATTCCCCTCTGGCAGGTAACAGCTACTGTAGGACCAGTGCTAGAATTCCACTTTTCGCTGACAATTCCCTCCATGACCTGGCCTTTCTTCATGAGCTCAGTGCCATGATCGAATCACGCTGTTCTGCTGCTAAGCCTGGGAGTGCAGGCTGCTTTACCGTAATCTCTTTCCCCTTTGAATCTGAAAAATCAAAAGGGAAGTTTTGAAATGCCGTGGCTCGCTCTAAAATAGCAATTCCACGGGAATTTTAATTCTGGCTAAGCTGCAGAATAAATGCTTTGGAAGCAAGGTCTTGTTCTTCCCACTTACAAACAAGCAAAACGCGCGATCGTTTTAACAGTATTGAGTAATTCTAAACATATGAGGCGATTATTTCTGCAGTTTATTTTTTCACCACGTGGATGTTAAGGGTTAACAGTTCCCCAGCACATAACTGACAGTGGTAATATTCTCTTTAGTCCAAAGCGGAAGAAGAGGGGAGTTGCTTGTTGTTATAAAAGCAGGGAATTTCTGGATCTTAGTAAAATAAACCAGGACTTTGTTTCTTGAAGTAATTATTCTCTGGAGACAGAATAGGAAAGATGGAGGCAATTAGGAGTGACCTGGCATCACTGAATTGTTGAGAACTTCTGGATCAGTGGCTGATATTTTCATAACTCCATTTAAGCAAAGCTCTTTTAAGCTGTGCTTGCCACCGCTGGAGAAATCACGGCATTGAGCGGCTGCTCCACACGAAGAGCCTCGCCACGTGGGGATGGGCAGACGGAGCTGCTGCAGGCCCCAGCCCACCCAGGGAAGGAGCTTTGGGGTGTTGTGGGGTGCTGGTCCCAGCCCAGACTCTGCTGGTCCATCCGAGGATGGCCAGGGTCACCGCACTTACTGGAACAACAAGGAGAAACAAACCTGGGAACACTTTTCGGTAACCTCCGCCTCACCCCTTTTAAGTAGAGATTTGTGTTCTGCTGCTTTCCCCACCCCCCCCCTTTCTGGAAACCGTCCTTTGAGTGTTATCATTTAAAAAGCGTGTTTAACTTTTATGTGTGAAGTTGGCAATGAATTACTACAAAGCAAATAAAACTGTCCTAGCAGCCCGAAAGCGGTGATACAGCAGATAGCATTCACACCCTCATCTTTGTATTCCCTTCCTTCAAGGATATCAGTAGGCAAACAAGGCTGAGTCTCTAATATGTTTAATAAAGGAGCAATTTCTTAAGTTTCCTGACCTAACTGTGGGAAAGGCACCACACTCTACCCATAGCCCTGCTCCAGACTGATAGTGTCCCATGGGTGCGGCTGATGAGTGAGGCCCCGACGCACCCTGCAGAAAACCAAGGCCCCGTGAAGCAGCTGGAGCAGGGTGTCTGAAACCATGGGCTGTTCTGGAAAGTGGTAGCCCAGCAGTACGAGCAGCGTCAGCAAGCACACGTACTTCTCTCCGACACGTTTCTCAACTACTGTCATTTCGTAATCTGATGCTATCAGGGCCCAGCACAGTCACATGAAATCTGTTTCCCTGGATGGCATAAGCAAGTAAGGGCCTATCTCCACGTCGCATACCGCTGCAGACGAGGTTACTGTGTGCTGAAAAAAAGGCATGCAAATCTTTTTTTCATAGCTTTTATATTGCTTGGTTTGTTTGATGTTCTTCTAGCTCTGGCAGATCGCAGAAATTTGTTTTCTCTTGCAGGGGCCATCACCTTTTGAATGATATTAGAGGAGTTGCTCTGTTCTTTGGAGTTGTTTTCATGCTGTATATTTACTTAACAATTTCATTTTCTGAGTAGTTGTTGAAAGAACAGGAGTTTGTAAATTATACAACACTAAACAGTGGATACTCTCCATGGCTTTAAGCCCAAACACTGTCAAATTCTTCCCCAGATCCTGGCTGGTTTGAGAACATCATTGCGAATTACAGACATATCAACTTTTTTTTTTCTTTAAATATTTTGTTTCTTTGTTTTTGCTTGGCATATTCTTACTTGCCTCTATTGCTTGCAAGTGGTTTTAGAAGGTGCTGGAACTGGGTTGTTGTGTGTATGAAACTGAACATATGTGGTTTCAATTATTGAAAAATTAGAAAGTTCAAAAATAAAAATAAAATGAATGTTAGATCTCTTAAACCTCACTCTCTTGTTATTTGTTTTCTTTCTACATTAGAAGCAAAAATGTCTTCTGTCATAATAATAATAATTCCCCACACTGTTATCCCGGGATCTCAAATTACTGCGTACACATTAAAGTGTTATATTTTCTAGCACTCTTGGAAAGCAAGTCTTATCCCTCCTTCCCATTTTCCAGATGGGAAAACTGTGCTACAGAATTGAGCTTTATGCCGTGCAGATACTTTATGCCACGCAGATGGAGAGAAAATGTGAAGCAAACCATTGCTCCTCTCTCCTCCCGTGTGGCCGAGGGATGTGGGGGCTTCACCTGCAGCCCCTGCTGAGCAGGGTCCCCACCTGGGACTTGCTGTAGCTGCTCACCTGGGGCTGTGTGAGCTGCATCGGAGGCACAAGAGCCTTGTTCAGATCAGTCTTGGTTTGTCAGTCTGTGTGTCTTCGCATTGTCCTGGATGAGAATTAATGGTGTTTCCTTCTTTTCAGTTCACCCTCTTAAGATGGAGGTTTCTCAGCCTCCCATTTACATGTATATGTAACTAAAAAGTTCCATTTCTGAGCTCGTTGCTGCAACTTCTTTTGAACAGAAGCTGTTGTGTACATATTCTGAGCTCTTCTTTCATTATATAATGTCATAAGCATCCATCATTTTTACTTTACAATATTTTTACTTTACTGGAGCAAAGCAGGGAAGTTTACCTGTGCTAATGTGCATGGCTAAATGTAATTTCCCTCTGACAAAGATGTCTGATGTGTTGCATGTCTCTGTCCTATCTATATCCATTTAATTATACAATGATCCTTTCTGTCAAACCACTCCAAACGAGGAGCAGCAGTAATAAACAACAAAACAGTGACGGTTGTCATTGATAAAGAGACTTTTTAGGGGGGTAGAGTAAATTATTTGTGTTTTCAGTTATCATTTATAGATAGATTATAAATTAGCTCACGTGGCAGGCAGTCCTCACTTAGCTGGCAGTACATACAAATACGCTTCACTCGAAGCACGAGCCTGCGCCAACACAACTTTTAGGCACATCCCTTAACAACTTGCCCAAGTCACTGGCTTCAGCCTACCAGCTGGCAATGCCACAGACATGGTTTCCCCCTAGACTACTAGGTTTCCCTACAGAAAAATACATCAACAAAATTTCCTCCTTTAGGACTGTACTGGGCACTGAGCTGGCCTGCTGCTGTGACCTGATGACGTGGCTCTCATCTCCTTGCCTGTTTACCTGCAGGCTCTCATCCTTGACAAAAAACCTGTGCTTTCCTCCTGGAAACCATCCCCTGAAAGGCTCAGGAGGAGCCCTGGGTTTAGGAGAAGTGAGGGCAAGTGCAGAGTTGTGATTAACAGTTGGGCTGGGAACTGATTAATCTGCCACTGATTAATGACGTCCTGCGGGTGACTGCATCACACGGCGGTGCCAGGTCTGGACACTGTGCTGAGGACAAATGATACCTACCAGTGATCCCAACCACAGCTATGTTACTGATGTGGTCGCCATCATCTCTGTTGACACTTGGTTTATTTTAATTCAATTGCACGTATCCACATAGGTGGAGCTGGGATGCATTTTCCACCTCACACCCTGAGCTCTGCAAATCTGTTACCTTCCCAGCTTCATCTGAAATGCTCTTCCTCCTGCACTCAGTTTGCAGTGAGGTGATAGAGTGATTTGATTTAAATCCTATTTGGAATTTCGTTTGGTTAACTATACACCGCCTCGAATACTTGCAGACGGTGTTTCAAGGGGATTGCTTTTGTACCTGCTGTTATGAAAGTCAGCAGAAAAATATTGTCCTTGGCTGCTGTCCTGATTAACCCAGACATTTTAATGTGGTCATTTGATGGATAGTCACCTGTACCCTGTGATCAGCTCTGTCTTGGCCACTTGAGTTGAACTTTAGCAGCGAGGTGTCATAATTTCCCATCTTTGGCTTGATTAATGTTTCCTTTGGTGATCTAAAGGGAAAAAGTGTGGAGAGTTCCTTTGCAGGCACTGGCCAGACCAGGGCAGTGGGATGGTGAAAAACATATGGTGAACCTTCTTTGGGTGTTGGTCCCTGTCTTCTTGGTTTGTAGAAGACCAGATTGCCCAGGCCCTGTGTTCAGCACAGCTCTAGTGTGTACCTTGGATTTTTGTATGAACAGGTGAAAGTCTCTGTGATTTAAACACCAATGGTGATGCTGGAGACATTGCAAGTTTTGGAAAGGACTTTGAATCATCCTTTGGGATTTAACAGAGACCAGTGTAATATCTACGAGAGTTGAATAATTTGCAGAAAGGACATTTGTCTTCATCTATACTCTTCTGTATTATTTTCTATAATTTTAAGATCTCTGAACATTGTTCGTGGACCTGAGCTATATGCCTTCTTCTTGCTGATTTTGCTGCTATTGACTTGTAGAGAGCTTTTCCATTTGCTTCCCTTAGTCCCTGAGGGAGGAATACAGTCTGCTCAGGGCACATTGCCTGAGACCAGTGGGCCCTGATGCCATCACCTTCTGTGATGCATTCAGGTGCACTTTCCCACACTTTATCTTTCCTTTAATATTTTCTTCATTTGCACATTGTAATAAAAACTTTGCATTGCTATAAGCTCTCACTGATTACCCCTGAATAACATCTCCACAGACTAATCTTCAGTTACACGTTGAGGTCGCAGACTTTTGGAGCTGCTCCCACTGATATCAGCAGGTGTTTAGTTATCCTTATAAAAGCCAAGCAGACCTTTGTAGACCTCAGGTTAGGTGTCTAAGATCCAGGTTTCCATTTATGTGATGAAACAAGAGGGATAAGGCACATGGGTAATATCGGGGGTCTACAGAATGCCAGCTCTAGCTCAAAACAGGTATGCAAGCCCACTGAGCTTCAGTTTCTCTGGAGGCTTTGAATTCAGTATCTGAGATGTAGTTAAAATCTGGAGTTTAAAGTGCTGGGTCATTAAAATGAAAAAAAAAGGCATCTAGTAACAGGTGAGTTGAAACGAGAACAAAGGGCCTATAAAAAGAGCCAGGTGAAGCAATGGAGAGATAAGGAATGATCTTCCTGCGCACTTGGTGCTGTACCCGGAAGGATGACTTTTTTTTTTTTTTTTTTTTTTAAATAGGTGGGGCAAGAAATGATACTAAAGCCTCTTCCAAGAATACAGTGCTAATTATTTCTTCCTACTCTGGGAGAATCATCCCCTGCCGTTCAGTAGGTTTGGTTTGAGTCTGAATTACTCTTGTAAATCCTTTTAATTTGTTCATGAGTTTATAGCTCTGCTATAAACATTCCTTCTGAGCCGCTGCTCACTCGGCAAGGTCCCTTTCAATATTCCTTTGAAAAGCTGCTGGTGTTTTCTTCCTTTGCAAGGATTCAAGTTCTTTCACCTGTTTGCATGGTGGAGCAGAGGTGCGTGGCTGGCTCTGCTCTTCGCACCGTGTGTGGACGCAGTGGTTTAAGCCTTGGTAGCAGATTTGGGTTCCACATCCAAGCTGGTCAGTGCTGCAGGTAAGAAAACACCCATCTTTAATTCTGAAATACACCCTTTGGGGAAGAAATACTTGTGAGAAAAGGCCCTTCTGAAGGCCATTTTCATGGACAGAGAGCTGTATGAAAACTGCCTTCTAACTGTTTTATCTTGAGGAGGGCTTTTATCTCCCATTGATTCCCACTTTGGAGACTCAGGTCTGAGCTCCTTGGGCTGGTGACACGAGCACAGCACAGTGCCCGGTCCCACCACAGCAGCCAGGAGGAAGCAGGGCAGCAATTCACAGGGGCAGCTGCTCAAAGGAGAGGCAGTACCGAAAAACAGTTGAAACTTTATTGATAGTGAAGTAGGGTTATTTAGGAAGGGGGATGGAACGATTGAGATGATTCATAGGACTTCAATGCAGTTGTCTATTCATCTCATTGTATTATCTGTGCCTTCATCTGCCCGTGGGAAGAGGTGTGTTGCAGAGCACAGGGGCAGGCTGTGTGCCACTGTCCTTGAGCTATCTCATATCCTTTCCTGCAAGATCTTGTGACAGTTTGTATTACCGTGAGTCATTGTTTCTTTAAAGCTCATTACTGGCAAGGGCCCGTCGCGAGACACCTAAGTGGCATTGTGTTATCTATGCTTAGCAGAGCTATTAATGTGTGTCACCTCTGAAGTGTCATCCAGCAGAAATGTCATGCTGGATTTCGGGTGCTGAGCCACAGAGGTGTGTTCATCCTTTGTGTCCAGCCAGGCTTAAACTCAGCGCTATTGTGTGGTGTCTCAGTTTACTACGTTGGTATTAAAAGGTTCTGGTTTCACTCTAATTTATGTATAATTGTGTCATGGGGGAGGGCCAGGCAAGGGCTGGATGGAGGAATGTTCCTCAGAAAAGAGCTCTCGGGTCTCACAGGCAGAAAATCTTTACTTACCTAAGCCACCAGGGATTTTTATGGTCTCCCACTTTTTTACTTCAAAGATTTTTTTCAAAGTTCTATATTACTGGAAAAACAATATGACTGTTGCAAGGTCTGGGCCTTCACCGTCCCCTCCTCCTTCAGGAGTGCAGTGGGAGAAGAGGGTCTGTCTGCATGGCATCGTTGAATGGATATGGTCAAAACTGCTCCTCGCTGCTTGCAGGAACATGGCCTTCTAGCCCATTGCTAACTTTTGCCTCCTCCTCTCCTCCCAGCACCCCCTGGCACCTGGTTACTGTAAAATAAATCGCTTGTGTTATTGCATTACAGTTCTCTACCTGGACTAGGATTTTCTTAGGCTTCATCCATCAAGCACTTGATTCCTCTGGAATATAGACAGAATAAAATTAGTCTGACATTGCAAAAGACAGAGTGACTTTTTCCTCCAAACACGGTTGTTTTAGTGTATCCACAGCCTCTGTCCCTCCTTCTGCTGGAGATCCTCCCCATCCCATGAACAGAGGCTGTGGCACTTGAAGGGCATCTGCTGCCCAGAGCCTTCGCAGCAGACCTTGCCCAAAGTGAGTTCAGGGCCGGCCAGCTGCAGCCTGGGAGTTTTCTGCATTCTTGCCTCTTTTTAATGAACTATAAACTATTTTCACACCTCTGCCTAGACTTCTTTCACACTTCTGCCTACATATTTCTCTGCCTTTTGCCATCATTTCTGACACATGCCTCTGAAATAACATCTTGGACTGTTTGTAATTTTAGAACACTGATACTTATCATCATAATAGTTTTTTTCCACCTTCTTTGAAACCAGAGCCATTTTTGCTCTTATTTTTTTAAAAGTTTTGTGTACAACTCAAGACAATAAACTTTCCAAAATATTTGCTGTCAGAAAAGATACTTCTGGCATTGACTGCATTTTTTCATGTTCACTAAACAATGTTGAAAATGTTAGTTATTAGATAACTCACATAGATACAGTAGTAACCTTTGCATTTATCCTAACTGTCCCCCTGCCTTTTTTTTTTTTTTTTCTTTCCTGCGTAGATATTTTGCTGTCTAGAAGAGCTAAAAGGAGGAAAACATGATAAGGCATTTTTGTCACCAGTAATGTGATATTTTTCTAGCAATAGCTTGGGGCCTTTTGCTAAGCCCTTTAGGCAATTGTTCTGGTGGATTTAGAGGTTTTCTTGGTTTCATGTATGGTTAGGATATTGAAGTACTGTCTACAATAACTTCCTTGTTCTTCTGTAATTTTCCTTTGGTGTGTGTTTGATACCAGCAGGCTTGTCCATTCCCATCTGCTCTGTATGGTTTTATGCAAATTCTCTCTCATCTCTCTACAAGTCCTTTCAAGTTAAAATATTGCTTCCTCATGCCCGCTTCTATTACTTGTAATTCCTGCTAAGTGACCTGCTAGCCACCCATATATTGAGTATAAAAGGCATAATCTTTGTGAATCAGATATCTCTTATCTCATCCCTGTTTGCATTATACATTCCTCTTAAGTACGCTTCTCCACAATGCTCATCCATTGAATGTCCAAATACCTGAGGTCTCTTATTTCTGTCCAACGTGCTCATCACATTACTCATGGTGAGATGATGAGCAGTGAGATAAAAAGTCTTACTGCAGGTGGTGCATGGATCTGTAACACAGCCAGAATAGAGCAGAGGTTGTTTGAGACCAGTGTCTGTGGATTAACTGGGCTTTACAAGCAAGTTTGAAAGGGATTTCAATGATGTTACACAAGGACTATGGTTCTTTTCAGGGTATGAGTTTACCGTCTACACCATCTCTATAAATTTGCAGTGGTTTAGGCTGAAACATCCTTTACCACCTGTGAAACCATCCCACCACGCTCAAGGATGTTGGCAGCCCTCTCAGGGTGCTTTCATGTTGGTGCTACACTTGTTAGCAGGCTCAAAAGTAAACTAGACTAAGCTGTACGAAACCAAAATAGGGACATCTGTACAGTGGGGAGCCTCCGTCACCAAGCTGGAGGAGACAGGAAGGAGAAGCAAGAGCTCCATAAACATCTTTGTTATTGAAGCTATTACTTCACCCTTTAAAAATCCGATATCTCTTGGGCTGGTGGAGAAGTCTCTTCCCTCAGAAGATGCAGCTGCTATGTTTTGAATCTGAAATCTAGCCTTTCAGTGCCTGTGGGAGCTGGTGAACATTTTTCCACATGAAATTCTACTTTTTTGTCTTACATAGGATTCCTAAAGTAGACTTTTTGTGGTAAGAATTTCCCCAGAGACTTGTTTCAGATTTCAATAGTATAATGCTACTTTGCCTTGACAAAGTTTAGATGGCCTGAAAGATTGTGTTAAAAATTGTGGTATTCTGGTCTGCACAGTAGTCTAGGAAACTGTGGAGACACCAAGGGGAGTGAGGTCTGCTGTCAGATCAGTTTACTGAATGTTGGTTTTGGTCTCAGTACTGCAAAGTCTATTCTCTCATCAGACTCAATGAGCAAGGGTGAATACCAAAGGTAGAATTAGCTTCTTTTTGATGGAAAAATGTTGTTAATTTTATCACTTAATTGTATTAGTTACAGGGTACAAGAAAGAGAATTTAATCAGTGGTGTAAAATATGAATAACGTAGAGACCTGTAACATATTAAATCAATATTTTTTTCTACTTATGTTTCAGAGAAATACACTTGTCATGTTTCGTTACATTCCTTTTGTTGGACGGTTTTATAAATGTGATTCCTTCTAAGATTATTACTGTTGTTGTCAAAAGAAAAGCCATAGGCAGTCCAGATTGGTTATCAACACTACTAACGCTTAAATTACGAGAAAAAGGAAAAGAGAGATGAGTTTATTTAACTATTGTGGTGCAAAATAAAAGTCAGTCTGCTACTATGTTGAATACTATGTGTACTCATCAGCACTCTGGCTGTTCATGCATGTATGAGGCCCTCACAACTGAAGCCTGGAAATATACAGTTTCCTTTAGGGCTTTTTCTGGAGTTTTACTTCCAGTTTTGCTAATTATCAAGACGTGAATGTACACAGGAACTTGTTCTGAATGTTTTTCATGAGCATTGTGGTTCTGAAGGAAATGGGTCTGGTTCTTTCTCTTACAGTTGTGTAAATGTGAAATACTGCCACTGACCAGAAATGCCAAAAATTATTAAAAAAAAAAATAAAATCAAGATGTTGAGTAGAATGTCAGGTTAGATTATTATAATGGTTCCTGCTGACCATGAAATCTCTGCATTTAACAGTTCCAGCACTGTAACATAGAAGTAAGGCAAGGATGAATTTGATGATTTTTTTTGTCTTGATTCTGAAGCAAGGCTGCAGAGTTACGTTCTCAGCTGCCTCCGTGTATGTGGGACGTTCAGTAAATATGCTCAAGACATATGGGCTGCAATTAAAACAATCTCGAAGAATGTAAGAGCCTAATGGTGTAATTTTTCAATTATGTCAATGACTGTGGGAATTGAGGTTGCGCTCATTACCTTCCAGAAGGCCCCTCTCAGACAGAGTGGCTGAGTTGGTCAGGGTCTGGCTTTGCAGGAGAGAGAGCATCAACGCTGGGCTGAAGTCAGGGACTGGCTGACATGGTGCTGTGCAGAGCTTCCATTGGGAAGAGCAAAACAGGTGATGCTAATAGCATGTGCAAAATCCCCTTCTGCAAGAGGGAAGAATGCAGTGGTGCCTCTCAGTAGTTAGCCAGTAGGTTAGGAGATTTTGACTCTGTCCCAACAGAAAATAACAACCATAACAACCAGCATAATTTTGAGAGATAGCATGCAGCTCTAAAAAATAGGGTGGCTTTGGACCCTAAGTCATGTTCAAGGGTTTTCCCACTGCTCTGCTTCCTACCAGACCTGACCTGCTGCTCATCCAGGGGTCTGTCACCTGTGGGGCTTCTCCATCCCAGCTTTGCTTGTCTCCAACAACATGGAAATCAGTGCAGAGCCTGCTTTGGACAATAGACAAAGCACGGCACTCTTGTGTTGCTGTTTTGCATGTGATGGTTATACACCTCCAAGGGGAAGATCAGCATGGAGAGCAGAATATTTGTCTTGTCCTCATATAGCCTGACTTTTCCAAGACAGAGCACTTCCACTAAAGCTGGCCATACAGGATTAATGTCAATGGGGTGTTCAGATGTTTGGGACTGATAAAAAATGGTTTGCCAGCATTCAGAGCCCTGACGTCCACTTTCAAATTAAAAAAAAAAAAAAGACCAGCAACATTAAAATAGTTAACGTACAAAAAGAAAAAGGAAAAACCTCCTCAGCTACCTATGATAACACTATTGTTTTCATTTTTTATTATCTTGCTTGTTACACGCCAATGCGAAACAACCACAGATCGTCAATAAGGATTTTAATTGCAAAGATTTCCTGTGACGTGAGTGTTAATGAATGTCAAGGCAATAACACAAAAGACATTACTTGTTTAATGATTGATAGAACAAGAAAGCACACGGTCTTTTGCAGGATAAATGACTACTGTTCTGTGTTCCTTTACATTAGCAGTATCAACATTTAGATCACATGGCAGGAGATAATGGTCCAGGAGATAAAGTACAGAATCACAGTCTGTTATACAATAACAGACATAGTAATGATAATTAATGTGCATTTCTTTGGCCATTCTCATACTTGTCAGCACTGAGCCATTGGGACAAGTCCTTTGCTGTTGACTTAAATGGGGGCAGGACAGGGCACTTGGTTGGTCTGAGCTTTTTGGCTTTTGCTCAGCAGCAAAGATTGTGGACCTTAAAAGCTTTCCTTGTCAGCCAGTTTAAGTGGACGTTCATGTACGAAGATTCTGTGTTCTGTAATAGCAACATACCTCAATTGCTCAGAGTAATGTCGCTGCAAAAAAGGGGCAAATGTTATATGATGGCACATTTTTGAAGTGACCGTGGTCTTTGGCCAGAAGGCTTCAACATCATGGCACCCACTGAAGACTCACCACTAATAAACACATATTAGAGGAGGGCTTTGTCCAAAATATGAGAAACATCCTGACCAAGGCCCTCTTCACACACAAGAGCTTAACCCAGATGATTGGCTGAAATCTCATCGGCCAACACCCCCTGTAGCTGCAGACTGTCTGAGGAGCACTTCTTGGCGTGGGCAATCGGCCCAAACTGCACCCTCGTGCGGTTTGGGGACGAAGCCCATGGAAAAGTTGCACAGCTCTGGGTTGGTTTATCTGGTTTCTCGCACGCCGGGTTTCATTGGACAACGTGCACTTGGCAACCTTTAACCGCTTCGCACCGCGAGGTTTCGAGTGCCCCTGGAGCTCTGCCGAGTGAGCAACTGTCTCCAAAAATGTGCTAAATCCAAGTGCCTTCATGGTGAAAATTAGTTCATGGTTTGGCAAAGTGTTTGGGGAGTCAGAAACTTATTTGGATGGAACGTGGTTGGTTTAATTATTGGCCTTGAACCACAAGTTAATGGAGCTGCACATGGCCTTGGTTTTGAAAAGTAGCACTGGATAATGTTTCCTCGTTTTGAAAGCTGTGTTGGTTTGCAGTTATCTACGTTGGCATGGGAATTGCTGTCAGAAAGCGGTGTTGGTAAAATAGTGAATGTTTCCTCTACAATAAGAAACTTATTTAAATTAATACTTGTTTAAATCTCTGAAAGTATTTTCTTAAATGAGAGCATCTCAATCTAATCCAGATTAAAAATTCTAGAAGTTTTGAAAATCCCCTTGTTGCTGTTGCAGGCTGCTTGACACAATCATGTTTGTCAGCTTTGAATTAAATTGTTCAAATGCCTTTTGTCCTCCGAAAGCTCACCAAAACTGTGTTTGAGCTTCACTCAAGTGAAGTGTGCACAGCCTTGTGCCATTTGTCTTCTTTTAGAAAAAGCAACTTCGAAAGTGTCTGTAGATAAGCAGTTTGAGTTATGTATTTCTAGGTGTTTCTATTTCTGTGTGTTTCCAGGTGGACCTGCCCTGAGCAGCGTGGCATAGATGAAGGGAGGTGTCAGGGGCTCTTGGACATGGGGAAATCTGAGTGGTCCTGCAGCTTACACGCTGCAGAGTTTTTGTTCTGGGAGCGGACATGTGTGCACCCACCTCAGCAAACGTGTGAGACCTCCTGTGCCTTCCCCACGTTTCCACCAATCTGGCTTTGGGCAACACACACATGCTCCTGTTAAGGCATTCCCAGTCCTAACTGTGCATCCTCCTCTCCCTGTGAGCTGTGAATTTTTGGAGCTCAGTCCCTCTTTGGAGGTGACTGAGCTGTGACAGGAGCTGACAGTGCTGGAGGCAGGAAGCAGGGCAGCTCTGCAGGGCACAAACGTGTGCAGCAGCAAGTGCATCTCTGGGACAGGAGCATTCTGCAAAAAACTGAAAAAAGAGAATGTGAAAAAGAAATCTGAGAAAAATTTTGAAATTTGAGAAGTTTTGAAATATTCAGTCAAATATTTTGATTTAGTTTTTGCTTTGTTCATTCTGAGGTACGAAATGTTCCAGAGGTTACCAGTTGAAAATATGGGAATAAACAAAAATATTTCAGCAGAATTCTGAGATTGGGTACCCCTACACAAAGCCCTGCATGAGATACTCTAAATTTCAGTTTTTCAAATGGCCTCGTACTGAATTTAATCCACCACGCTTTGATCTCCCTTCTACAGACCCAGCAGCTTTCCATCTCGGTTTCACTGGCGGCCTCAGGACAGGCAGCCGCAGGGCAGGGGAACTTCTACCTGTCGCTTCCAATTTTGGGATCAGGACCTAGATTCGGGAAATCACTTAAGCATGTGGCTGACTTGAAGTAAAGGTTTTCACTGCACGGTGCCCTCCTGAAAAGAGATATTCTCCTTGGTCTGCACGTGTGCCTAATGCTGGCGATGGGGCTGACCCTGGGAAGTTGTTTCTCCCCCAGCGCCCTGGAGGACCAGGCCCTGAAGCACCCAAGTCCTCATTCCCATTGATGTGTTGTTGCTGTTTCCTGGGCAAACGGGATGCAGGGAATGCGGGGCCGGCAGCGCGGCATCGCTGGCACGCACCCGCCGGAACAGCACCAGGCGCTCCCCCGGGAGAGCGTGTTAGTGCATTAATGCTGCACACAAAGCAAGGGGGCTCATCCATATAAATGGGTGATTTAAATAATGAGGAAGGAGGAAGGATGTGGTTCAGTGTCAGTACTGATTAATTAGGGCATAAAATAAATAACCCTCCTAACAACGTTGGCTGCTTCCACTGGAACTCAGTCTATTAATGGGCGACGGAGTTAATACAAGTGACAGCGTAATTACAGGTTAGTTAACCGGCCCGTTATGACGTTTGCTTAATTTGGGGGGATGGACCTATTTATACACACATGTTTTTCCTATTTTAAAGAGTCTGACAGCAAAGAGCTGATAAAAGTTGGTTGTTAATCCTGCAGTTTCACCACTTGTCAGGCAGCGTTTTCGTGTTCCCCGTGTCGTGGAAGTCAGCCATGCCGATGCCAAAAGTGGGGAACAATTTCCCTGCGTGCTTGTTTGATGTCACAGCTGAGGTCACGGTTAGGTACTGTGCCCTTATGAGTAAGCACGTTTATCTCATGTGTGGCCACACGATGAAATGATGAACAGATGTTAACGGTGAGTTTTTAACATCTTAGCTCTTCTGGATGGAAGTTTTATGGAAATGTTTTGCCTATTAACTCTATGAGTGTCAGGCAAAAGCAAGAACATATATACCAGGATTTATAGTTTTTTTGAGTGAATTTTTAAAAACAGTATTGCTGCACAGCAAATAACTGCCCATGTAGCAAGCCATTCACATTTAATACTTCTATGGCTGCTGGCCAAAAGCTTCCGCAGTCTGTGGTATGGATCACAAATTTATTGTAGAAAGAAAGCAAATACAAAAATGAGATCCCTTAAATTATAATGCACTACAACTGCAACTTCACATTAACACAGGCCTTCCAACATGACTTCAAATCCTTAATTTAACAGCTTGCACAGAAGTCCCGAAGCCGTGCTGGAGTGCTTTTTAGCAGGTTTCTGCAGGATGGGAGGAAAGGCAGAAGGGGAAATCAGACATTGCTGCTGTGTGACAGTGATAATGACACCATATTCTTAACATCTCTGCAGGTCAATACAGCTGAGAATAGGGTCTGTGAAGGGGAGCTTATGTATGGTGTTGGCAACATCACCTATACTCAAGGCTGTACAACATAGTGTTGTATGGTGCCTGTATAATGTCTGGTACTTAAATAGCCGAAAACTGCAATATTTTTTCTAAGCCATTCAAAGCCCATTTACAACCTCACAGTGCCTCGGTTTCTCTACCTGATTATAGGGTGTTACTCCAAGGTGAATTCAAGTTTCAGCTATTTAAATACCTCCAAAATGTTTTAGGATTTTGGGTAAACATCCAAATACTATGAACTGTTGTTAAGACAACATCAGAACAATCAAACATCAAAATTTTTTTCGGAATTCAAGGCAAATATCCACGTTTCTATTTCAGCTCAAGTCATAGCATCATGCTTTTTTTTGTACGGAGTCACTTTTTTATATGCTATAGCAAGTCACTTTGAATTCAAATATAAAATGAGGCCATCCATCATGTTAGCAATTTAATTATCTCGGTCTATATTTTTCAGAAAAAGAAAAAAGAACAAGAAAACCGCCTTTCTTATTTGTTGTGTGTATATCTTATTACAGATTCATTGCCTGAGGACGGGGAGGGCTGTCAGCAGGGCAGGCCTCGTGGTTAGAGGTGCTGAGATGGGGAGCAGATAAGACATGCAGTCCTTGTGCCTCCTGCTCCGCTCCACTCCGCTCCATGCTTGCTGGAGGCCTTACCTGTTAGATTCGCTGTAATCTTTGTTGCAACAGTGAAATGGTGCCTTGTAAAGCAGTGAAGCGTGACGGGGATATTGAAAGGGTCGAATGAGGTAGAAACGTGATATTTTCTGTCCTCTCCCAGCCCAGGAAATAGGAATCCCGCTGCTGAACTGGGGTTTGGCATTTGCCGTCAAATTCGCAGCAAGAAAGTGGTGAGATTTCTTGTTTAGCGCCTACAGAAGAGACAAAATAAACAATGCTGTCGATTTATCTAACTGTTTGGCCATCTGGTTTCACAGCCAGTGGAGATTGAGCATTGAGGGAAGCCCGAGATTATGAGCAGCAAGGCAGGGCAGGGAGAAGGGCTGTTATTTAGTCAAGTTTTGTTGGTAAAAGTCACAAACTACCTAGATGCCCGTCAGAGATGGGGCAGATTTCATGATTTGCACGTTTTTTCTTTAAGGGCTGGATAATTTCATGGCCAATAAAATGTGTAGCCATAAAAGCTGAGATAATGAGAGGTGCAATGCAAGGGCTTGTTTCAGGGCATAGCTGGATTCAACAGTTGGGGTGGAAAAGGAAATGCCAGCATCATGCCCACGCCTCACGGTGCACCAGACTCGTCTGAGTCACCAGGTATTGGCTACACTAAACACTGGACACCAGATCTAAGGATTTCTTTCATATTCAGGGCCAGATTTTCAGAAGCACTCCGGTCCCACTCAGGCAGATAACAGCATGCTATTTTCAGCACTCAGATGCTTTTCTCATTTTAACACATTCTTCACAAAACAAAGCAAAATCCAGAAAAAAAATCACACCTTGTGGGTCCTTGTCACTGCAGAAAGATGACCCTTTTCCATTAGGGACTTGAAGGAGAGCAGAGCTTGTCTGAGCAGACACATAGATAGGTACGTAGGTGGGATTTGGCTGAGTTAGGCAAGTCGTCAAAGGTAAATCCTTACAGCTAGCTAACACTGGGAAAGTTGAAAAAAAATTAATTGCAAAATGTTGCAGCAGCAGTGGAGGAGAAATTGATATTTTGTGTCACAGTTTTGGTGCAAGGAGAAAGATTAATTCACTGTATTCCCAGTGCAGCTCTTGGGGGAAGCATCTTACATAGAGCTTTAAAGAAAGAGAAAAAAGCACAGGGCTGAGATGCATTAAATGGGAGAGATAGAAGGATAATACTTAAAAAGGACACAACTCAATCATTTTTATTCTCTTGAGTATAAATCTAACCTGCAGAGTAGATGAGACCAGATACTCTTTCATTCCCTCTGTTGTCCTACATTCATCTTCATTAGGAGTTTTGCTCTACTGGGGTCCAAAGACCCTGGACTTTTTATTAGTTTCAGCTGGACATCAGCATCAAACCTGAAAAACACTTATTTTGTCTGCATATGTTACTTTTCCACAAGAAAAGGCACATCCGACAAAGAAAGTCTTCAGGGAGGCTTAAAATTGGCCTGCAACAGCAAGAAGAGAGAAACAAGCTGGCTTGCTTTCTGTAAAAGACTTTGCAGGTATCAACCCCAGAAAATTTGTCAAGTCAACACCTAGTGATGGGTTAGCTGCTGGGCTTGGCCATACAGTATTTAAATTGGGCTCTGGTTTTTACGCCTTGGTTTTTAAAGCATGGGCCAGGGGAAGTGAGAAGAAACAGAAGCATCGTGTCAGCATTTCTCCCAGGGAGCTCTGCTGACATTTGGCCATAAACTCCTAAAACTACCACATCTATGGAGAAGGGTTGGATGAGCACGTCCACCTCTGCCATCAGCTCCTCTAGGAGCCTGTAAAGCACCTTGATGGGGGTCCTCAGGGAGTCCTGACCACCAGTCCAAAGCTGCTGAGTCTTGGTGTTGTCTGCAAAAGAAATGAGGAGTAATAGGAAATTCAAAAATTGAGGAACTGGGAGCAGCAGCACTGTCATTGCAACAGGTGGGTTCACAGTCACCCACGGTCTGCACCCACACCCACCCAGCAGGGATGCTCAGAAAAGCACTCAGAGGTCTTCCTCACAGCAGCAGTGCTATGGGTGAGGGTGTCCGTGCTGACAGACTTCTTGTGGGAAAAGTGGAGGTGACATTTGAAGATTGTCATTGCCGGCAGGTTCTTCTTTCTGTTTCTCTAGCATCAGCATGTTTCTTGTTTCTACACATATTTAATTATCTGTTTACATTAAATGCAACTATGCAATACAACACATCTTCTCTTAATATTTTTCAGACTTTAAATCAAAATTTCAAAATGAATTTCATTACATTAAGCAACATTACCTATTGAATGAAATACTTGCTAAAGAGTTTAGCTGAGGCCGGATCCAGGGTTTTTTCACGAGTAACACTGTCAAGGCCAACATCAGCTTTTTACCTTTCAGTTTGGAGTTATATTTTTTTCCCACTAATAATTAAGAATTCCCTTAAAATTGAAATATCCCATGTCTACCAATTCTATAAACGATGATTTCCAGGTGATGACAGGGTCACATAGGCAGCTGAGACACTCAGAAATGTTGAGATATAATTAAGAACTGAATCTACTTTTATCTTGATTTCAGTCTAGCGACCTAAACAGAGGGATTTCAACATCTCCTCATGACCAAAGTTAGCACTGAGAGCTGGATTAGAGCTTTTACAGAGTGTAGGATGCTCCCACACACTGCTAAGTGTTACCGATGTTGCCTTGCTGAAGCACAAACCCTGAGCCACGCTCCCTGCCAGCCCCACGCTGGTGGACTCCAGGAAGTGTCCTCAACCCGCTCAGAGACCGGGAGCTGTGATGGGAAACCCGTGCTGCTGGATGAGCTCCAGGGAGGAACTGTGCGCAGCCCAGCCAGACCTGCAGGGCCTGGTCCAGGACCTTTATGGCTGGCACAGATGAGAGCTGAGCTGTGGGGTGGGAATTTAGGGAGAGCTGCCCTGGGGAGGGAACCCAGGCAGGTTGCTCGGCTCCTCGTCCCTCTGGATCTGCAGGCTTTTCGGGCAGGTTTGCCAAATCCAGGTTTTTCAGCTGCTTTCAAGGGTGTTTGACTAAAATGTGATAGCCTGAGCTATGCAACCGACCGGGATAGCTGCTTCTGTCCTTTTGCCTTGTGACCGTGACACTATATCTAACACAGTGTAAGCAGCTATTTCAGCTACGTGTTTGTGTATCCATGGTTTGTTTGTTTTTTTTCAGGCTGGGCTGGTTGTCAGCATCTCTGCCTGATGGGGATGGCCCGGTATTACAGCGGCACAATTTCAATACTTGCTATAATGTGTGGGTGCAGTTACAAACGCTGTCATTTTTTTAAATGATAGCCCTTTGAAATATAATTGAGTGTGTGTGGGGGTGGATCTGCCATTTGTTTTTCTTTTGGATGATTTTTTTTTTTTGGTTGAAGAACTGCACCACTGTTTTAAACTGATCAACTCACAGATTTAGCATTTGAATCCAGCAAAACTGTATTACATGCTTTTTAAACCAAGAGAGGATGAATCTCCACCCATTCATGAAGTGATCCAAAAAACCAAATATAGCTTTGAATCTGCTTTTCTAGCCAAAAATTAAGATAGGCTTTTCCAGCTCTGAGTTATTGCTCTGTTTCAGATTTAGTATCAGCTAACTATACCATCCAACTACTTTGTGCTATTAAAAAAAGGAAAAAGAGAAAAAAGTTGAGAATAGAAAGGAGCATATACCATGCCCCTTCCTTCCTTTCCCATGCAGAGAGCAGAGACACGCATCGTCTGTCTCATAACGCCGGGCTGAAACCTTAGTGGAAAGAATGCCAGGTACAGTTAACAAAACAAAGCACACTTGATATTGAAGTTTAATAAAAACTGGTTTAAAAAAAGAGTTTGGGTTCAAAGTGGGGAACTTCCCAATAGGTTTGAAGCAAACGTGTTCCCCATTACACCCCATTAAGAAGGGGGAATGCGGCGAGCGCTGGCTCCCCGAGGACGCCCGGAGTGTGGGGGATGTACGGGCTGCAGGCAGCCCCGCAGACACTGCCAGAGCCCCTGACCCCATGGTCTGCAGCATATTTGCCAAGATAATGTGTCTTCTGGGGTTCGGTGGGAAGCTGCAGAAGAGATGCTTCCCTGCACGGATTTCGAAAGGGTCTGGAATGAGATCAGCTCGTTGTGCGTTTTGTTCTCGGACGTGTTTGCTCATCTCTAATAACATACTAAAAGCTCAAAAGCGTGTTAAGCTTTGCTAAGTTTTGGCATGCTCATTCATTCCATGACCGGCTTGCGTGTGCCAAAGCACCGGTGTGCGTTCCAAGTGGTTTCTGGGGAAGCAGAACTGCGCGATTCTCTTGAATCAGAGCATGAGTCTGCTGCTGGCGTGTGTCTCACCGTGATACGTCGCTGTCTGTGGGAGATGAGAAACGTCTTCCTTGCTTTTTATCACACAATTCCACGGAAAGCAAAGTTCCCCTTGGGGAACAGCAGAGGCAAAGCGTTACACCTGGGGGTTTGTATGGATGCCAGCTGTCCCCGAGGGCGTGGGCTTCAGAAGCGCACACATTTCAATCTGCATGACAACACCTTGAAAATGGGAGTTAGTTAAGACGAACCACCCTCAATTAAGTTTATTGGATGAGGTCAGTGGTGTAGGTGACATATATAATCACGGAGTTAGAAAAAGGCCCACTCGTCTCTGAATCTGCAAACAGTTCGTCAATAACGGGAGAAAATTTACTGTGACAGTCTGTGTGATTTTGCAATACGCAAAATGGACTTAATTATCGGCACGAGCAATCTCTGTGCAAAGTGTAAGGATTTTAATTTCTGGATTTGTTCTTTGCTTTCAAAAAAAATGCCTTCTGCAAGCAGCAGAATTACTTTCCTGGCACTGCGTTTTCTCAGACTGGGGGCTGCAGATCTCTCTCCTGCATGAGCCAGTGCAGACAGCTCCGTGAGCTCAGGGTGCCACCAGACCTTGCTGTCCAGTTTCCATTCCTAAGAGGCAGTTTCTCCATAAAGGATCCATCTGAAGTCAGCAGAATTGTACAGAGACAACAAATCAAGTGTTTGAGGCCCATTCCTACGGCCTTAGGAGAGAGAGACCCCCACTGCCCTGCAGCTGGGGGTGATGCTGGGTGAGGTGGCAGCAGGTCCTGGTCCAACAGCCTTTTCCTGTAATTAGAGACCAGCTGGTGTAATTTTTCCTGGTGCTCTTTTTGCCATGGACTTTACTAACATCTGACACAGAATTTTAATAGGTTCTCTTTTTATTTAGTTGCAAGCTGTGAGTGGTGACAATAGTAAATGAGTGAAGACTTTGGTTACTATTCCCAAGTTCTATACGTGTACTATCATCAGTTACTTCAATTTCACATTTTAGGAGAAAATCATTAAGCTGTTCTTGTGATTTACATTGGCATTAAGTACGGGTGAGGTACTCTGCAAAATCTTCAGAACCTTTAAATTTGCGGGAGGTTTCTCTCCAAATTCAGAATTTTTTTCTTCTTAGATCTCATGTGTGCAATTCCTTTCTCTCTGGACTACAGATAGATAACTGACTTTGTCACCTGGGCCATCTTCAGGACCGCAGGTGTTCAGTCAGCTCAAAACAAACCAAAGAGCTTGCACTGTAATTGTTGTCTTCCTTAGCTTCTCATTGGGACTGAAGAGCTTTGGGGGCTCTCAAAAAGAATTTGATTCAAACTCACATGGGGTTGAGTAGTTCTGAATGTGGCCAAAATATATATTAAATGTTACAAGGCACATACAGTTGTATTAAGAATTTTTTAAACCTTGAGAATATTTGTGATTAGTACTAGTAATTTGATTACTAAAAGCAAGATCAATGAACTTGGTCCCAGCTCAGTGTTTGCAGTGCAAGCCATTGGGTGTTCTGAGAGGAGTCCCATCAACTTCCGTACTTAGAAATTAGACATCTGGTTTGTTGAATTGATCGATGTGCTAAGAGTGCAGGATTTAGCTCTTCACGTTTATCTTCTTCACTTCTTCTTCCCCTTGAAGTAGAGAGAAGGCAACCTCAGCGTGTTGGGTGTTGGACTCCATGATCTCTCGAGTTCCCTTCCAACCCCTACAATTCTGTGATTCTGTATTAGCTAAGAGTTTAGGCATTGTACTTAGGAGTACTCCCAGGACTGATTTCATGTTTGATCAATCTCTCAAGATGAGTTTAAAATCCAATATTCATACTTTTTTTTCCCTCAGAATCAGAAGATGTTTGATGATTCTTAGGAGCTACTCTTGGAAAGACTTAACCCGCTATTTGCTTAGATAAACAGTCATAATAATGATGTCAGTAATTTCAAAATCCCTACTTCTTAGTTAATTAAGTTAAAACAAACTGAGTGCAACTTTTCTGTTTCTTTCCATTGTTGTTTGTAAAAATTTAAAGAAAACTTATCTACAAATGAGAAATCCACTTGCATAATTGTTTAAAAGACTCCGAAACTTACACAATTACAGTTGCGTTCAGCTGTGAACCAAGCAAAGAATTGGCATTTGTATTAGAAAAATGTTTTAAAGTTCAGAAGAATGAGAAAAGATTTCAAACAAGAAATCCAGCCCCAGAGAACTAAAGAAGACAAAAGTAGTTTTCTTTTTGTGTGCTTTGGTCTTTAGGGACCAAGTTCTGGAAGCAGATGCTGCAGGTCACTTATTTGGTCAGAGAAAACATGTAATGACTCTCCTAATTTTCTCAGGCTGTCTCAAAAATTTACTTTTTTTTTTTTTTTTCCACACTCACACAAGTAGTTTAATGTGACTGGTCCAAAATTGTATGTGTTGTTCTAAAAACATTGATACGTGGCACAGTCCCTTTACTATCTTTCTGCCATGCACTATCTCTAGCCCACCTGGCACCACCTGCATTTTCCCTGGCGGGATCACAGTGAATGTCTTGTGCCATGATCAGTCAATATTCCTGTAGTTCCATCTTTTTTACTTCTAAAATGTCGATCTTTGCTTTGCTATTGCCCAGTAACGAGCTGTCAGCCTTGATTACTTGAATTTGTTGAAATTTTCAGTTTTAACAGGTATATCAGCTCATTCATTCTGAGCCCTTTGAGGTCTTCTTCCTGAGACAAAATTGTAGTAGAACAATTTGTGCAGCAGTGTCCATGCTGCTAATAAGCCAGACCACCTCCTCTTGTGTTACAATCCCTTCACTATTTCTTTTAATGTCATCTCCCTCAGCTTGAATTGGCTGGTGGAAAACTGATCCAAACAAAATGAAATTGGACAAAAACCCAACCCATTGCTTATGAAGAAAGAGTTAGGTGAATTCAGCTGGAATAAGAGTCACAAATTCTCAAATGCTATCCTTTTTTTACAACTACTTTTTTTTTTTGTCAACTCAGTTTACCAAATCTTGTCTAAAATCATCTCGTTCACTTCTGACCCAATGGATTTTGAGTTTATTTTTATTTTCTCCCCAGTAATTTTGCTTTTTGCCTAGCAGTCATGTCCCAGCTATATCCTTGTTTCATGAGGCAGAGGCAGTTACCATGAGGTGTACTGGTGTGTTATATGCATCTCCACTGGGACTACTGACATCTGGGCTGATAAAGCTTATTTTTGCATGAAAAAAATTATGTTTGTGTTGACTTTTTTTTTTTTTTTAACTGATGAAAGAAGAAAGGATCTTCAGCATCTCAGATGTGTGTTTTGACATATGTTTTTTCAGGAAATTATCCTAGGTTCTGAAATAGGTTATCTTTGTGGGTCAAGAGCTGTTGCTTTAACTAGTGCTCATGCCTTGTATTACATGAAAAGATGTAATTGATTCCCTTCTCTTTTATGGAATAGTCCTATTGTTGCTGAATAGATGCTTCTAGTTCTTTTAAAGGCAGCATTCATCTCAATCAGCTCACTTACTTTTCCACTATTGTTACCCAAGAAGTCCCATCAGCCCTCTCCCCACTTCAAATCATGGCATTCAGAATGACTGATTTTTGTGTCTGCTTAGATCTCGGGGTTCATTAAAGATTTCCTCAACAGCAAGCAAAATATCAGCTCTTTTGAAATTTAAGATAAGATAATAAGAGTTGTCAACTGCTTTTAGCTGTCTTTCTTATAGGTGTAATTTGGGGTTTGGGGTTGGGGAAGCTGAAGGTGACTGTGCAGACTGGGAGTCTTTCCTGAACCTCACTGACATTTATGATGCTTTCTGTATTTACTGCTGAAAGCTAATTCTGTGTTGAACTATAATCACTCTAATGAACTAAGTCAAAATGTTATCATAGGCTTTACCTAATAGCCTAGGCTTGGGCTGCTGCATCAGATCTTAGCGTTGTAAAACTGCAGAACTAAAGGGCTAATATAAAATAAGTGCAGGCTGACACGACCAACGTTTGTAACCTGTCATGAGGGGAGCAGTCTCTCTGCTTTTGCATCGTATTTTAGAAATTTGCAGCTACCAGGATTTCACGCGTGGAGGATCCATAGGTGAATAACGCTGTGTGGTGGGGAATAAAAATGTCTTCTTCATGCCTAGGAGGTGTGGATTCTCCTTCACTGCAGCATGTCAAAGCACTGCAAAAAATAAATAGCTTGGTTTTGCTTATTTTTATGCATAATATGTTTAAGTTTTGACTGTTTGCTAACAAAAAAAGAGATTAAATGTTATTCACTTGGCCACCTCTCTCTGCGATCATCTATTTTGCAGACACTTTCTTTGAAGCTTATGGAATTGCTTCTTGAATAGTTTTACTCCACAGAAATACAAATGGCACAATCTGGCATTAAAAGAAGCCACTTTCAGTGACGTTTAAAAGAAGCAAAGAATGTCCTAAAAATTCTACCTTGTCTCATCATGACACAAAACCCCATAGCAGAGAAGGCCAGGAGCAAAACGAATGGGAAACCAGAGCCCTGCAAAATATTTGTCAGGAAACCCAAATTCACACGGAAAATGCTGCCTGTTGAAAGCTAGGCTGAGGTTTGCAAACTTTTTGCACAAATCAAGGCTTGGTTTCCAGTAAAACCTGCCCTGATTTATTGTTTTAAATCAAAGCCAGGTGGGTTTGCATGGGAATCCAGGTGAGATCCGGTGGCCTCCTGAGGGTTTCACTCCCTGAGCTGAGGCAATCAGCCCGCAGTGATACAATGCTGAAAGTTTTTCCATGGGCTCCTGCACACCGGCACCGCCATAGTTTATACAAGGACAAGGCTTTGGAGTGGCTGGAGGGCAAATTTCACTGGAGCAATGTTGTGTGACAGAAGTGACTTTGTGTTCTCCCACACTGTGTGAGCTCAGGCCCAAGCCTGTGTGGTATCCAGGGATCGCGTTATATCCGAGGATGATATAATCTGTGAAAGGCCCTTGCATCTGCAATTAAACACAAACATTTTTTAGATAGTGTATGCTTTATAATTGCCAGCACTGTTTTAGTAGCAATACTCTTGTGGCAGAAAATGAATGTTCCAATGGATTTTTTTTCACGCTTTGGAATTTACCTGTTAGCTAAGGTACTTCAATCAAATGGCTGCAGCCTGTCCACATGCATGCTACATCCTTGGGCTTTCAACTGCCTCCCTTCCCAAGCTCCTCATTTCGGAGTTTAACTGAAAGTTTGGATCCTGGTGGCCATGAGTAGGTCTCTGAGATGTTTTCAAAGAGATTTTATGGTGTTATGTGGCACAGGTTTTAGTGCAGAGATAAACGAGTGAGTCATATTCTTCTGCGTTAAAAGGAATCAATGTCCTGTATCATGCTATTTACTTTATCATCAGGGCGGAAGGGTGGAGAGGTGGAAAAGGTCCCACTTTTATCTGGGTAGGGAGAAGAGGAGGGAACAGAAAGAGGTGTCTGAAGATTCAGGTGAGTTGAGTTTCCAAAGAGAAAAAATGCTTCCCCAACCTGATGACACCGTTTCGCCGTTGGAACAGATCCATTCATGAGGGACTCAACTTCCCCTTCATTCTGCTTACAACTCTCCTTGATGCCATTAAAACATACATTCAAAGGGACAGAAAGGATTTATGGGCCAGGCTTTAAAAATCTATAATGATCATTAAAGAATGGAGTTAAAATATTCATTTGCCTGTGAATAGCATAGAAAGACATTAAGCCTTTGATAGCTCTAGGCCTCTAAACAGAGAGACAGGGATTAAAATAGATTTAATAAATAAACAAAATAAATAATGCCAGTGATGTTTCCTTACTAATGTGTACAGACTTGTCTAAGCTGTTCTGCATTAGAAATCTGTACCCCAGCAGTGTTCCCACAGGGGATGAGCTGAGGTCAACGCTTTTTTAAATGAAGTTTAGGGCTTGGAAAAGAAGAAACAAAAAGAATAAAGGTCAGACAGAAGAACGAGGGCTTTATCTTCCCCACTGTAGGCAACTCCTGTGGCTTTCGAGACGCCCAGCCCAGAGCTTGTACCTGGTTCCACGGGGCTGATGGCCGACAGTTGTCCCAGCATGTGCAGACGTAGGGTTTGCCTTGGTGCTGTCTGTCTCAGATTGCAAATTAACTTGAGGAAGCTCATGCTACTTCTGCTCTGCTGTCTTAGAGTCCCACAGACACAATTCAGAGCTAGGTAATTGCTTTATGGGTTACTTAGCAAATCCAGATATATTTATTTAGCACAAATGTGCTGATAAGTGAGAACTACTGAACAAGGACCAGCGTTCTGCGCCGGTCCTGAGTTCAGGGCTTTATGACATAATCCTTGGTACAATAAGAATGATCTTTGAGACCGTACTGTTTGTTTAAACTAGCATCCTCCATCAGTCAGTGTATTTCTTAAAAGATTAAGCTGGGGTCAATTAAATATTTTAATAAATGTTTTTGAAATGTCAATTAATCAGTAAACAGGGCAGACTGCTGTGACAGAAGATGTGTCTGCTCGGTTGTGGGAGGACATGTGTCTGCTCTCGATGTTTGCTGGGAAGGTAATGGCTGAAATTTGGATGTACCTGTCCCAGACTTTGATTATTCGCTAATCTGTTGAGCAAGGTAAGTTCCATCATTAACCTTTAATCCTTTAGAAGCAAGTTGGCTGGAATCTATTTACTTTAACTAGCTTGTTCACTGATAATGCATGATTTTTAAATTTCCTTCTGTGCATTCCTTAGCTGAAGAAAAACACAGCTGTGTGTGAGACAAATTCTATTTATTTTCTCGTTAAGAAAAGTACAAGAAGATAGTATCATTGGAAAGCTAATAATAAAGAACTACTAAAGAACGCCCTTCATCTGTTTGCTCTGCCACTTTACGAAGGCTTTCCAAACAACCTTTTCAGATGTATTAGTAAGGAAAGATATCTTAAAAGTCAAAGGAAGACAAAGTTAATGCATTTATAGAAGTACCATTTCAGATAACATTTTACCTGAGTGTTTAGATTAGTTAAATATTAGAAAGGCAGAGATAATAGCGTTGTTTGTATTCATAAATGTGGAAAGTTGCATTTTCAGGGCACTGAAGTGTAAGGCATATCAAAGGTTTATCATCCAGGAATGTGCGGGGAGCTGTGCACCCAGCAGGCTGCGGGCTGCTCCCTCCTGTGCCCGTGAAACCAGGGGATGCTCTGGTGTTGGTGTTTAAAGCTCTTTCTGCCTCATTTTCTATCTGTAGTTAAATAGTGGGAACTAGGCAAGAGAGAGGGTGCCAGTTAGGGACCCAGGGAAACTACCCGAGTGCTGACAGGTCTGCCTTCTTGGTTGAGGGAGATTCAGACCAGAGAAAAGGAGATGAGACAAAAGTCTGATCATTTTTGGGACTTTCTGCAGACCCCATTTATAAGATATCACCTTCTTTCCTGCAAAGAAGATGTAAAATGAACATTCACAAAACACTCAAGAGCCTGCAAATGCCTGCACATGTTCAGGCACGATGCTGGCAGCCCAGCCAAAATTACAGAGGTGCCACAAGGTAGTGTGAGATGGAGAATGCCATGGCCAGCACCCACATGGGCACACAAATAAAGCCACACACCTCCAGCATTCCCAGCCCTTCTCTGCTCACGTGAGTCACAGCATGAGGATGAGCCTGCAAGGCTCACCAGAGGAGACAGCCTCTCTCCAGACTTCTCATAGCAGAAATCAGCTGTCCTGCCAACACTCCCAAACGGTCTTTTCGGACTTGTTGCCATCCTTGGAGTCAAATGTTTGAATATATGTGTTGAAATGATCTGACAATAATGGCCCTGGCTAAAATATGATGTTGTTTTGACTGAGTGTGGTTTAAACTGCCATCTGCTGGCTTGTAGTTTTCAGGGCCAATATTAAAAACACCGTTCCCTCTTACAGTATCCCTCCTTCATACTAAAGTAAAGCAGGCTGAGTAATACCTTCCCTCCTGCAATGTACAGCTGGAAATTGCACTGAGTAATACAAATACGGCAGAGTGCAAAGATAAAATCCTGGTGTATACAGGTAGATTCTTCAGGGATGTTTTAGTTCAATTTACACCTCAAAGAGAAGTTCAGTTGCAAATGCACCTTCCCCTGAAGTCAATGAGACACACACATACACATGGCGAGCTAGGACAGTTGCTTGGTTTTTTGCTTATACAAGCAGCTTCCTGGAACATTGCTTGGGATATTTGCCAGAGCAAGGACCAAGATAGCCCAGCTTGTTCTATTCAGAGTTACTTAGAAATAATTAAACTTTTATTTTTTTCCCTTTCCCAAACTGCTTGAGAGAGGAAACTTCAAGTATTTTGCTGGAAATTTGGCAGTTACTTGAGAAGGAGAAGATTAAAACCAATAGCTGCTTTGAATTATTTTCCCATTAGTCTTGTTTTAAAACTTTTGAGAAGTCAGGGCATCACTGTCACTTCCTGCTCGGAGGCATTGGCAGGAGCTCCGGAGGACATGAGTAGTGACGGGGCGACGTGCGGGACCGTGGTGTGAGCACCTGCTGCCTGTCCCTGCTGGGAACGGAACAGGATGCTCAGCTGAGGGGGGGACAAAAATCCTCTGCGGTGTGGGATGTTACAGATCCATGTCTCTGCTGTTCAGACGTGGAAAAAACCCCACACCCCCCAGCCCACCAGAACACGCTGTTCTGTCACCTCGCGGAACCCAGGCCGTGAGAAAGCCCCTCCAGCTGCAGCACCGCCGCTCCTCGCGCTTCTTGGCTGCCATGGGCTGGGCAAGCCAAGAGGGGATTATAAAACACTTTTCATCTGGGGCATCTCAAGACACTTTGCAAACATTGAGTCATTAATTCCCCGAGTGCCCCTTTGAAGTTGGCAGGTATTATTGGGGGAGCGAAAGGGAGAGCGACGGCGGCTGCGCAGTGGCAGAGGAATGCGGTGACGACATCGATGACATGACTAATTTATTTAGCAAACTGAGTTGAGCATGGTAATGAGGATGTATTTGCCATCATCCCATCAGTCATCAGATTTATGAAGCTCTCTAGGCAATGAGCACTGCCGTGACTAAGTTTAGTTTGATTTGTTCAATTAATTCTTCTAATTCATTTTGACTGAAGAAAACCCCATAAGATGGTGTGGCAGGTCAGAAGGACCCCAGTGATATAAATGTGTGTGTGTGCCTATGAACATCTATTTATGGAGAGACCTGGACCTCTGGGTGTCTATGAATATAAAGCACATTACGTTTTTATTTTTACTTTGAATCAATTTGCTATTTTAATCTCTTAATTTTTGTTCCATAAATATTAACATATATGGTCTAATGCAGATCATTTCAAGCCAAGCGAGAGTTGTTTTTCTTTTTTTTTTCTTTTTTCTTTCTTCTTTTTTTTTGCATAAATGTTTATTATACCAAGGTTTTGGTAGAATTCATGCTCTTGCTTTGGACGTAATTCACTGCCTAGGATGCTCAGCAAAGTAATATCCAAACACTGAGTCTTTTATGTCCCAGCTGTCTCAATTTGTGTAGAGTTGGTTCTTCATCCACAGGGTTCACATTTGTATTATTCAGTACTTTGAGGAGTGTATGGCACCACTAGGAAGCACCAAAAGCAGCAGAGAGTGGATGATGCAGACATGTTCTTCCTTCTGAACACTTCCTACTGATGTCTCTTTCCATCCTTTTTCTGCTTCTGTCTCTGAGACCACTGATGTGCTCGTAAGCAATCCATGGCATTGATTTCATTGATTGACCATGACTACAGCTCCCAGCACTGTCTTCACTTCAGCTTCAAGTAGTTAATTTGAGTAGATAATTAGGTGTAAGATGATATTGAAAGAGATTTTGAACAAATTTTGGCCTTCTAGGGCTGAATTTACCTCTGTAGTTACCATGGATTTTCAGCCAATAGGAAGTTGCTTTTCCACATTGTGCACAGGGTTGTTTGTTTGTTTGTTTTTTCCCTCCTTTCTTTTTTGTCCTTTCCCTTCATTTTCCAGTTCAGCATATCCCTAAATACAAAACCTGGTGCTCAGGAGCACGAGGTGAACTTAATACAATCCTCCAATGGCACAGAATCTACAACCAATGAATAGATTATGTCAATCCATAAATGTAATTTGATGCCAGTTGTGACTAATATGAGATTGCTAATCTTACTTTTGGTCCCTGGACCTTTAGGGTGCTGCATGGGAGAGAGCAGGGCTTGGTTTTGCCATGCTGGAGCCCGGAGCCAGCACTGGTAACCTAGGCTTTGCCATTGCTAGTTGCTGTTTACACAAGCATCTCCAGACATTACCCCAGGCAGCAGCGAAGGTTCATTCTGTTGGCTACTGCACAAAATCAAAGACCTTTCCCACCCTTGGCTTGTCAATTCTGCCATGCCTCTTTTTAAGGTACATTTTAAAGATTTCTATGCAAAATATTATTGCCTTTGTCTTGAGTGAAGGTGTACTGTGAAAGAGAAAATGAAGACATTGTAAAAATCACCACCTTTGTTTTGCTCTGATGTAGAATTTTGAACAGAGGCAAGAAGAAAAATCTCCAGCTCTGCACTTCTTCTCTTTTCTACTTTTTAAATCAGTTGTATGCTTATATGCCAGTCCCCTTTGCAGCATGAAACACTTCACCTGTTCCAGATCATCCAGATTTAACTGGGGAAAAGATGGCCAAAAAAGCCTGCCAAGATCCATCCTCAGCCATGGGTTCACCCAGCCACTGCCCGTGGTAGCTGTGAAGAGACAAGGGGCTGTTTTCATAGACAAATCTATTTGCACAGAGGAACTCAAAAAACAGATTCTGGTGGGGCTTTTGCCGCTGTATCTCTCAGCAGATAGTCTGCTACCCTCTGAATGGCACTGTGCTCTGCCTTTAGCCAAGGAAGCATATGGAACTTGATAAAGAAATGAGACTCCGAGCCATGCAGGACGCTCTAGCAGGAGACCAGCAGTGAGAAGTAGAGGTACAATTTTCACAGATTTAACCCAGAACAATGGCATTATTTGCAACCAAGGGGAGAGTCAAAAATTATTTGCCAGAGTGCCAATGTTCATTCCCTAGTGGATAATTGGAAAATGAGAACAGCCTGTCACAGATTAGCCCAATTTCTAAAGCAAGCACAAGACAGTCTGATTTTGTTTATGAAAAAGGGACATCTCATTAAAAGTCAGATTTGGGTTTCAAAGTCAGTTATTTAGAACTTTTGACGTGTATGTACACATCAATTATCTGCGCAGGGTAACAAAGCCTGGCTAAATTCCATTAAGGATGGGTTAACCCCGAAAGAGCCGAGCACGGCATCTCCCAGGCTGATGTCTATCGGCCCCTAATATCAACACTGGCTTTACAGAAAGCAGCTGCTAATGCTCATAGGTTTGAGGGCTTCGGTAAAAACGGTTTTCATTACCATGTTTATTTTATGAGATACATAGTATATTCTGATGAAGGCTTCTGGTAGTAAATCTTAAGGTTTTGGCTTGATGTGTTTCTTTGTGTGCTGCAGAAGAAAGCATGCCCTGGGCCGACCCTTGCAGCCTGAAGCTGCCCCTCCCTGAGTTGCTGCTGCAGATGTGCATCCACAAGCCCACGCTGGTGGTGCAGCTGGGCAGATAGGAGCAGGGAAATTACATCCTGCCATGGCTGAAGCCCCTTTCACTGGGTGCTGGACGTTGCACGTGTCCACTTGGTGTGCCAGACATTGCTTGCCACTGAGCTGATTTTGGTGGCTGGTGGCCAGAGCTTTGGGTAGGTGAGGAAGGATGGTGACTTTATGTCTCGGAGAATGAAAAAGTACTTTTTGTGCTATTTGATGCTCTTCTGTGTTTTTAAGATGTCTGGTGAAGAGTGAGTGTTCCTTGTGTACCTACGGAGAGGTGTGTCTGCTGCCAGATGACCCTTTACTGGGTCACTTTTCTGATTTCCTTCACAAACCCTTCATGGAAAGTAAGAAATGGAAGATGACATGGCCATAGTGAGCATCTCCATTGCCCTGGGTGAGTTTACCAGCACGGTGACAGCAGCAATCCTCCCACAATCTTGAGTGAAGTGTTTCCAAGAAGAGAAGGAAGATCTATTAATGAGCTTTCTTCTGTGAACTGAGCTACAAGAGGACCTAGGACCTAGGTCTCATTGCCACTGAAATGGGAGACCCCACTGAAAGGCAATTGGCGGAGATATCTTTCCGCTTCTCCAGGAAAGAAAGTGGCCAGCAGGAATGGGAAGAGCCCTGGTAGGTGGTGTCTGGCAGGACCTGCTTTCCCTCCGTGAACTGTGGTTTCCTCCTTATCTTCACACGTGACCTGGAAGCCTTAAAAGTGGTTGCAAATGCAGTGGACTTTTGAGTCAGATCACATTCTGGGGGAAAGCCAGTAGGGAAGGCCACCACTGCAGGCCAGACAATCTCTACAGATTCTGCAGTGACAGCAGAAAGGCATCTTGCTTTCTGCTCTGACATTTGTGCATGAGCTGTGGCTATGAGAGCCATTGTCCCCATGCACATCTCCCCCAGAGCCAGTCCTGGCGCCTTGGATCTATGTGCATGTCACTGGAGCTTCTGCACATAGCAACACGATGCATTGCTGCTGCCTTTAAGGATCATAAACAACCCTAGCACACGCAGTACTCGCGCTTTGTATAAATATTTCCAAAAATTGAAGATTCAAATCATATTGCAACGCAGTGCTGTTTATTTCATAACATTATTTTTATTGCGGGATGACTTATATATAACCTTGAATTTCAAGTTCAGTGGAACAGACGAAGTATTTGTTTAGAGGGCAGGACGATTAAAACCATTTTTCCCCCCTGTTTGAATTGGATAAAATTGTAATATATCCTTTACATCACAGTAGCACCCTAGTGGTTATCATATTGCATTAGTTACACGAGTTTTCAGTGAACATTAGACAGTATATACTACTTTCAGTAAATAGACCAGTCATGCTTATAGTTACATGGAAAACTCCAGGAAATTTGTGATGACATTCCCTGCAGGTTAGTAATTCTACCCATTATTTATATTGGTTTGATTTGAGTTTTAAAATAATCTGGTGAAACTAGATAAGGCTCAGCATTCTCCAAAAAGTTTATTTTGTGCAAGTCCAGAAATACCTTATGCTAACTAGTTGGGATTTACCAAATTCCACCATCAAGAATTTTCTCCTTATACCTTAGATGTGACAGATAAGCAAACAAACAAACTGCCTTGAGCAGCATGAGTGGTGATTGTTTTTACATCCTCTTGCACCATTAAAAATGCCCGGTCCTGGGCAGCAGCTCCTCTGTTTCTGCCCATGGGCATCCCTGTGATCCTGCCCTGATTGAGGCCGTGCATGGGATGCTGCCACTTTCTGCACTTCCACGTATCCACCAGAGATTTTGCACCAGGCAATGGTTAAATAACGCCGCACACTTAACACGTGTCTGAGCATGTCCGTCCTGATTTTGCGGAGCTCTTAAGTATCTGCTTAAATTGATGCATATGCTTAAGCTTATCCCTGTAGAGTTAAGCATGAAAAGTATGTATTTAACCTTAAACATATGCTTAAATGCTTTGCTGAATGGAGACCATAAGGCCTAATCCAGTGATCATTTAAACCAATATCACATTATTTCGGTGGCTGCTGTGTGTGTCCATTCAGTGTATGAGTACTGTAGACACATGAGAAAAAGTAGCAGATGTACCAATGCTCTCTCGACACAGAGGCTTTCATATGCAAAACCCTTCTAACTATTCTGCTAAGGCCATTTTTAAATGGACAGGCAGTGTCAAAATATTGTTTTCTGTAGTGGTAATATCTCAGTATCCTTTTTCAGCTTTTCCATTGTATCCCACTGCACGTGCCCTCTGCATTCCTGCACACAGCATCTCAGCTCTGTTTAATAAAAAACCTATCTTGCCATGGAAGAACCTATTTGTTAGCCCTGCGGATGTCTCATGGTGTGTGGTTTGCTGACAACTCTGGCTGGAGCAGGTGACTTTCCAAGTGGAAAAAAAAAGAAAAGAAAACTCCCCATGCCACCTCTGTGCAGAGCTGAGCCCTGCCTGCCTGGGGACTGCAGCTGGGACGTGGGGATGAGGGAGGCCATTGGGCGTTATTTTATTTGTTGACCCAATCCGTGTTGGTTGGCAACACGCTGTGATGCACAGGACTCACCCACCCCAGGTGGGCTGTGAAAAGGTCTTCTGCCTTTTTTTCCCCCGAGACAGTCACCAACAGCTGAATCCCTCACTGAGGATGGCTGGCAAAATTTCCTTGATTCATCCAAAATAGCTGGGGGGATCACGTATGTGTATGTAGTCTTAATTTAACAAAATACTTTAACAATTTGCAGCTTCTCTGTGCAGGCAGTGTAAGACAGAACAGGGTGCACACAGCCAGGCAGGTGGAAGCTCCTGCTGATGTCTCCCAGGCCCTCGTTTGGTAGCACAGGGGCAGACAAACCCCAGACTGTTTGGTTTGACAGAGCTGCTCACTCCCAGGCTGGGAAGATGCACGTGGGCTTCCAGGCTGAAGTGGTTTTTTGTGGCTGCCTTTAAAACGTCAGTAATGGAAACACCGACAAACAACACTAAAAGTAGCATGCAATGAGCAGTGCTGTAATATTTTGCAGCTTCCTAGTGAATGGTTGGTGACTTTGGTTGGCTAGAAAGGAGCTTTTAGAAATTCTGCTATTCACATCCCTTTGGTGCATGGCTGCCCATGGAAGTTGGGGGCAGAGCTGGGGCCGTCAATGCTCATTTGGGGGCTGTGGGATCAGTGGCTCTGTGCATCCCTCTTACTTTCTGGGATTTTGCTCAGTATACTGTTTGCTTTCATGAGGCTTCCTTTAATGGCAAAAAACATCCTTATAATCTTAATTTTTCTTGATTTAATTCTCTTTGGTATTTTCATTTTATTTTAGGATGTGAAATTCTCATTCATTATTTTGTGTAGAGATTGCCACTGAGCACTGTAACAAATGAAGTCCCCTGGTGAGTGCTGGGGTTGATTTACACCCACGTGTGACTGCAGCTCACACTGGATGTGTAGAGGGGTGGTGCCGGGCTGTGTGATACGAGCACCAGGATGCTCCTGCTCCCACCAAAGTCATTGGTTTCAGTGGGAACAGAGCTGAATTTTTAAAATGCCACATTATGAGCCCAGTGCTGCTGTCCCTGCCCACATGAGAAGTCCCGTTGGTATCAGGGAGTCTATTTGCCTGATTAAGGACTAATTCTGTGAATAAGGATTTGCAGGAAACAGCCTTATCTCCTCTGCATACCACAGATCCTGGTCTCTAAAAGTGTTTGCTGTAAGCGCTTATCATTTATGTAAGTGCCCTTCAATGGACATTCATATAATGGGGTAAATATTTGAGAAGTGGAGCAGCGCTTTAGCTATGCGGGGCTGGAGGAGTTGGCATCGGGGCTGCAGAGGGGCCTGGGAACCACCCGTGTGGGATGAGCTGGGCACTGGTGCCTGGTGAGCAGCACCGGGGGGTGCAGGAAATGCACCTCTGCCTCAAACGAGGGTAAAAAATCCCAGAAATGAACGTGGCTGCTGAAGGATAACAGGTTGGCAGCGACACAGCTTGCCAACGAGGGGAAGTTCAGCTTAAGTAACGGTGTTTCAAAAGGAAATTAAGGAGATAAAATATTTTTAGGAATCCCTGAAAAGTGTGCCTTTGCCTGCCATTATTTTGAACACTGCCAGAAAAACGTGTGCAGGGGCAGAGAGGGTTTTGTGTTTATTTTTTCTTTCTTTCTTTTTTTCTTCCTTTCTTTCTTTAAAATTTAAATAAACTCTTTTGCATTGTTTGTTAGCAGCAGAAACTACAGCTAACAAATTAATGAAAACCAAACGATGCCTTTGAAGAATTTTTAAATGAACCCTAACCGCAGCCTCCGGCTACTTCCTCAAAGTGAAAAAAAAAAAAAAAAAAATTAAGGTGAACTAGCCACTGTTACTAAGAGTCAATTGACAGAACGCATGGGTCATTAATTTTGTGTCCTTTGTTTTGTCAGTTTGTTTTCGTGAGGCCTGGTAGAGAAAGTAAAACCAGTCAAGCTGAAAATTGTCTGCTCTGTAGCTGATTTCCCCTCCCAGCATGCCCCGACCCAGGGGAGGGGGCTGCGGGGCTCCCGGCCCCTCCCTGCACGAAAGTGAAAGGGCTGCTGGGGGCACGGGTGGGCTCCTGGGGCAGGAACGCGGTGTGCGGGGTGGGGGAAGGATCCCGCCGTGCTCTGCGCTTGGAGACGGATCCGGGAGAAAGTTGGGGGAAAAAAGCATGACCAATAATTACAGTAATAATAATTGCAATAATAACACAAGGAATGATAATAATAATAGCAGCAATAATGAATGCACTCAAATATATTGAATCTGTATGTATTTGTGTAATATTGAAACATTCTCACAGCCATTCCTTAGCCACCTCTCCTTGTGCCGTGCAGCCGGGGGCCGTGGGGTTGAGCGGGCTCAGCCCTACCCTGCACACTGCCCCAGGATGGGTTCTCCAGCCCCCCAGCACTGTGTGCATCTACTGGTGTGCACACACTCAGTGCCTCCACTGCAGTGATCGCTGCTCTTCAGCGTTACGGATTAAGGGGTGTCCTAGTCCCCTGACCACACTGGGGCTGGAGGCCGGGTCACTGGCACAGAGCGTGTCCCAGGCACAGGGACTGAGCAGTCTGCACTCATGTTCTCCATAAAAGATAGACATAGGCGGTGGCGTTCACAGAAAGCAAATATTACACCTTTGCAGCCAAATCTCATAAAATTAGCAAGCAAAATACTTCCTTTCTGTGGCAGAGATACAGAGGATGATGGGCACCAATCGGGTACACCTGGCAGACACTCTCAGCTGTGCTGTCCTGACCACGGGACTGCTCCCCAGAACTGAACCCCCAAACTCTCCTAAGACCTAAAGGACAAATGTGAATCCAGAGCATGGTTATAACAAAATTAACTTGTTCATCAGTGCCTACCACGTTTGGGTGCGTTATTGAATTTCTCCTCTCTTTGGGTTTGAAACACCATTTTCTGTCATTGGGATGGTTGCCAGAAGTGGCTGTTTGTGGCCTGGTGTGGTTGCTGGGACCAAGAGGAGTGAGGAGATGTATTTCAGGAGTGGAAATAGTGCCTATGGAAAATATCCATTTAGTGCCCTGTCAATAAAGACTCCAGAAAAAAACACAACTCTATTTGATTAAATGTTCTTGGAATTACAAAAAATGATTCCTTTAACTCCATTATCTTCCCAGTCATTGGGAATAAATTGTAGTTAATTGAGTAGCCTTTAATCCAACAGTTAAAATTGATTTTGGCATTATCTTCTGGATGCTGGATGTCAGTGGGCACGTGCTAAGAAGTTCTTTCTTCCTTTTGAGGCATTGCTAACATTTTTGTAGGATAATTCAGTATTGATGTCGCTTAATATTTGTTTTTAAGAGACCAAAACAGTTTGCTGAATCACTTTCATGGTTCATTAAAGCAAAAGCTGCAGCTTCTGTTCTGACTGCCTAGATAACATTTTCAGATAAACACAATTTCCTGGAGTTTGTGGGTTTTTATGTTTTTTGTTTTTTGTTTTGTTTTCTCCTAGGTCAAGCCCAGAACCTTTACCTTATGAAACAGATCACGTTTTCAAAATATTGTATGTTAAGTGTGTGTTGTTGCTTGTTATCCATAAATCAGCTGCAGAGTCCTAATGCCCAAGAATGTTCCGTTCGCTCTAAAGAAAAACGTTCGCTTTTATATAGGAAAAAAGTCTTGGCAGACAAGTTGGAAGTACCAGATGGAATAGGTTGTGCCACATGGATTATAAGATTTCCCCCCCTCCCTTCTTATTGATGTCTTAAATTGAACATGTTCCATCTGTCTGCTCTCAATAATGAATAGTTATTTTTTTTTATTGTAAAGGTAACAAATTCCATATAGAATAAATTAATTCAAGCATGTAATGAAATGTGCTAAGAGTGTGTGTGTGTTGGAATTACGTGTAGAAATCTAATATAGTTCATGAACTGCAGCAGGTAAGACCAGTGGCAGAATTGACAGCTAAAACTTGCCATTAAAAGTGATGCTGGGAGAAGTTTGCAGCGAGAAGCTCGGGGCTGCAGAGGAAGAGAGGTGCAGTCATGCCACAAGTGTTTATTCTATTTAATAGTACTTGGATGTAGGGCTTTTAGTCGTGTCAGGTCCCCTTCCAGCATGATGGGGGTGTAAGTGGGCAGAAATGTGGTTTTTACCCACACCGAGGCCTCTTCACGCCGCTGGAAGGAAGCGGACCGTAATGTGCAGTAGGCTCCAGTTCTCCCCGCGCCCTCTGAAGAGGATGAACATTGTGCTGTTAGACCAAAAGCATTTTTAATTTCTCCTAGCTGGAGCAAGGCCAGAGGGCACAAACTCGAAGCAAATTCAAGTCCTTCGTACGCTGAAGCAGAAGCAGTGCGAGCTCTTAGCGCAGGGATGAGCCGCTGCCTTTCAGGCACTGATATGGGGTTGGAGACACTTCCCCCCTGCCCTGGGGGCATTTTACTTTCTCTTTACTCTATTGTGGCTTTAGATAAAGTCGCTGTGCCTTTTTTGCACGTGTTGCTATAAATAGAGAATTAAACATGGAAATTTAAATGCTTAAACAGGCACATTTTGCTGTTAAAAGTTGATTTTATTTTCATATGAACGGACAAATATACGTATTTTTGTTCTTGTATCAATGGATTTTAAAAGGCTGGCTCTTTAAACTTTTGGCAACAGTTGGTTTTGATTTGGGATGTAATAATCTTTTCTTTCTGTGACAAGGGTTTTTATCTGGAATTGGAAATTACTCTTTCTTTACTTACAGATAATTGATGCAGACCGAACTTGTTAAAGTCAAAACAAACAACCCAGTTCTTTATTACATGCTTATGTGCTTAGTCACAGACTTTATATTAGATTCTGCAAACGGCACAATTTATGCAGTGACATGTCGGAGACTTAATGTTGTAATTTTCCTGTTCCTAATGGAGAATTAAGAACCCAGAGAACCTCGGAGGTTCACATGCGCAGAATCCCCACTGCTGGGGTGCAGAGGTCTCGCAAAAATTTAGTAAGTGAGAAGGAGAACAAAGATTCTTAGTTGGGGGAAAAAATTGGATAGCCTGTGGCTGGGAGCTGATTGGGACAGGTAGGCACAGTGGGGCGCAGGATAATGAGGCACATGGCAAATGTGATGCACAGATGTGAAGCCAACTGCAGCTCTGGTTCCAGGAGCCGCACATGCCACGGCGCTGTGCCCCGGGGCTATGTCTACACCAGAACATTTGGAGCAGTAAACGACGGCAACATTAGGTTCAAATTAATCTATTACTCCAGAGCTGTGAAATGTTGGTTGCTTGTTTCGGAATTACATTGCCTCTGGGTGAAATGTTTTAGGTAGATTTTAATGCATGCTCATGGCTCGCAGAGCAGATTAAGAGGAGAAAGGGAAATTAGAGCAGTTAGGAGAGCTGTTGAGGTGCACATTTCTGGTTAAAGTATATGAAAAAAGTATTACATATTTTGCAAACAGGCCTGCTCTCCTGTTGGCCACCTGCTGTGACCGAAATATCCTACCCTGTAATGAAGGCAGGTTTGCAGAAGCCTTGTAAATAGCTCAGAAAGCAGATAGAGGTGACTCCGGCCTTTCCGGAGAATTCAGGAGCGATCCTTCAGTCCTGCTCACTGCCATGCTGAGCCGCTTGGAGCCAGGTAGCATCATGAATTTCACAGTACGGTGTTAGGATTAAGCAATCAGATCCGAGCTGCTTTCCTCCATCTGTAAGCGGTCCTGGCAGGGCTGTTTGGGCAGAGCCGTGGCCCAAGTGGACCTTTATCCCAAACCGTACTGTGAGATACTCTAAATCCTCGTTGATTAAATAAACTTCATTCAATCAGCACAAACTGTTTAGAACTATCTATAAAGAATATATTTCTTTTACTATATTGTTGCTTTTCTTATAAAAACACTTAATTGAAATGCCTAAAAGCTGCCTGGCACAAAAGTCAATAAAAAGCCTAGAATAGAGTTTATAGGGGTTGTCTATGTACATAATTAAATCCTTCAGGCACTTTAAAACTCTGCAAAATAAATGGTTATGCAAGAATGGCCTGCTGAGAGAAGAAATGCTTGTATCAGCTTTAAGCAGCTGCTCTCTGCTCGGTGTTTCTGGGCTGGAATGAGAAAGCTATTAGAAGAGAGGACGACTGCAAGCCACATACAAATCATCTTTGTTATTGACACTTCGGGGAGTGCTTTATGGTGGCTGTCAGGGCCGATGCGGAGCGCGGCTGTGCCAGCCCCAGTCAGCAGCCCCTACGTGCCAGGGGGATGCGGTGACACAGCCAGCACCAGCGCCCCGAGAGCGCCGGGGGCCTGCGGGAAGGGGCTGCGGCAGGGCCAGGCCCGGCTCTGCCGGAATAACAGAGGTTAATTGCTTGCAATGGTCTATTGCTGTAATAGGAGTAAAAGGGGAGGGCTGTGCTTAGATTTGATTTCACTGTTCTTTGGGGAATACAGATTGAGGGGGTGGGATTGTTATTAGGGGCAAAGGAAGTGGTGCTAAAAAAAGAAGAGTTTAATGAATGTAACCAATAGAAAAATTGTAGGTTTGTTTCTCCCTCTGGCCCTCAAAGTTATGATAAATGATAGCACAAGGAAAAGATAACCTACCATGAGAGTAGGATCACCAAGGCCAAATACTAAAACTCCCAGCTGACTGCCCCATACACTGCAGCCTCTGTTCGTGTTTATTTTTTCTGCTCACTCTTGGTTTCGTCAATCAGTATGATAGACGATAACTCCTGACTAGAGCAGCCTGTGTCCTGCTCTCTCACGGTGGGTAGCATGTTGTGGTTGGCGCCGTGCAGGCGGAGGATCACCCGCATCAGAAGCATCGGGGGATGAGGTACGGAGCAGCCTTCCAGCCGCGAGCCCCTGGGAGAGGAGCAGGCAGCGGTGTTATCAGCACGCGGCTGCGCTGCCAAGAAAATGACCACACATTAGTAGCTTTGTTTGGGTAAAGTCTGGGGGGGGGCGGGGGGACGCCGCTCGCAAAATTGAGACGCGCTCTTTTTGTGAAATCATCCCATTTTCAAGTGTTAAAAGATAGCTTGTTCAAAAAGAAACCATAGGCGGCTCGCTCTAGGTGCGCCCGCGACGCGGCTCCGAGCAGCAGATTTGTCACGCTCTGTGTCTGGGGAGGCAGACGCACGCCGCTCTGTCTCCAGAAAGCAACAGGTCTACTGTGGGCTCTGGAGCCTGGGGGCCGCCGGGCCTTCCCCAGCCTCGCAGCAATCGTCCACCCCAGCCTCAGCTCCCCGCCGGCCCTCACAGCACTGCGTGGGGCTGTGCCGGCCCCGTGCATGAGGCACTGCTCGCCGGGCCCGCAGCCCCTCAGCGGGGGAATTTCCTGAACAGGATCCGTGGATCGGCAGCGCTCGTTGTCTGCCCTCCCAGCGCTGATACCTCCATGTGCTAAGAGATTTTGCTCTTAGTCTGTTAATTAGGGAAAGCAGAAAGCGTGCTTACTATTGCTGAAGCCTCAGCTTTTTATTTTGGTCCTGGAGGGGCCTCTGGGGCCATTCCTTTTTCAAGCCGAGAACACCCTGCCTCCCCCAGCGAAGGAAGTAGCCAATGCGAAATTCTTTTGATATCTTGTGATGTAACAGTGGTCAAACATTTCCTGTTCAACATTTTTTCCAATGTATTTGTGGTTCTTTTCCCAGGAATGAGCGTTTCAGGATTTCGGTGGGCTGCGCTTTGCCAGGCGCTGCAGACAACTGATAAAGGCACCCGGAGCATCCCGAGTGCTTTTTGGGAAACAGCCCCGCGCGCGCTTTCCTGCCCGGTGTAAATTTCTTAAATGAAACACATCTTTCCTCATTCTCACCCGTCTCTCCCTAATAACTGCTGCTCTGTGTCGAGCTGAAATTTAACACTAGAATATTAGTTTTATTCCAGCTAATTATGTTACTGCTCGTGAACCCTTGGATTTAGGGTTGGTCTGTTTCTAGTTATCCTGCCAAGTTTTGTGCTTGACGGAGGGGGTCTGTTTCATACTACTTGGCCTCCCAACCTTTGTAACCCCTGGTTTCCTCTCTCTTCTGAATCACAAGTTTATGTTCTCTCCTTCTGTGAAAAGATTGAAAGCTTATTCAAGTACAAACTGACCAAAAAGCAGTAGTAATTTTTAGTAGGTCTTTTCTTATCAAAATATTTTTGCCAAAAAATAAGGTAAACACAATTGTGATTGCTGATAGAAAGGAATCCAACCATTAATAAAAAGCAGAGAGGGATTTTTGAAACAGGGCTTCCACTGTTACAATGGAGACACTTTCTACTATGTTATTTAGTGCAACACCTGTGGCTGCTCGCGTTGCTCATGGCTGAAATAGTCCAGGTCTATGCTGAAAAGAAATGCTGCCGTTTCATTGACTTCTTTGCACTTTCTGTCGGTGTTGTAGCGAGGCTTCCCCTGGGAGCAGAGCTGGTGAGCAGGGTCCTTCCCTGGGGATGCTCAGAAGTGATCTGAAATCCCATGCACAATGCAAGAGCAGTGCGGACCATGAGTGGGGCCCTTATCCATGCCCGGAGCATCCAGGCTGGTCCCCATGCCAGAGACTTCACTGTGTCTGCACATCCATGCCCAGAATAGCTCTGCCTGCAGCTGGAGCTGTCACTGGGGGGAATGAGGAGTTAAATACAAAATAATGATACTAGAAAAACCCTTTAGGTCTCTGTTTACTCATTGTTGCAGGAAATATCCTTGAACAATTCAAATTCTTTGATTGAATCACTTTGTGTTCCTGCTTTCTATAAAAGAGGCTCTTGGTGTTTTCAGAGGGCAATAATGCTGCTTACACTGAACTGAGAATAATTTATCTGAGTGTCAGCTGCTCCCTGTGTGCCCAGACCTCTGCCCCGCTCCTGTGACCATTCCTGCCTCAGAAAGCCATGTGCCTGTTTCTGCTGATAACCATGCAATTAGTGTCCACCTTCCTCCTAAGGACAGCCATGTTACCTCCATGGGATGTAAGCAAATGTTTGCTAAATCTGTTTTGCTTCTGCTATGCAATACTCCCGTTAGCTTTTAGTCAAGTTCTTCCCAGTGCCCATTCAGGCTACAGCTTTATAACTATGTCTAAAAGTTGTGATTGTCCATTCTACATGAAATACTGCTGCAGAGGAGCTGAATGTAATATTTACATAGTCAGACTGTGAGAGGTGTGTGTGCTCATGTATGCAACAAGAACCAATTCTTTCTCTGAAATACCAGGAGTAAAAGGAATGCAAACACGTATCATAGTGGTTAGACTCTAATTGCTCTGAGTGCAGGAGAACCGGCCAATGGTGCTTAATTTTGTTTTGGATGAAAGTGGATTTTGAGCATACTCAGGAAGTTTTAAAAAGGCAAACAGATCTCAGGTGCTTACAGGCTTTAAGCAGACCTCCCTGGACTCTTCCTCTTGGTTTCCGTAGAAGTTAACTCCTGAGATTTATCTTGGAAATAAAATGAAGTGTCTAACAAAATAATTTACTATCTGCTTGATAAATATATAGACAGTAAAACACTGCTACGCTGGCCATTGAAGTTAGGGGCAGGAAATGGAACTCCAGGCTTTTGACACCATAATGAAAGAACTTCTGAATCCAAAGTGTGGGAAAAATGTTACTTGGGCTCTTTATTACTCAGTTTCTGTAGGCAAGAAGCTTTTTTAAACACAGGTTTAGTCATGAGGGAACAACATAGACTTACTTACTTGGATATTATATATATCCAGCACTTAAACTCAATTAATTGTCTTGACCAGTCCAATTCAGTGATAAGCACTTCTTTTAGCTCATATTTCAATATGAGTTTTATTGGCCTTTTATAGCCCTGCTCAATTCAAACCAGAACGTGCTGGGGCTTTCCCAGCCCTGACTCCTCTGGGTCCAATTCTGTTTTCTTCTTCAAGATCTGATTCTGCTCCCATTGTGTTCAGGGACAAAACCTCCAGCAATGTCAGGAAACCAGCAGCCTGTATTCCCACTGAGGTTGGTGGGAAGCGGAGCTGGGTAAGAATTGCCAGGTTCTTCTGTTTTCTTAAACTAAACAATCCAGACCCCTCTGGTTCCCTCTTATAGACAGTCCGTCCAGTAGCCCTATTGTGAACCTGTTCCAGTCTGCATCTTATTCAATGGGAGTGACTCGGTTGCTTGTAGCGTCACTGTGATCTCAACAATGTGTTGTGTAATATCGTCAACAATCCCTTGGCTTAATTCATCCTAGATACACTTTGGCCCTTAGGAAGGTGTGCCTCATTGATACCGTGTAGTCATCCCTTATCAACCATGACATGAGTCTTTCTCAATCCTGCAGGGTGAAGGAAGAGTTTCAGGTTTATAACAGATACCTTGCTATTTGCATTACTAAATGTCAAACAATTTCTACCCTTTTTGTTTACACACTCCTTCTTTCTTTGATAAAATCACTAATGAAAGCATTTAACAAGTACAACAGGAAGATCGTCCCATAAAAGTCTCCATTAATAATCTTCCTTTGACTCACACCACTTGATTTTTTCTCCCAGTACCTTTTTCTTGACATTTCCAGATAAGCTGGAAGATAATTGAAAATCGTATAAGAGAAGACCAGGAATAGATGCTGGTTGCTGGTGTTGTGTAGTCTTCAGCAGAGATTTGCTGAGCCAAGTGTGTGGTTGTGCTTATTCTAAAGGATCTATATGAGATAGAAAAAGCCCCACCAGATTTGATGATCTGCTTCCTGAACAAGCAAAAAAAGCCTTGATCTCTCCCTGAAGAGGCTAACGAAGAAGAGACTGCATTGCTGGAAATGCAGCATGAATAATTTATTGCTTTGCAAAATGATTTTGTGCTAGAAAGTCACACAAAAACTGATCATTCATAAGTGAGGAACACTTCTTTTGTGCAAGGAGACATTTGTTTCACATAAGCAACATTTCACCTTAAACTTTGAAATCTTTTAATGTAACTGAGGGAACACAAATATTTGATCATTCTCTCCATCCAGGTGCTTTCTGTGCATAGTCTTCCTTTCCATGAATTTAAAATAGTTTGCTTTCAAAATGTAAAATCACACTGAATTCAAGTGACAGCATGCACTGGTTCATTACATTACGTGTCAGAGTAAATCAGTGGTCCTCCAGCTCCTTTTTGTTAGAGATCTCATCTGCGATGGATTGGCAGATTGGCACCGCTTCTGTCTATCTCCCGTGTCACCTTGCTTCCTACTCATGTACAATTACACTCTACATATGAGCTGCTTGGGCCACTTGCACTGTTTGAACTCCCTGCAATATCAAAGAGAAGCTGCTTTGCTTTCAGGACACCAGGCACTGAAGTGTTGCTGTCTCTTGTCTACATCTCCCTTCTGATCTCTTTCCTTCTCTCTGCCAAGAGAGAACACGGCTTGTGGGGTTTGCTCTGGGCTAACAGTGTTGTTATGAGTTATGCATACAATGTCTGCATTTTTCATCTGCAGATTGCTGAACAGAATCGGGAGTGTGAGACAAAACAAACGACTAGACCATTAAAATATCTGCATGCTTGTTGGTCATGCATGTATGAAGATCTAGGTGTTTGAAATTTCTCTGAAGACCTTATCCTTATTTAAAACTACCACTTTTACGCAACTGTGGGGTGTCACCTTTTCTATGGCTTCTGATATAAAATTAATTTGTTTGGCAAAAAGTTGTTCACTTCCTTTGGCTGTATTCTTTGCCACTCTTTCTCCAAAGCCTGGTGATAGGCCTCTACTCGTTCTGCTGATTTTATTTGACGAGACCCTCCCAGTTCTTCAGAGATCATGATCAACTTGGTGAGGACCTGTTAAGTTCACAGCAAAGTTGGAGGCTGTACGATCCCAGACCCCTTTCTGCCTCCTCAGCACAGCACAGCAGCCATGGTCGTGGCAGATACAAGGCGCTCTGTGCTGAGTGGAGGCCGGCCTGCCTGGAACAAAGGGCTGTGGCCATGGGGTGGGCTGGGCTGACAGGGCCGGGCTCCCACGCCCAGGCCCCTTGGGCTTCATTCAGCAGCAGCGTCTCACAACCGCTTTGTTTATTTGTTCCGCGATTACGTGTATGAGCTTCCAGAATTTCTGAGATCAGAGGTCAAGTGAAAGGTCACAGTTCACAGGTCAAGTGAGAGGCTAAAATTTGTGAAACCAAGGAAATGACAGGACAGTGCCAAGTGAAAGGTCAAAAGTCAAGTGAAAGGTTCAATGTGGATGAAAGCGAGCAGCCTGCGCGCCAGCCGGACCACACACCCAAGTGGGCTTGTACCAATGTCCTCAGCACCAAAATGCATCTGAAATTTCATACCCTGGCACCAGGCCCAGCATGGGAGATGGGCTGAGCAGGCACCACTCAGATCAGGCTCCAGCACTGGCTGTGGTGCAGTTTGAGGTTAATTGATGTTGATTCAATCTTGAGCTGGGACAGATAATGATGGCGAAGTGGTCTGAGCTTTTCTCCTAAAATTTCCGTCAGACTGGGATGGATCAGAGTCAGATCCTCTCCTCTTTCCACAACAAGTAGGTCTGGGTTGCTCTAGCATGAGTCAGTGTCAGCTTGTCCTCCCCACCTCTTCCACTTCTGCTGCTATATTTACACATGAAGCCGTTCTTGTGTACATGTAAAATAGATCAATCACAATGACTGTTCCACATTTGAACACTATTACATCAGAGTACAGTAATTTCCATTTGATTCTCATTCCAGCGTGCTTTCCCAACAGTAGCTTGAGCCAGCTGGGCACGTGTTAGCTTTGGGCTCCCAGTTTGTCCCTTAGGGATCTATATTTATGTGTGCAAAGCTTTCCTATCAGTTTTTTGTTTTGTTTTGTTTTAAATGAAAAACAGAACAGAATTCAATCCTGGTCAAGATGCAAGTTCATCTAAAATAGCTGCCTTTATCCACTGTTTTGAGATGACTTCTGTCGTGCTCATGAGTCAGCTCAAAGACTCAAGAAATTTGTAATATCCTCATGAGCTGAGAGAAAAGAAAAATGACAAGGAAAAATGATGTCACGCTTCCTTTCCTCGAGTCATTCCTGACTTCAGAAAGACTTCAAAGGAAATTATGCAGTATGATTTTTAATGCAGGACATTAACCAATCATTGGAATAAGTTAGTATTGACTTTGTAATGGGGTAAGGACCATCACAAATTCAGGCTCAGTTTTAAGACTTCTGTCCCTTCCTAAATTTCCTTCTTGTTCTGATGATAAGCCATGGTCCCTGATAGCACAATTCCTGGAATTTATCTCCCAGTTGTCTTATGCTAAGTTAGGCCACTGAGAAATGGACTCATCTTCGGGTCAGAAATGGAGAAGAAAAAAACTGTTGTTAATTGGGACAACAAGGGAACAAAAATCAATGTTTTTTTTCCTGGAGTTTGTTGTTCTCAAAATGCTTTATCCTGTCTACACCATTTGCATCCTTTCAAGATTTAACTTCAGTCCAGTTTTCCAGCCCCCTCTGAGAATGTGGGACATGGCATGGAACACTGTGTTCTTGATGAAGGAGAGATCAATATCTCAATGCTTACCCATTTCCACTACATGTCTTCCTGAAAAAATGTCATTTTTGCTGAATAAGATAAAAAAAAGTTTCAAAATTGCAAGAGGTCACTGGTTGTTCTTTGATTTATACCTAGTTCTGCAGGAGGATTTAGGTGCTGCAACATGGAGATTTTCATTGTCTGACCATTAAGGATCTGGCTCCAGCAAAAGCTTTCCCGTAGCATAATCTACTCCTGTGAGCAAAGTGCCTCAGCTCCTCCACAAACTCCTAGATTGCCCAGAATGATTTTGGCCAAGCCAGCATTCTGTAGTCATCTACATTTGCCATCAGGGACCATGAAGACGTGCATGATAGCTTAAATCCTCTTCTTTTCTGACTCCCAGTGCAGAAGCATAGGATGAAATTGGTTTAAACATCTAAGATTAAATTAACTTCAAGATTGTTCCACAGGGAACCCAGCCATCTGCTGGCTGGTATTCTCCTGCTCCAGATTACGTAGAGTATTATTTATTTTTAAGAATGGTTGTCTCGTTAGGAATTAGAGTGCATCACATCACTGTTTTCATTTTCTGCACATTTGTCATTTGCCTTGCATGGTTCCTAATGGTTTGGGGACAGTTTGTTGATTTTTAGACTGACTATGGGTGTAAAGTTCCTAGTCAAAATTCTGTCACAGGCTCTGAGTACTGGCAAATGAGTATCTCCTTACAACTGTTTTCTTTCCAGCAGAAAAACATAACTTAGCATATACACGTAGGAGTGCTCAGTGTTCTCTGGGAAATTGGATCGACAGAGAAACCTCTGAAGTCATCTGAGGCCAAATTCTTTCCACAGAAATCTGTATGTATGGGACCCGCTGAACTTGCACAAGTATATCTGAGGGCAGATTTTGACCCTAGGTAAGCAAACAGCCACGTCCAAAGAGTTGTTTACTTTCCCTAAGTTTTGCCTTCCCTGGGTATTAATATTACTCTCATAAATTTTCTTGAGTTACACTTTTGAAAGCTAAGTCTCCAGGTCCCAGAGAATGAAATACAGCAGCCCAATTACACACAATCAGAGTCAGGCTCTAAAAGACAGGAGTTTCTGAGAGACACGAACAATATTTAGAGAGCTGGCTAATATTAATTCCTTTGGGAACTATAAGTCTGGCCATTAATAGGCTTAGAGTGATAAAAATGGCAATATGGTGTGCACGTATAGATGATATTGTTAAAAATAAGCAATTAGTAGCAGAGAAAACACAAGCATATGCACATATGGCAAGCAGGTTGAAACGAGAAATACTGCCAGCAACATGACAGCAGTTAATGGCAAAAGAGGAACAAAACAGTAGCGGGATGTGTTACCCACCTAAACAGAGCTAACATTTTTTTGTCCAAACAGATTTTCTTTCTCATTCTCTCTGACTACTGCTGAGATCTTGATTCAGGACATCAGACAAATGCTTCTTGTCTGCCTCCCTGCACGGATTTGACTGAGACTAGAGAAAGTAATTATTTGCTGGAGGATCTGTTGGAAATTGGGGTGGAAAGCCATGATATGAGTCTCTCCGGAGTCAGTACAAATACTGGCAATGGCATCCCAATCTGAAACATCCCTCCCACCTACGTCTAGGTTGTCAAGTATTTTGAAGTGGCCAGATATTAGGTTCCAAACTAACTCCTCTAATCCTGGGAGAAGACTGTTGGGCTCAGACATGCAGGCTGTAAGATCACGATTTCGGCATATTTCCAGCAGCTGCCAGCAGACTGGAGCGTGCCACTCGTGGGTGGTGTTGAGCCTGCTCTGATGTCCCTGATAATTGACGGACTTATCTCCCAAGGGTGTTCAGAGCCTCTCACGCTTTCATGTTCATCCCATTATGCTCTTCTGGTGTTAAAAATTGGGAGTTTACAGGGCAGCTAAAATACTCCCTGTATCCTTGGGGGAAAAAGAAGTTATCATAAACATAGCCCTGCCAGCCTTTGACCTGCATGAGAGTTGTTGCATTTTGGCTTTGGAAAGGTATACACCTGTCATGCTAAAATGGAGCAGATGGGTTATAATCTTATCTGTGCGACTGACATTTGTTGTCAGGAGGAAGTGAGGTAAGGGCAAGAGGCAAGCATGACGTGTTTATCTGTGGCATGAGCTGCGCTTTTCCCTCACTGCAGTGCCTAAAGCAAGGGGTGAAAGGAACTTCACCTGAACAATTCTGTTCCCAATTCTTATTTCGATGTTATTGAACAAATAATAGATGTTACAGGAACAAAAGACCCTGAAAACAAACTGGTCTGTCTTAACAGTTTCTTGTAAGGTGAAATGTTATTTTGGTTGCTTTTCTCATTCTCACTAGTGTCCTTTGGGCTGGTCACTACACCAATGCTAGTGAAAAGCTTTTATTAAATATTTGGACAAGTTTGGTGTCTGAGATAGTGCCAGCCTTTTCTTTTACACATTCATCACAGAAAAACCTGGGGAACCTGTGCTCTTGCTGGTGAATAATGACTGTTTATTAGTATCGACTACTGCTCTGTCCTGCTCCATTGCTCTTTCTCTTTTCCTCCTACTAATTATTACTAATTATTTAGAAGTATTGCATAGACAAAAGCAACTGAATGATATATACAATACAAAGAAGCCTAAATAACAGATATCCGCTCTTGTAATTTTTGCCTCTGGAATTGTCTGGTTGTGCACATGGTGAGGGAAAACGTCTTGGGCTTTCATTACAACGTTGTCTTCTGAAAGTTGCATGTAACTTTAGAGATCCAGGTCTGATTGTAGGGTCAACAAAGCAAAGGGTAATCACTCAAGCTTCAGCAGTCCTAATCGCTCCCTGTGGAGTGATAATTATTGTCCTCCACTGCAGTTGGGCTGTGAGCAGTGTCTGCTCTGCCACAGAACTTTCCTCGCTTCCTGCCCTGGGTTAGAATATTAAATCCTCCAACTGGCAAAATGTTTTGACTCTCTATAATAAAAATTGTTGGAAAAAGACTGTCCATTGAAGCAGAACTCTGAGATACATGGACAATAAAACATGGTACCTTATATATCATTCATGGAGAGAGGCATGAGGAAAGTTTCCAGCATGAAAACTACCGAAAGCTATGTCAAATATGGGCATTTATCATTTGTATTTAGAAAACAGGAAATGGTTTGGCCCATCTCATCCTGGCTGGAATGTGGAAGATGAATCTAGGACTGTAGAGCACATTTTACAGCTCAGAATATGAAAACTTGCACACCACTGCTGAAAGTAGGCCAGGAAATAGCTCAACTATCAACATGATCTGAAAAGGAACAGAAGGTGCCAAAAGGTTGAGAACTCATTAAAAATTGACCTGTGCTTAAGGGCTTCATAGAAAATCTAGAAAGGATTGGAATCAGTCTATGAGTTGAAGGGAGTGAGAGCAAAACCTAAAACCATTTCTCAATTGGAAAAGACTGGAGTAAGCTGGCATTTGTATCTTTTATGTACTGGGACTATTAGATATCCCATTGGTATGTTTATGTTCTAATTTCAGTAATGCAGAATAGCAGTAGGATCTCCCAAGCTGGTAATGCTACATGCTAGAGGTGATGTGTCTCATATCCCTAAAGTTTGCTGTCTCTTAATTTGTGGGACTAATCTAAGGGCTGCTGGAGTCAACAGGAGTCTTTCAGTGGGATTTGGATCAAAGTCTTTAGTTCCGTGTTTACAAAATTATAAAACTCTTATGTCAGGAGCATTTCGGTAATGGGAGAGTACAAGCCAAGGTTTTCATGAGTTCTTTCTCCTGCTTATTTACATAAAATATTTCTCCCTCCAGCCCCAGCTTCGCTTTTGGCACTTGGCTCCAAACTATCACATTTATGTTGTCCGATGGCTCCAGGTCCTGCCGAATCAGTCTCCCAGCTGCTTAAACTAGCTCTCAAGAAAATGCTTGTTGCAGTTTGCTTATAGCATTTGCTTTGGAAAGAGAGCAAATAGCAGACTTCAGGACTGGAGCTGGTGTATTACAAAAATATCAATTATACTTTCCAAATATCTTACAGCTGCAAAACCATCTTGACATGGGATGATAGAAGAGGTGCCACCTTGCTGTCATGTAGATAGTGTTGCTGATACAAACTGATGCTGGGGTAATCCTGGAGTTTTTTGTGCTTGAGGCAGGAGCTGAGGAATCTATAAAAAGGTTTTTCAGGGTAGGATTCACTTGTGTGAAGAAGACAATGAAAATGTTTAGGAAACACAGCAAAAATTTTAAAAATGTATGACTTAACTTAGACTCTTAAAGCCATGTTTAGGCTTCTGGATAGATTTTGTCTGTTTTAAAGAAATGCTGTCGCTGGGGATCATCTCGGATGCCCAGTTAACAACTCATATTTTAAGGGAAAAGCAAAACTTAGAAATGAAATGATGTCTTTGACAAAGAACCATCTGTAACAGAAAGACTTACTCAGCAAGGCAATTGCTAGAGCTGCAAAATGACCTTAGGAATTCACATACTACAAGTAAATATTTATTGTCATGAAATGGTTGGACCCAAAAGCAAGCATTCGTATTCTGGCTAACCGTGTGGAAACTGAGTTCATGCACATGTTGTCGGCCATAGGCCCTGTACCACATCATTAATCTGCAATAACTATTCGGGAGGAAGAGACTGAGTGTGCAGGGAGGCTGCGTGCTCAGTCCTGCAGTGTGAAGGGGAAGATCTCACAATAACAGAAAAATAGAGTGGGTGTCACGAAAAACAAGGCACTTACCTCCAGTAGCAGTTAAATTTATAGGAAGGTTTCTCTTCTTTTTCTACCCTACATAAAAGGAATGCTGCAGTAAAGATAAATATTATGTTTTGTACAAATGTCTGCTTTTATGGCAGCCAGCATAATACTTTAATTAGTACATCCTCATCTGACGAAGCAGAGCAACATCTGCTAAACTGTCAGTTATTTCCTCTCTGCCTTTTTCCCCACTGCTCACATACTTGTGAGATAGTCTTTTGGTTGCGTCATTAATTGATAAGCTTCACTTGTGTTATCATAGATCTCTTTAAAAATGTGTTAGAATTTTTGAGCTTGTTTCATCTGATTGTGAGTGCCTTAATTGCCACCTTCTCGTGAGCAGCTGGCAGAACTGCTGTGACTAGCAAAGTTGTTGGGCACAGAATTTTCTTTTACTATTTTGAAAAATGCACGAGAAGAAATTTTACTAAAATCACACCAAATGTTTGATGTTTCTTTGTAATTTTTAGGAATTTGACTCAAAATTGATTAAACTAGGCATTTTGATTTTGCAGAAGCCAAAAATGTAACCCTGAAGTGCTAAATTATCTTTGTTCTGAGTTAAAGCAATTCATTACATGTCAAGAGAAAAAAAACCAAAGAAATATGCCATTTTGGCAGAAGATTATGTGGAGTATGCATTTATTATTTAAGAGATTTTAAAGCGTGGTGACTACAGGCTGCATTCTGAGGAAAACGGAGGAGGATGGTTTTGTACTTTCCAAAGTATAGCAGCACTAACATATATAGAGATTGCAAGGTACATTTTATTGGAGTGTTAGGGCTGAACCCAAGTCAGCTAATTCAATAAGAACCAAGAGCTGTGCTCATAAGCAACACTCTGTATGCTGTCCAAACTCTTTGGTATTTATGGTAGACTCAACTGGGTGAATGAGGAATAAAATATTAAATTTTAAGTTGAGTTTTTCTGCCCTACTACTTTTTCTTTTCTGGTTGGTATCGTGACCATGTACTAATTTCCGTGGGTATCTGTTCTCTATCATTAGTAAGTCTTTTTGGTGTTTTAAAACCCATTTCCCATGAAATTCCTCATCATATTGAATGTTTTAAAAACTGTTTTTTTCTGACCAAAAATCATTATTATTTGCTCATACAAAACCTATTAAGGATTCCTTACATGACAGACCACTGGTATGAGAACAAGGGGTTTTTCTGAGCTACCACAGCAGAAGTATTTGCACGATGTTTAATAATCTGTCGGTGCATAATCTGCCGTTTGCAGCGGCTCTTTCCTCCTTCAGCCTGAATTATTAACGGTTTCTGTTGGCCAAGGCAAACACCCTTCCAAATATCTCTGGAGGCCTAATTCAGGCTTTTCTAACCTCTCCACTGTGGAGTTAAGAATTTCAAATGATTCAATCCAACACAAAGTAAAAGCAGCGAAAGGCTTTCCACTCATTTTGGTGAGAAGTGAGTCTGGCCCTAACTCCTTGCAGTAATTACTTCCTAGATTTTCCTAATGAGGGACTTGCAGATTGCCCTCCACGATCAGCACTCGCTATGAAGACTTTGCTCAGGGTGGAAAGTTGCAATCTAAGAGGATTTATCCTTTGCCATTGTGATTGGTTAGGGATAAAAGCTGGTGGAATACAAAACCCTTCTGAATCTTAACTGCAGTGCAGAACGCTATAATTATTTAAAAAAATACATATCCTGACTCTGCTTAGAAGCCTGTTTGCTATAATTCACCCCTGTGTTAATAGCCTCCTAACATATATGAATGTATGCTAAAATGGGTTTTAAACTACCAGATTTATGGCTTGGCAGGCTGGTAAATGCACAATTATAGTTCATAATAGGTAGGTATCTGCTGTCCATTGATTTTTCTCTTGTTCTATTTCCTTCCAGAGTGATGTCATTAGGCATTACACGGATGACTAAAAGTCCCAAGGAATGACATTCCTGTGCCAGAATGCCACATGTCGGTGTTCCCGCATGGGCTCTGGCATACAATGGCAAAAGCACCCTGAGCATTTCTGCTGCAAAAAACCGTCCTCCTTGCCAGGTCTGTGGCAGACCGGCAGCGTAGAGGCAGTTCAACTAGGAAAAAAAGATGAAACCACAAAAGCTGTTTAGGAGCTCTGAATATCTTTCTAATCAGATTGCTGCGAGTGAGTTTGGACATGTATCTATTCATTCTGCGGTAACGGAAGTCAAGGAACTATCCAGTGAGCTATCTAGCTTTCCCAGAATTGTTTGTACTGCTGACCTTTATATCTGCTCGTTTATCCTAATTGTTTTTAGCTGTTTGAGGAAGAATCTCAGATGAGAAAAGCAACTCAATATGTATCAGAGATCCTATCGTGTACAACTTTTGTTTTAATTTAAAGCAGACCTGCATGATTTTGTGCGCTCTTTGCATAGTACCAAAGGCAGGAATTTGTTGTGGGATTTTTTAATAAGATTGCACGCCTGACACAGAGGTCCCTGGATGTGAAGAGGGCAATCTGGGGGTGGGGCTGCTTGTATGTGTCTTGCCCAAATGCATTTCCTGCTGTTCTCCTGCTGTGGCAGCTTTTGATGTGGTACTTGCTTGCTGGACAACAGGGAGCACCATTTCAGGGAGGTGGCCAAGCTGGCTCTGTCAGCTTTGCCTGAGTCCAAGATAGGAGAAATGCATTCTGAGAGTGTTATAGTGGGAAATATGGCTCTTGACATCCATAAAACTCCCTTTCCAAGTGGAATTTCCCAGATTACATGAGAAAATTGAGTTTTCTCAGTATCTTTTGTTTGAAATTGGAGTTGGGCATGCTACACTTCTTCCAGGGGATGAATTAAATCTTACAGGATCCTATAATAGTCATGTTTTTCTTCCTCCTTCCATCAAATCTCCCTTCTTGGAAGGGAGTGGGAGGCTTGTGACACATACAAAGTGTTTGCTGATGGTTAATAGTATCTGGGTTATCCAAGAAACATGCCCCAAACCTTTGGCTCATTCAGCGCTCAGGCTCGAACAGTAGCTCCGACTGCAGCAAAGTGGTCGTGGAGTAAAATAGCAAAGTGATACGCAAGGGCTCACACCAAGTATGTCACTTTGCTTTAGAATTCCTGCATTTACTACTAATGCAAGAAGTAGCCTTTGAACTCTAATCTGGTGTCTCCGGAGCAGTTCATAACCAAAGGCACATCTTTCATCGTAACAAGGTGACAGTGATTCAGACTTGCAGAGCATTTGGTGCAGTCCCAAAGCAAGATAATAAACAAGATAATACTGTAGGCTTCACATTTCTGGGCATATCAACTTTTTACAAAGATGTCTCACAGATCCTGCCTCACAACTTCCTTGTGACATGAAGAGATATTAATGTCATTGTCTTACATGGAGAAATATTAATATAATTGTCTTGCAAACAAGGAAAAAGGAAGCACAGCATTTCAGTGACTTTCCCTCTCTTTGTGCACTGAACCAACAGCAGAGCTATTTCTTCTGTTACTGTAACCATTGCACAAGTGGTTGCTTGCTATGTGCAGTGAGGGCAGATATCCATGGCCAGGTTGGTCACTGCTCTTGAAGAGAGAGTAAGGCCAGAACGAAACGTGTATGCTTCTGCACTGCTGCAAAGCAGTCACCTGTAAGGAATATTTTACCAGTTTTAGACTGTTGTGTTAACTAGTGGTTATGGTCACTAGGGGTGGTCATGAAGTTAAAGTACTGGCCTTAACCATCTAGAATTTAGGAGAGCTGAATATTTCTAATACTTAGTCAAATTTGCCTTGAAGGATCATAAAAAGTTATGACACAACCCAGCTTTTCTTTCCATAATAAGTACATTTCTATCTTCACGTGTAACCTGCCCTAGTGCCTGGGCTGCGGGAGCGGACACCTCATTCGGCTCTTGGTGAGGGTTTGCTGCCTACAGCAGCCCTTGGCCAGTGATGCCTGGGCTTTGTCACCGTGCACCCATTGCAGGGGTTCCAGAGAAGCTGCAGCTTTCTCGCATTGGAACCACGATGTGGCCCTGTGCTGGAAAATATCTAATGGTACACCTGAGAAAAATGCCAAGATTTTAAACAATTCTGAAAAACATCTCAAATTAGTTTTGTACGATATCAAAAATGCGTTTCTTGTCCTTTTGAAGCAGTGAATTATTTCTGCTTTCGTTAAAATGGTGTTGCGATCCCACTGTTTTGTTGGGAAAGATATAGTTCTTCCATAATAACATTAAATTTTTATTCAGTTTTTATGTGTCCTCAACCTGATTATGAAGACAATAATTGAGTTTGAAAAACCTTCTTCTTTTTTTCAACCTTCAGCAGTGCTACTACATGCGGGTGTAGATAAATGACCACAAGAAAACTTCACAAAATTAGTGTTTACACGTAATCTGGCAATGAGGTATAATTTGATTGGTAAAAAAATCATTTTCTGTACCTCTGCCCCTATTCTGCTGGATAATGAAAATTTATATCTATGTTTCAGACATCTGGGGAGGATGTGACAGCTTTGGGGCTGAATGAAAGATTATGCCACAGTGACCCCTGTCAGCATTTCCTCACGGACTGGTTACCCGAAACCCAGCAGCAGCTAGGCCAGTCCTTTCTCCCTCTTTCATTTTTCCCTTATTTTTTTTTCCTTTTCTTTTACTTTGCTTTTTTTTTCCTTTTCCTTTTCTTTGCACTTTTTTATTCATTTTTTCCTTCTTTTTCTTCTTCTTCCTCCTCTTCTTCTTTTTCTTCTTTTTTTTCTCTTTTTCCTTTTTCTTTCTTTTTCTTTCTTTTTCTCTCTTTTTCTTTCCTTTCTTTCTTTCTTTCCTTTCTTTCTTTCTTTCTTTCTTTCTTTCTTTCTTTCTTTCTTTCTTTCTTTCTTTCTTTCTTTCTTTCTTTCTTTCTTTCTTTCTTTCTTTCTTTCTTTCT